>MNCL01000060.1:0-600000 GCA_001932985.1 Proctacanthus coquilletti
AAATGATTCATCAATAACTTCATTAAACGTAAGGCAGATATCAAGCCTTTTCTTAGTTATGCTGCATGCCTTACTAAAGGATATATGTCTAGAGTTTTAACGCACAGTAACAATCTCTTAAAAGAATCTCTTCTTGCCCTGTCTAACGCAAAACTTACCGGATATTACCCCTGGCCCTACGGAATAATAAATGATATAAAGAGTAATCCTATGGACCATGTAAGTGATAGAGTAGGTATATCAAAATTTTATTACCCTGACTATGTCCGTCAACAAAACAAAAGATAACGATTAAGTTATAATTTTGTGTCTATTTGCCAATGTATTTATGTCCGAATATCTTTTATACATTCTTTTTTTTTTCCTCGGATGGACGGGGGAAACAAGGAGATCAGTGTATCTCCCATGTGGTGATTTATTTATAATTTTTGACAGCAACTTGCTTTCATATTTTGCAAAATCACATTTATGGAATGTTGGCTTAGGCAAAATATCTGCCTAGAATGCTCTTATAATTACAAAACATTTATTGTAAATTTGTTAATTTACAGTAAATCGAAGAAATAAAACTCAAATATGACAAACATTTGATCAGGGGGTGGGTGGGGAGTACCCAAACTGATTAAAATTTTCGAGACTGTTTACACTTTTATTAATTTTTAAAACAATCCTAAACGATATCACATTAAAATCTTTTAATGTTTTGATATTTGAATTTAACGGCTGGCAGGTGCTACATGTGTGTTATTTATTTTTCGTTATAGCGTTCCTTAATCTTCATTGGCTGCTTGCGAAAAACTACACCATATTGGAGAATGTGTTGGTAAAAACTACAGCATAGTTGAGAATGTGTTGCGAAATCTTTGATAATATGCACCTCGGACATTCGTAGTTGAGATGTTTGATTGACGTCAGCTGATTGCTAGCAATATTTGTACTCTTCCACTTGCCTTTAAATGCATTTGAGAAATTTCTTTCTCTTTCGAACCACCAGCGCTTATGGAAGCAAGAGCTTTGGGATGCTTGGAAGCTCTACCAGTGCAATCGTATAGAGCTTTCGACTATTTGCATCCTTGTCTCTTTTGTGCTCTCCATTGAAGTGTCGCTACTTGATATTATTTATACTTCGCCCATTACTAAGCATTGACTTAATTTTAGAAACGGCTCAATGTTGTAAAAGTGTTAGAAATAAGACCTAACTTTGTATTGTTTCTGTCATGTTCTTTAAATCGAATAAAGAAAATCTGAATCTGACACACCGGTGGTCATGCGGTATGAAGAAAATCAAAACCATTTGATTTTTAGGGGCATGATCGTTTATGGCGATGCTTGACGCATTGTCGATAATTAATTTATATACCAACACGTCTGACATTTTAACCAAAAAAGCTGATGTGTTCCAACATTACGTAACGACTGCATCATGGCAAATTTGATGTATTACACAGCTAAGGTGGACAACAATCTGTGACCGTGTAGGATCCCCTTTATATAACGTCGAAAGCACTTGTGATCACAGAATTCTAAAAAAACGAGAAAATTCGTAAATTTAATTGATATATTCCACATCAATTCATTATTTTCTTTATCTTGAAGTCGAAATTTAATTATTAATTTGTTTTTGCTGTAATCTGTACATGCGTAAAACGAAGGTCAATTGTTTTTTTTTGCAAAATGTGCAATACTACAGACCGAAAGTGTAGAAAGCTCCATAGTATTATTACTTTATTCATGGCCCCCACGAGGGGGTGGCTGGGTCGGCTACAGCCAATGGACCCGGACCTGAGGGAGGCCCAGGCACTGGATCTTGAATCAAGTCTATGGCCTTCTCTTCGCTCAAAATTACATCATTAAAATAATGTAATAACAGGGACCGTTATTTTTGCTGTATAACGGGGCCCAGCTCAAATCTTAGGGTTATAAAGTGGCTTGCATATATTAAGAAATGTTTTTTATGTACATATATGTATATCGTGGCTCAGCCATTATTAAGATTTCGAATAAACTTAATGCGTTCAAATTTAAGTAAGATTTGGAAATTTGGATAAACAGTAGAACGTATTATAATTTAAAATAAAAGTTAAAAATACTAAAGGAAAGAAGACTAGAATATAATAAATAGGTAAATATAGATTGAAAAATTAAAATTGGGAAAGACGCAAATATTTTAGAACAATTACTTTATAAATAATGAGAAATATTTTACTAGTTTAGAATTTTTCTCAGTAAAAAAAGACTAAACATTTTAAGCTATTATTTCACAACGAAAGTAAACCACTAAAATTTATTTTGCGAATTTTGTTATTTATATATAACATTAAGAAGCCGATGTTTTGAGCAGATCCTTTATCCTGAGTTAAATGTTAGAAATTTTTAACGAACATTCCGCATTATTTTCTTTATAAAAGTATATGCCAAGTATATTCGTTTTATAACGAAAATTTCTTTTTAATAACTAATTTTCAAGAAGGTACATAAGCATCATTATAATTGGCTTACATCCTACATATTGTGTATAAACATTCATTGGATCATCATTTATTATTTATTTCTAATATATTTGTATATCTTTGTATATATATAATTTCTTTGTCATGTACTATGTATATGTATATATATATCCGATTTTTTCATATTAATATTTAACCTTGCAGATTCATTTTATCATTAAGCAGAACATTAACTTCACATTGGTAAGGAGCGCAATCATTCACTGCAAAATTTAAAGCATTCCAGAAATTACTTATATATTGTTTGCAATTTAATCAAATATAGCCTTGCTCTGTCTCCCTAGCATTATTTATAATTTCATCTAATAATTCTAAATACCGCTCAACTTCTTAAGTGAACATTGTCTTTACACTATACCTGCAATTTATACATTTCGCATAATGAATTTAAGATAGAAGATAATGCGTTGGTGTAATTGTATTTGATCTTACTGAGAATCTTAAAATATAACTTAAATTTTCTTTCCGTACAAAAGCACAATTTAGCTATAATCTCTATAGCCTTGATTAACTCTTTTTTTGCCAATTGTTTTCCAAAAATTTGTAAAGCAACCGAAGTGATTGTTATGTAAATCTTTTTAATATAGAGTTCCCAGGAAGCACGAAAACGGGTATGTATGTACATTTAGTGAAGCCACTTGACATCAAATAGTAATGAATTGCTGAATTTTCTATTTTAAGCCAAAGTTACTCAACATTGTATATATACATTTAATAGTGATATTAATGTTAAAAATTGGGCAATTATTTAGAAAGGAATAAGGAGTGTGAAAAAGGTATTATTTACCCTGCTCAGAGTAAGGTAGAGGATAAATATGTATGAAACCACCTACTTTTTTCTTTAGTAAGCCATAATATATTTTTCTTCAAATTTTTATTATGCTAATAAAAAAGTAATAAATTAAATTATTAATTGAAGTGTTTTTAAAAATGTTTTGCCGTTGTACCGTGTGATTTTAGTGTTTTAGATTGTAATTGATTTCAAATGTACTCGCCAGCTGTTCGGGAACATAAAATATAATACATAAAGAAAACAATCAAAGTGAAGTCCAGCCGAATGACATTGATTAGAACGAACTGAATAAAAACAATACCATAAAGGCTATAACAAGACTATTTGACTTTGTTCAAAGTAGATAATTACATCAAACACAGGACCTTTATCACAAGCCGATTCAATAACGAACTACTAAGATCCCTGTTATTATGATTTCTAATAGTGATATTGAAATCTAGATAACCCAAAATGTACATGGTTTAAAAGGAATTTGCTAATAAATTCTAATAAGTTATCGGCAAAATATAATAAAGTCACTAACCTTTTAATTGGGTTTGACTATTATATTCGTCATGAGAAAATGACTCATCGTCAACTTTGCATCTACATTATTATTAATTTTGTAAACGCACTGATCAATAATTATAATATAATAAAACTGTACACTTGGCGTATCTGTAAATTGAAAATATTTGCAAAAAATTTAATGGGGGGATGAAGAATGCATTAAAATCATTTTTGAAATTTTTGTGTTGTGTACGCCTCACGTAAAAACCACTGTCCCAATTAGCATGGAGTTTTCAGAGAAAACATAGGGCTTGACTTAAAGTAACATTTAGTTTTCATTTCATCGCAATCAATTCACTTAATCAGAAAGATTGCATTGCATTAGCACAGATAGTACGTAAATCGTACGTAAATAAGGTTTCCCAGCGGATATCCATTGGCGAAACGAGCGTGGCCAGAGGTAAAGTACGGTATTGTGCAGGAGGGAGCTATATGTGATTATTTCGTTTCCTCAATCAAGTTAAAATCTTTCACTTAAAATATGCAGAATTTGAAATGAATGCTTTTTTTGTGCCGATTTTATCTATACATGTAATAAAACTGTAGCGGGGGTAAATTCTGCACATTGAAGATAACTAAGAAAAAATACTTTTTGGAGACTATTTGACACCAATAGAAGACAAGAATATTGAAAATTTTTTTGTCTGTCTGTCCTGTTGTGCGAACATCACATAAAAACTTCTGGAAAAATTTTAATGAATCTTGGCACAAGAATACTTTATATTAAGGGGTAATCCTTAGGACATATTTCAAGTCCAGCCATCACAGATCCTCGAAGGATTTATAGGAAAATTACCTGCAATGCAGCAATTCTGTTTGTGACTTTGTTTGTATCGTATACAAACCCACAATTTTCGATTTCGCTGAAACTTTGCACAGGCACTCTTAAGTATAATCTAACTTCATCCTCTTCACCGCATTTCAGCCTGTCCTTGTGCAAGGACACAAGGATGTGTCGAAAAGCTCATGGCAAACGTTATTGAAGGGATTATTCAACGCCTATTTCTATAAATATTATATATAAGGAGTAGCAGAATGGTGTAGTAATACTTCTGGCGGTTAATATGCTCATGAATCTGAACAACTTTTTTCAAAGCAATTGAAACAAAAAATTACAATATCCCATTAAAAACGGCCCGTCCGGTTGATGAATTAATGTGGAAGGTTGAAATGTTTGTTTATGAAAATTGTTCAGTTTCATCAGCACATCCATCCCCAGAAGTATTGTTACAATGTTCTGTTATACCCTATGTATGTAAGTCTACTTATAAAATTTCATTTCCCTATGTAACAAAAATCTATGGTCCATGCGAACCAAGTGGCGGGCACAGCTAGTCTATAATATTTGCCATTTTTTGTTCAGTTAAATTTTTCATGAACGTAAATACATACTCCACATGAATCAGTTAATATAGAGATAATACTAAAAAGCCTTTCTTATTTGTTATTTTTACAAGTTGATTACTCCATAAAAACTTCATCAAAACGAAACACATATGCAAAAGTGGAACTGTTTTTGTTGTCGGCTTACAAATTATGAGCAGTTCATTATTTATTTGATGTCAATAATGAAGTCACAATAATTTTTTGTCTTATTTATAAATCAGTTATTAAATAATATTTAATTAATCAATGTCTACTAAAGCACTGAAAGGACATTAATATGTATTGCAAAATATATAAAGGATCCAGATTTTATAGTGTAAACTCAGTTACCAAAAAAGTCGGAGCATTTATGAAAAAAGATTTTTGAGCTAAGAAAAATCTATATCTGGGTTGAAGTCTCGAACTTTTTTAAAAATTAATCTTTTTTCTCACATTCTAAGAATCAGTTTGTCCTCTGCAGTACACGTCTTTATATTACATCTTATAGTTGTGTTAATTAGTGGCTTAAATTCTTAAAAATTTCAGCTATTCTGGGAATTCTTTATTGAGTTTACATTAAACCTGTAATTCAATGTATTATATATTATTCTGTACAATGTTGACAAGTTTTAATGGCATTTTATTAAATCTAAATCAATATTTAACAGTCTTTATGAATGGCAGCCTAAATAAGTCCATACTAAAAACAACAAAACACTATACATGGCTTGTATCTATAATATATATATATATAGCAATACTTTTCTCGATATTTACATTTAAAGATAAAATAAAAACAAATAAGTATTCGGTAAAAAATCGTGTGTTCCTAATACTCTATTAGTAAATACTGCGGTTTATTGTGACCTTAACCATGTAGTTGTAGTAGTTGCATTAATTTTTCGTGTGTCACATTTTCAAATGAGCATGTAAAGTAACGTTTCATCAAAACTCATTGTTATCTTCTCTCTTGATGATAGCAAATACGTTTTCCTCTGAGAACCATTATCAACTGTTTCTGTAATTATGTTTTAAGAGATCAAAATATGAGCATTCTTATCACATAAATCAGACGATGAGCTGATTTTGCCTTTGTAGTTGTAAAGTTTACAATTTATTAAGATTTTGTAGTCATTCGACGATTTTTGAAATTCATATCATAGATTTTTATGTTACAAAATTTTCCACCATAATTTCCTTCTGAAAAATATAACCTCTGTGAACTCATATATAATTCTACATAAAACAAAGTAAAGAAATAATCTCAATAGCTGTCGGTGTCTTTTATTTAAATGATTTTAAAGTCAAATTTTCAAATGCATGAACTTTGATAAATTTCTTTAAGGAAATAGAGTTGACTGAATTGAAACATTCACAAGGATATTTTACCTATTTGATGGGAATTGTGATAAACGGGAGCTTTGCCAAAAAGTGTCACTTTTTATAAAAATTTGTTTCTTTTCTAAGAATTTCACGTTGGGTTGACGCTTAACTTAATACAAAAAGAAACTCAACTGAGCCCCCTTGGGAGCTTAAACAAAAATGCAAGTCGACCGAAATTTGAATCAATCTGAGTTGGATATTCATTAATATATCATTCAACACTCGCAAAATACTATACGATAATTATTATATAATTACAACTTTATTGGTCACCATGTTTAAAGAGTTACATGTTTCCAAAATGTAATCTTCATATATCCAGAGCATTGTTTTAATAATCCATTCAAAGCGCTGCGTCTAAAACACTGGCGAGAAGGCAATAAAGAACAGTTCACCGATTTTATGTTGTAAAGGTCCAGCTCTTCACTTTCGTTCCTGCTATCGTTAAAGTCTAATCGTTTAAAAAATTGCATTAAATTTGAAATTAATAAAAAATAAATGTAGTAAGTATATTCATGTTGAGATCAGACCCTACTTAAATTATCCGCATGAGTTGAATTTCCATCGAGTTGACAAAACACGAATTTTTCACACTCGAAATTTTAATTTTTATTATTTTCTTTCAATTATAATAAAGTTCTTGTGCGAGTTTTCGATTATAATACTATATATGCGTAACACAATATAAAGCTGGTCTACAAAGGCTTGATTATTCCGATCTTTACTAGAATTAAGTCGAGTAGCACTCAAAGTTATGTAGCCTGCTGTACATGAATTTAGCTGACTGTGCTAGGACATTTTTGCATGGCGAAATACGGTTAGACTTTTCTTTTACATGCAGATAAATGGAGACTTATGCTATTTTGTGCAGAACTCAAATGATAAACGTGAACGAGAACTCATATACACAGAAAAGTTGGACAAATTTGCTGCTTGATTAGGTTGCCATAGTAATCGATTGTTATCAGAACCTGCCTGCATAAAAAATCTGGCGTTTCAGAAATTACAAAAAACTTATATTAATTAGTATTAATCATCTACCTTACCAGAATATTTAACAGTAGCTATATATAAAACGATAAATTAGAATAATAAAATAATATGATAAATTAAAATAATAAATATTATGATAAATTAAAATAATAAAACGCATTAATTTGTTTTGCGGGGTAAAAACCGATTAGATCTGCTTGTGTAAAAATGTTTAAAACAAGAATTAATAAATAAAACCAATATTTTATATTATGGTACACTAAGCTCATGATCACACAAAATAAGCGTAATAATTGAAAATCGTGTTTAACGATTAATTTTTCCGGGTAATATGAAAAATACGGACTGCTCACTTTTTCCCTCACATATTAGTTAAATGGTAGACGACTAAGAACGAGATATATTTCTCGTATGACGGAAAAGAGATTGTGAAGAACACTACATTTGAATTCTTTTAATCAATTAATCCCCTTAAATTGCAATTTACAAAAGGAAATTAAACTTTTAATGATGAAATAGTGTTTAAGAGAACTATTATATAATAATTATATTCAATAAAAGATTGAATCTCTTAATTAAGGAGAGGGATGATGTGCATTTACCAGAAAAATCATTTCTTGTTGCAGACCTAAAATTTAGCATAATCATGAACAAATTACATTACGCAACAAACAAGGTTAAATGCACATGGGCAAATATTTCCTCTACCATTCTCTTGAATACTATACCAAGAAATAAAGCGATACAAAAAACTTGTTCAATGTTCTACATATTACGAGTAATAATGAGTATGAAGAAACAAGGGGCTCGTAAGTAATATTAGAAGTAATATTAAGCTTATTTGTTACTGTAGTTATTTTCAGTTTTCCCAAAAACATGACTTTTGCCTTTGTGTTTCCTAATTCAAAAAACGGATCACGGAAGACTTGTAACTTGTAATGTTGAACAAAAGTTGGCCAATGAAAACGATATAATAATAAAATAAATATCCAAAAGCAGACATTGGACAATGCGTGCAAGCGTATTCAATTTGGGTTTAAACAGTTTAGAGATTGAAAAATAGTGATCTTCCCGAGGAAATAAGGATGTCGAGATACGAATTGGTATACAACACAGAAATTTTCTCTCTCGAATATCCTATCTATTGATAAAAAGTGGATTTATTAAAATAATTCAAACGCTAAGGAAATTAGGTAGATCCCGGTGGAGAAACAAAATCTATAAGGAACCAAATTATTCACATCAAGGAAATCCCATAGCGACATTAAGCCTTACAATTGCTATATCCAAGTCAAGGAAACGACATTGATGCTTAATTAGAAAGTTTATGAGCACCCAACTCAGTACAGAAATAGTCATTTCTAACTAATTGACGCTCTATAACATAAAAGAAGTAAAAAATGGGTTGATTACATCGCATTAGAAGAAGAAATTTTCGATGATTCAATATACCTTTATTATCTCACAAGTAAAGCTTGAAATTCCGTAGAAATGCTTTAAAATATATTAAAAGTTACAACTAAACTAATAATGCTTCTCAAGTTTAACCATATGATGTGATGATGATGTGATATGTAATATCGACTATAAGAAAACATAGTTTAATAAAAAAAGCCTATTCATGAGGAATGTTAAATTCATAAAGTGATTTTCCATTTTAAAATAGTTCAAAATTACTTCACGGAATTATATAACATTTTTGGATTAAATGAAACCGTTTAAACGAAACCATTTTTGAATTGCACGAAGTCATTTTCGAACTAAATGAAACCATTTAAAAATGCATGAAACCGCTTTTGAATTAAATTTCCAATTGACCGAAACTCACATTCATTGAAACTATTTTGAAGTGAAATGAAACTAAAATTAAAACGAAAACTGAAAAAATATAATATTGAACAAACCAAAAAAGTTTTTTTAAAACCATTTCATAAAACACGACGAATTCAAAATATTTTGGAGATTATTTAAAACTTCTACCGCCTTACCGAATCCTATGGAAAAGACATTATCGAAAATAATATCCGACCAATTTTAAGAGACAATAGCATTAAACATAATATTACCGATGTTGAATTGATCTAAATGAACCATTTTCCAATTGAGTGAAATAGATCCCTTTCACATTAATTGGAACTACTTTTAAATGAAATGCGAATAATATGAAAACTTAGGATACAAAAAATGAACTAAATATTTTGTTACTTTTTTACAAATGGAACTATTTATGCATCACAGAGTATAGTAGATTTTAGCATCATATTTAATGCATTAATGAAGAGGTTGGTGGTCTGCAGGGATATGGAAAGCCATATCATTGACTTAATGGGAGCCATCATTTTGATTTGATTGCTGAATAAGAATGGGATTATTTTTCTATGTTATCAGATACAAACAAATCTTACCTACACTGTAGCTTTGAAGTTGACACTTCCAGTAGAAGGTATAACAATGTTTCTTAAGAACACCTAGTTCAGCTGATCATTCGGAATTGATATTTTTACCGAGAAATATTGGAACAGTCAAGCAGAACTAGTATTGACAAATGTAAATAAAACTAAGGTTAAAATATTCAATTTGTACAAATAATTAAAAAAGTTTATATATCCATATATGTTAATGCAGATGCAACTAAAATTATTTATTAATGATAGACAGTCCGGGGTGTATTACTAAATATGCCTCAATTGTATTTTTTACTATCCAAATCACACGACTCGATATCATTTAGCTAAGACTTATTAACGGCAAAATAACACCATAAAAATGTTTATCAATATTTATGGAAATCTGTAAAATGCTGCAACTACTGATCTTTTATGGTCGCATATTTTCTCAAACACGGTGTATTACATTAAGTCGACACGTTTCCCAGTTACAGACTTGTAGTCTGCCTTACAATTCGGAAGAAATCAAGTCGTAAAGCAACAAACTCGTTTTCTTTAAAAATAGAACCCGTTACCATAATTCGTTGCGATTTCATTATTTTTCGAAATAAACATTTCATTATTGTTTCCTTTTTGGCTCTATAAATACATGTAGAAGCAAGAACTAAGAATATATTTAAGCAAACAAGACTGGAATAGTTAAAACTGTTGAATTTGGTGTTGCTTTGTCATTCTTGCAGTGTACGTTGGTTGCTTTTCTCAAGTTACTGAAACTATCTAATTTTATATGAAGATCAATTTCATTCAATTTGAATTATTTACAACCACCAGAACTTTTTATTATCTAGTTTGAATAATTATCTTAAGAACGTTTTAAACAATACATAGATTTACTAGCATTATCTGTAAAGCACAGCTTACATTTGGGCTAAAATAACACCAATTTTCTTCATTAAATGCTTTGCACCCCTTAGCTTTATCGTTTGTTCGAAAAAGCATCAACGCGTTTTCAAATTATTTTTTATATATACAAAGATTTACTGCCATTACTTTATTACTTTCAGAATTAATACTGGCATGAAGAAATCTATCAGCTGTGAATATAAACCCTATGCAAACCCCAATTGTGGGGGTAATTGTTTTCGTTTCACACTCTAGTAATTATTTGTCCTTGGCGATTGTTCAAACAAACTAAAACAAACAGATTAGGTTTCATCGAACAAGGCCCAAGAATATAAATAACTTTTATGCTGAATTTCGCTCGTTTGTGAAGATTTAACACTTTTATATGACCTATTCATATTAACATGGTTAGTGCACTTCACAGATTAATTAAACAATATGATTTATACTAAGTTGGATGAATAATGAATAATGGGTTTGGTACGGTTAGTGTTAAAACTTTAATTAAAAAGTCTTAAATTTCCAGCATCAGCAGAATTTTAAATATCCTTGAAAAAAAAATGTTGCTAGTTTTGCGCAATACTTTAGAACTTACTTTTCTGAAACTGAAACAAATCCGAATGTGTATAAGGTGCTAAATATTTTTGAAAGGAAAAAACAATTGTCCTATTTGAATTATAGAAAAAACTTAAAAAGCTTATATCGCCATACGTTATATACAACAGCATATCAAATAACAAACATCTGAATATAATTAAGTTTTATATCGACATTACAATAATTAATTACAATAAATTGGGCCCTATTCTCGTTGTCGAAATGCAGCGAAAAAAGATGCTATGACTTCAATATCCTATTACACTATTATCATTTAACTAGTGTTGACAAATATATTCTAATTATCGCTCTCAATCAATATAATAATGGTAACATTTTCAGTCGATAAGCGATGGCTATTAAAACGTAGGTCAAAAACCAGGCTTTTTAGTATATTAATTTTAAAAAATTATATATTAAAAAAATCAAATTTTTAATATGAAAATCACCCTATGAAAGCAATTCGAAGCTTTGTGTGTGAAGTGATAATTATTTGCAAAATTAAACAGCTTGGGTGCTCCTAACAACAATTAAGACTATTTTTCATGAAATTTGTAAAGGAGAATTACAGCTTTTGTAATAAAACATAGTCAAATTTACTTTCTTTTTCTTGGAAAATTAAATTTCCAAAATCGGCTAACACTTGTCTAGTTTGAAAACATATCCATACAGTGCACATACAATGACCTAATACACTAAAAATTGGCAAAACACGCAACGAATGGAATTTTATTTTAGCATGTTCCAAAGGCATAGAACTTTAAATTCCTGAAATGTCTTTCTTATTTTCCCGTATTTAAAAAATAATAATATGTTTAAATTCCATAGTTCTTTCTCTACATGGTTTTTGTGAAAGCAAGGTAAGTAAAAATATGCAAAAGCGAACGGAGGGGATTTTTTTATAGAGTTTATCCTTCTTAAATTCGTTAGTGAGCAAAGAGCAAACAACAAAAATATATCTATATTTATAAATTAAGCTCTTTTGTATCAGCACTTACTTTTGTTTCGAGTTTTTCGACTCATATTTAACGAAATTTAATTGACCTTCAATTCTCGATTTTCAATACTCGCAACTTTAGTTTTTTCCTTTATAATGATATATAGTGATGTTCTATCAGGCATAAATCTTGGGTCTAATTCTCCACTACGAAAGTAAAATGCTTTTGATTTACATGAATGAAATTCAGAAAGGAAGTGTTTTTGTATTCTTTATTATTATATTATTCGATCCTTTTCGACTCCACACAACCTTGCAAACAGAAATGTTACACTATTGTTACAGTTTCGATTGACTTTCGAACAACCTTGTAATAGAGAATACCGCTTTGATAATTTTTGACTATTTAGATAAAATATAACGGAAAACCCGCACCTTAATGGAATATAACAAAAAGAAAATTGCATTCACTAATCGTCCACAAAATAATTTTGATTATATAATCTGCACGAATTTCTCCGGTTCAAAGGCATTACTTCTGTTTTAATGTGCACTTAATCTGCACAATCTTGTTCAATTAAAGAATGGATTGAAATCCTGCGAATTTACAACTACATATTCATTCTAAACATTCGAATTTTGATAGTTCTATAGTATAAAATGTATGTGTATATAATAGAAAATACAATAAAATTAGTAATTTTATTTAAAATTCCAAATTACTGAAGTGATGAAGCAATATTCAACAGAAGGCAAACGCTTACAATAATCTAAGCACAAAAGTCAATGTTTAAAATAATATTTACTTATATTGTCGCCTGTGTAATTTAAGTCTGCCACACCTTGCTAAAGCATTGTTTAAATGTGTTGCCGAAATATGCGTTAGCTACAGATTGGAAGAACTAACCTGCAGCCAACACACATTTTAAATATTGATTGGTAACTTAAAGAATTTAGAAATTTACGCACCTTTCGGCAAAACATTGTTTTATATAATTGCATACAACCGATCCATTACCGTAATAACTGGTCGATTGCAGCGGACCTAAAAGCGAACTGTCGGAATTTAAAGCCAAGATCAATTCATGCACGTCCAATCTCAACTACCTATCCCATGTTTTTCCGTAAATAATTGGCGATGTCCACGAATTGTGTCGACTTGTTTATTACTGTATCAGTTAAGGACATCTAATTTTTCGAATATCAATCAATATATCAGTCGCTTTGAAAATGTGATACTATGAAACACGTTAGCTGCACACGCGGAAATAATAATCTTTCTTTTGGAATTGACCGTTTCTGTTTGTTCAGGTGACGAAATGCTTAATTATTTCGACAAATGACTGACCAAAATTATAATAAAATAATTATTTTTTCTGTCGAAAAAGAACGAGACTTTTCATGAGATGATATTGCAAATAAAAGCCACAAAAACCCGAAATAGAGGACACTATACACGGGAATCAAACCCTTAATATTCTTAAGAATATCATACTGTTGTAAAACATTTCGACAGGGTTTGTCGAGGTTAATTCTTCTGCAGAGAATTCAATACGTTATATGACCAGATCTGTGGAAAATTTTATATCAAATAATAGTATCTTAATTATTTTGCAATTTGGTTTATCATTAGCATTACCGTTTTCTGTTTGTATTCAACCGTATGCTATAAGATTCAATACAAATCTTTGAAATTGATAAGATTAAAAACTATTTTGTATTCTTCATGGAAATATATTACGCAAATTAACTATTAAATGCAGTTTTAATGATCGATAGTTTCTTATATTGATTTTGTGTTCTCATTTTCAAGCTTTGCAATCACAAGAGAGTAACATTAATTCTTGTTATTTCTAACCTTACAATTGAATGCACACACGTTAAGTCATATTTTCTTAAAAAATGAGATCAGGTTTTATTGTTGGTAAAGGTAAATAAACCAAAGTTCCTATTTAATACATTGCTAAATATTATATTACAATTTAATATAAATTAACGATGAAAAACAATAAATAAATTCTCTTATTATAGAAAATTTTTTCAAGTATTTTTTGACTAGAATAACTGTACAGATTATTAATATCAATGGCAACATCCATTTATTAAAAATGAATTAATGGAGCCGTAGAAGCTTGATTTATATTAAACCTAAAAAGGCAACCACAGCAGCAACATCAACAATTATTAGTATATTATTTACGTATTATGGCTTTTAAGAATACGGGATTGCAGTCCACGATTGTTGTTATAAAGTATTGAAAAACTAATAGGATTTTATTGATTCGGTTTTGTTTTGTGCCATTGATTGTTTTTCATTCACTGTAGTCATTAAATAGAAATCTTATCAGTATTTTCTATTTGGTTTATGATATGGATCTAATATTTACGATCACTGCAAAGTCGCGAAGCCTGCTTTTTCAATCAAGCATGGTGGGTTTTCAAACGTTTTATGAAAATTTCACTTTATATATTCTGTCATTAATTTTGTTATTTTTTAGTCGCTCGATGTTAGTCTCTTCTTATCACTTGAATTGACAGTGTTGCTTGGAGTTAATTTTAATTTAAGCATAAGATTCGCTTAGCTGGTCTAAGAAATATTCCATGTTTGGATCCTTAAAATTAACATTTGGGCTTGATGGCGGGAAAGACACACTTCTATACTGTTGTTGAAAAGTTGAAAGTATTTCGCGTATCTTTGCAATGATCTCTTGCACTCAGGCATTCGACTCCTACAGAATATGACGTAATGATGGATTATTCCATGGTGCATAATAAATTGGATACCTTAAGATTATCAAAGTAGCGCATAATTTCTTCATAATCCATATCCAAATCATCTAGTCCTAGGCTCTCCCCTGGACCGATTTCTCCATTTGTTGTATTTGAAAACATAGGATTTCCTACTACAGTTGCTCGCTTAACTTGATGTTTTGTTGCATTTTCTTCTATTTTTGAACTGACAAATCCACCGCTATCATCGGAGGTTGAATCAGTATTATCAAGCTCATTAACTTGCCTCCTTACTTCTCGAATTTTATCTAAAATGAAATACGTTTTTCAAAGTATATATAGCAAAACAAACAATAGCTATTAAATTATCTTCAATTACTTATTGATTTTAATTTACCACATAGATAACGGCATGCTATCTTTAATCCCACTTTTTTTTCATTAAATTATTTAGTAAATTCATAAAACTACTCAAATCGAGATATTTAATTTATTAACCTATAGAACATATTTAATTAAGTACGGATGGTTTAAATATGCATCACCTGTCACTAGTGGAAAGATGTATTCTATGAACTTTAATATCTGCATTAATTACTGGATTACAATGCTCTGCATTTTGAATGCATAAGGGTTTCAACATGTTGACGACTCACTGATTTTGAGTGGGTAATAGGGAGACAGGCAGAAAATAGAGAAGGGGATATATTTTATAGAAATATCTCTATAGCTTAGCCGAGGAACAAGTTGATTCATTGCTACAGTACACGTAAGTCTATAACATTGCAATTTTGTTATGCAGAAATGAAGATATATTCTATCAGATTTAATTAACTTCATCCCCACTTTCTCCGATTTCTGGAAATTTTTATGATAATTCGAATTCTGAACTTTTCCGATTATCTTATATAACGTTACATTGAAAAATTATATAAAATAGTGAACAATTTGATTGAGTAAAAGTTATTGATCAATTTATATGAAAAAACAAATTTATTATTGTTACTTCAAATATTCTAAACCAATTGTTCCATTTTTCGATATTGAATGCTAAAGAGACGAGCTGTTTTTCCCGTAATTCGACTACTCGAAGATTTTCCGATTTTTCTGCTATCTGGTTCTTATAAAATGTGTAATAGTAAAGTAAGTATTTTCTTCTATATTTCACAAGAAATCATCGCACTTAAAATTCACTTTAGCTTTCTGCATTTCCGTAAATACGTTCTTACATGCAAAAAAATTCTGTACAAATTTTTGAAACAAAAATATAATGGCTTTTGAAAAATATTTTAGTAACAGACACTTGTTTTTATTTACTCACCTATTTTCAATAATTCTTTTTGTGTGTTGTTATCATCCTTTTTATTCAGTTTGATTAAGTTGCACGAATCCCTCTTTGGAGTGAGCGAGTCAAATTGGAATGCATTTTTTTGTTGCTGTGCGGCATTTTCGACTAACTGTTCTGCCATATGTAACTCATTTGAATCATTTTTAATAGGGCTAATGTCATGCGGTAAAAACGTTTGCTCTGGCGACTTTTGGTTAAATAAAGCTATAGAAAGTTGCTGTTGCATAAAATGTAAATGTTGATCAGATGATCTTTCATAGGAACGATTTGAGTTAATATTGCCATTTATTTGCGATTTTCGATTACTTATGTTTGAATTACGGGGCTTATGATGGTGTTTAACTACAGGCACCATTTCCTAAAAATAGTAATACTTATTTCCACGCAACTTTATTGGAAATTCATATACCTTTTCATTATATCTGGTGACGTTTGCAGTGATGCCAATATTTCGATGTGGTGGTACTGGGGGCTTGTATTCTGTTTGATTTCCGTTCACAGCAATTCTACCATGCGGTGGCAATGGTGGAGGCATTTCGTCAGTTCTAAATATATAAATAAATATATTGAAATCTTGATATTGCAGATTAACATTGTAAATCTATAAAAAGGAATTCTGATGATCTTTTTAACTATGTTCAAGAAATCAAGCACTATATCCAAGTAACCAAGTGCAAGTGGGATTAGCGTGTATGTTACTAATAATAGAAAGAAGAAACTTCTTAATTTGTGATCTTATCGGAAATACATTCCAGAACTATTGAAGTGATATTTAGGATATAGGCTTTTTATGAAATAATGACTGCGTTGACATAGAAGTTGTTATTCAAATGCAGCAAATTATTAATTATTGTATTTAAATAATTAACTAACCAACTAAATTTCGCGGCTCACCAACTCATCTTCACTTTGAAGTTTACCCGAGATCTGTTTTTCCTTTCAAAAGATATACTTTGCTTATAGTAATCATTATTTCCTTGCTTTCATATTTACAATTCTTAGTATTTTAATTCCAGTACAGGATATAAGTAATATTATAGACAAATTACAACTTCTCACAATGGCTTTTCGGAGGTACACCTCCAATGTAATAAAGCCTCCCACCCGTATCGTTAACCTTCAACGAAAAATAATTTTAATATTATTTATAGTACACTCAAAGAACTACTTTCAAGGATGACCCAAATATCTATATAGAAAAAATTTTCAATCTCCATAGAAATATTTCCGAAATTCAATTATACATAATTTTAATAATATTAATTTTGGGTCCAAATATTACATCTTGTCTGTACGTTTCTATAATCTTTCCATGCACGACCCCAAATTTTTCTCTGCTGTTTTTATAGTTTTACGCATTTTTTCGCTTTAGATGTATGCGAGTTCTATCTAAATTACTAATTCCTCGTGTTCGCATACACGGACTCATTTTGGACCAGGATTTCCCCACATACTACACATGAATTTTAAGTTTTAAGCACGTAAACATAAGAAATAAAGGCGTTTAGTACAATTTTGATAGATAGAATTAGCATTTGTTTAACCCGCATAACCGCAGCAAATGTCAAAACATTTTAGCCTCGCCAGTCCCTCAAATGTTCATATAAGTTAAGGTGTCGAAATATTATAACAGGCTAAACGAACATAATCGTTTTATCTTTGTTAAGAAAAATATTAAAGGTGTTTAATATATTTATAGAAACTTTTTTAATTTAATTCGAGTTTGCTTGGACAAAAAGTAATACTGCTAAATTTGAGTAAAAGGGAAAACACCCTGAAGATTTATAGCTCTATACATGATGATTTACTATTGCGGTTAGAACCGTAGATGTAATGACCATCAGTACCTATTTTTCGACCGAGTACAGCGCGTCATTGTCAATCAGGCCTAATGCTAAAATCGCTGACAATCCGCCCAATAAACTAGGGTGAACGCTCAAGCAAATTATAAGGTAGTAATTTAAAAAAACACAAAGTGCTCCTTAGCGCCTGAACAACAAAATTCAAAAACTTAACACTAAAATTGGAATTAATAAAAATTAAGACTTACTCCAATGTTGTCGTCATATCGTTTCTGTTGTACGTAGAAGAATTGAAAAGACTTTGACTCTTTGCGCAGGCTGTCTGAATATTTGAACTATTGAAACTTGTTACTTGTGCTGCTAAAGCATCATCAGGGTCCGCATAATTTAAAGTTAAGGGATTACTTGTTATTCTAATTCTTGAATCTAAATAATACTTCGTAAATAACAGCATAAACATTTTTTTTAAATATTTACCTCTGGGATTACTAATATTTCCGTTATTAGAATCTTGAACAATAGACGATCTATCTAAAGTAGATCGACCCAACCAAACCCAGTCGTGAGCATTCGTTGTTGATTCTTGAGGACGTCTCGTTTCTCGAATAGCATCATTTGTTGAGTAATTATCCTTGTTTCCATTATCCATACTTGATTCTATATATATTGGTCGAAATTTGGACGCGTATACAACGCAAGATATCACAAAAACAACAATAGCAAAACAAAATGCAGTCAGCAGAACATACATCCCTATTTCCATTATATCACCATGAGGGTTTGGTTTATGTCTTCTACCATCGGAATTAATTATTCCATTTCGATGTTGTCGGGCTTGTACTGTTGGCTCGTGATTACTGTCATCTTTTAGAGGTATACCTTTTAATCACAGGTTATTATCAATTATGTATTTTTTTAGTTGTCCAAGTAAATATTATACCTATTATATCCGAAAGATCACTTGAGGAATCCTTTGCGCCTTTTCTTTCTCTTCCCATTATACCATCATTTTGGACAGTTTCAGGTTTATTCGGATTTTCAAGAGTATTAAAGTTTACTTGAACTGATGCTGAAGCACTTGCTAGAAGACCTGAGCCTGATTTTATCTACAAGGAGACGTAAATAAATACATCTTGCCAAAATGAGTTTGGTATTATAAACTTGTTTTGAAAGGGGGACATTTCGTCGGATGCGACATTCTTCAGATAACTGTAAAGTAACTCGTAACAAGTAGCCATTACCCTCTCCTACCGCAATTACACGTGGATGGTGAGAAGCGCCTATCGGGGCAAATGCAACAACTTCAGTGTCTAGACTTTCCACCAAAAGGAAGTAATCATCGACAGATATATCCCTAAAGATTTCCTTTCCAATATTCAATTTAAATAAAAAACATTAAATTAAGTAACCTGAGGGGTGTTCGAACACCGTCTGAAAACTCCAAATCAATATCCAAAAGGCCTTCTTGATACTGAGCTGTAAGACGTCTGGTTACCGTCGTTTCTGCAATGTACCCATTTTCTATAGAATTATCAGGATTGATAGTCAACTGAAGTCCAGACACAACTCTGACGATAAGTCTTGTTAAGCTAACTTTATCGCTGCCAACTCGAATTTCTTTTGCGCCAATTACCCTTCCTGTAATTGGTGAAAGCACCTATAAGTAAATTAAATAATGAAAAACATATCAACATATCTGTGTCCATTATTTTACTTGAACATCTGTTCTTCCCATTGCTCTTCCTTGAAGTATTCGACCTTTCAAAATAGCTATTTTCGGATCTGCTACTCGCAAAAGAGATTGTACCAAATCGGTAACACGTAGACTAGTTTTCCTCGATATTAGGTAACTCACACGGCCAGAATCCTAAAAAAATAGCTATATCTATCGACTTCTTTGAGAGTTAAGACAAACTGACATAAGTAAAGAAATACTTTAGTCTTAAATTAGTTTAAATGTTTCAATGCAAAGGTTAAAATGCTTAATTAGAAAACCCTTTACTATTATATTTATATCTTTTTAAATTCAGCTCATTAAATTATTTAATTCAATGTTCAAATTTTTCAAAAGTGAAAACTTTGTTTATGAAATATTCATTTTTTTGGAAAAAGGAAATATACTGTTTTTCAGTCTATTTCTGTAATTTTTTAATCGATACCAGAATGCATTCCAAAAATTAAAAGATTTTCATAACATAATTGTGTGAAATTATCCTTACTAAAAGTAGTCTTATTTTTCCTTCAAACCACTTTATCTTTCTTATATCAGTAGGCTCTAATTCTCAGCTAAGCATTTCAACTTTATAGTTTACTTATAGTAGCATATTTGATTAAATTAAATTATATTTACTTGATCTTTTGCTACAAATTTAGCAAAAACTTCTACTGGGCTTTGCTGATATCGAGCTCGACAAAGAAATTTTTCTGGCCCCAGAACACTCATAAAATCATCACCGTGATGATTCCAACTAAATGCTCTTTTGCGCCGATTTATTTTTCCATGACTACAAGAATAAGATGTACTTATAAATATAAATATATTCATATTGAAAATTTACTTTAGATGATGCTCTTCGGGTACTTTCCAACCCTTAATTTGAGAGAGTCGAAAATCTGGAATGTATACTTCCAAAGGAAACTCAGGCATCCATACAATAAATTTAGCAACACCAACATAAGTTCCATATTTAACAATTATAGATGCATTGGAAGAGCCTCTTATTTCTGATCCGTCGATATATACTGAGCTGCAGGATGACGAAACCTATATGATATCTATGTAATATAAACATTGTGGAGAACCAATTCATATATTTACTTTTATAACACTTTCATCTTGTGCCTGACAAGAACTCTGAAGAGTTACGTCAGCTACTTTACCAGCCTGCGAAACAATGAAGACTTTCATTGCCTGTGAAACTTGACGACCGGTTAAAACAGCAGTGTTCATTAATTCCCAATTCTAAAAGATATTAATTATTTTTCTGAACATTATAAACACTTTTTCAAACCTTAGCAATCGGTAGCACAGCTTGAATGTCATCTTTATTTACTTCTAATTTAGCAATTAGTTTTTTACGGGTTTCTTCCGGGGTTGTTACTGTGCTTTCTAATGATGAATCTTTAAGCTTTGGCGAATCGTATATATAATTAACCGACCAAGCTATTTTACCACCATCCCAATTTTCTTTAGTATCATTGGCTACTTCTAACAGCCAAGAAAATATTTCAACGATTCTGCAAAAATAACGAAATAAAATCAACAAATTTGTTCTTAAGAATTTTACTTGTTCTCATTTGTTTGTCTATTCTCTTTCACAGATTTTTCTGTGTCCTGTTCTTTTTGAAAAATTGTAACTCGTGCAACAATATGCTTCGGATTTCCTTTTTCTAAAGAAACATTCCATTGATCTGATGAAGCCGTAGCCCCAATAATTTTTAAGCCAGACTTTACTCGAGCCCTAAGAAAATATATTAATAGAAACATATACGAAAATAAAATACTTAAAAGTAACTTACCGAACTGTAAATATTCCAATGTTGTGATTGGGGCGCTGTTGAAGAAATACTGGAACATGGATCTTTGACAAAGGATATAATGGACTTTGTGGCACTAATATTGTAAGAAAATCATCTGCTCGGAGATCCTTATAAGGTGATAGTGCACCCACTAATGGCACTTGAGCGAAAGCAGTTAAGGGCTGTATTTGGACTTTAGGTTCACATTGCTCAGGAGTTCTTAAGGATGGTTCAAATACACTAAAAGACACTTGTACAAAACGTGGTGGAACCTTAGGAAGGACAAAACCACGGTTATCCTTCTCTGGAGGAGGAATTGGAGGCCACCAATTCGAGGGAATAACAACCTACATTAATAGAAAAAAAAAAAAATATAATATTCAAATGTTACTACTTCTGACAACTTGTTTCTAATTCTTTATTAATATTATACCAATGTACTTGTAGGGTATCCTTCATCATTTAAAAAATCACCTTGACAGATAATTTTCGGGTGAGAAATATTTTAACTCCTCCTCCACTTTAACTCCTTTCCTAACACAACCTAATTTTTTAAATCTGATTCTCAAAAAACCCCACTTGCTTGTTTTGTGTCCGCTTTTATTTATTATACATTTGGAACTCAATTTTATTTTACACGACTTTGCAGTTAAATTATTATTAAAATTTCACAAAAATTGCTTCATAAATATAAAAGTTATGATGATTTTAGTAACATGCAAGTTGTCCCAAAACGTGCGGTACCAAGCGTATGTCTTACAGATTTCTTCTCGGTCCTTAATGTGTTAAGGAAAATTTTTTGTTGACACTATATAAGTATATTTTGCTTGATCTAATAAGCCCACAAAGCAAACTAATATCTTTTAGAGAATAGTTCTCTAAGCGCTAATATGTAACAATTTATTTTTCAACTACTGATATTACTTACACCTATACCCTTCACGTACGATTCCTTCAGTAAGTGCGCCCTCTTCTTAAGGAATCCCCTAAACCTTTATTTAATCTTCTTTATGTCATTTACTTAAAGGACATTAATTTAGATTTAATATTCTTTAATAAACGTAAATATAAATATGAACTTCATTGTTTTGAAATTGTTACAAGACGTGTGGAGAGGGCTAATCAAAGAATACTGTGCATTTTGAATGTCTCATATGTTGATATATACAGAAAAAACTCACATTATTACAAAATCCCTAACCCTTTGCGAACGAAGACATTTTTATTTTCTGATAAAAGACTCTCGGCAGTATTGATAACATATGCGTTTATAAACAGCGATGTCTTATTCTGATAACAAATATTTCTGCAGTCTTTCAAAAGACAACAGCCAGATTCTTTCGGCATATATTGCGCAACAGAGACAACTTCTATTCAAAGTTGTGTAATTTATAAAGGTATAATTTTTGCACAATTCTTTGTTTGAACGCATGCAATAAAATGTGTTGCAGCTTCACCATTTACGAAAGTATCGTAAAAATATTAAAATATAAAGCCCTATATACTTTTCCTATATTTTTTCTAAAATTTTAAAGCTTTAAAAAGCATTAAGAGCTCATATCTATCTATAAATACAACTATTTTATTTTTTGTAAACTGGAAAGCTCTGCGGTAAAAAAATACTTAAAGCTTCTAATTCTACTCATATTAAATGCATACCTCAGCAACACATACACCATCCTCTCCCTCTGGCATACATCTCCCTTTAAGAGGGTTTCGGTTACCCATAGACACGTGCAATAAAACACAAACTTTTTGCCTCTGTAGATGACCACCGGGATCTGCCCCTGCATGAAATAGAACCCTTAAGACCGGGGAGTCACGGGGAACTGATGAACGAACCAGGTGCGCAGATATATCTAAATGTAAGTTCGATTGTTGTAGCTCCATTAATGCAGCAGTTGTGTTCTAAAATGAAGAAGCAAAAATTCTTACTTCCTTAGTCGGAATTAATATATATTACGGATTCTTACATTTAAGTTTTCTCCCTGAGTTTCTAATGCATCTGGAACTATGTAACGAGCAGGCACGGTCTGTTTTGTAGAGAAAGGGCCATAACTAGCTCTAATTGAAACAGGTTGCGTTGTTTGAACAATTGTAAACCTGTCCACTGAAAGGATTGAGTCTTGTGCTATCTTAAGCCTTGATTGTGCATTTGTTATTTCCGGGCTAACTGGTTGCTTCGATGAAGTCTTAAGAAAAAATCCACTATCTGGTGTTTCAAAATGAACTTCAACTGCATGGCTCCATTCTAAAGAACGTAGATAATAAAACTTTATTTGTATACATTTTACATTAAATCAGAAATACAATTAAATTTATTTAAAATTAATCTACTGCATTATTTCATAAAAACATGTGTCCATTTAGTACATTTTTTAGACCTTCAAAGCAATAATCGTTGCTATATATAGTCTACAACTATAAACACGCCTTTTCTTTTTTGTATATTACACGATTTAAACTGAATACAATCAATTAACATACACACAATCGACTTAAACTCTTAAACAATCTTTTTAAGTTACATATTGTTGTAGACACGGTTTAGTCTAAGGTTAATTAAAGGCCTTTTATCGAATTTTCTGTATTAAATATTGTCAGCATTGAATTTCGGAAATTCGAAATCGCTAACGGTAGCAAAAGATACATAACTATTCCAAAGCTTTGGTACTGCTTGCAATTGCAATTTGCCACTTTCAAAAAATTTTATAAACAAAAAAATAAAAATAAGAATTGTAAAACTAAATCCTCGGACAATCAAATTAACTATTGGAAAAAACTTGAGCTCATAAGATTCGAATAAATGCAAAAATGATTAATTAAAATCTGTAGTACACAAATCGAAAATTTCGTAATTTCAATTTGTGATTGAATTATCTAAATTAACATATTTCTTTTAATTTAAAGTATTATTAAAAAATTATGTAAAAAAGTAATGTCCGAAACCGACTACATAAAAATATAATTAAAATTATTTTATTGTACACATAAATTCCTTCTACAAATTCATATAAACTTTTAACAGCATACCATGCGAATTTCCGAAGTACTAGAGAGCAATACACTAATAATACTTTTCGAAATAAGAAAAAAACAATTCATTATTTCAAATAGCCGCCATTTTGTGATTTCTTCTGTTTCCTTTATTATGGGCACAGTGACACCCTTTCTAAGGGAGAAGTTTGTTTAAATAGTAATTCAGGTACACGAGAACTTTAAAATCCGATTGTCTTCCATATAAGCATGCTACAGCGCACGGTACCGCAACCAAAACTCGATATCTTGCCGGTTTAACAGCCTATCACTTTAGCGGAAGTTAGATTAAAATTATCAAACAGGCTATTAGTTACAAGCTAAAATAAATTGTCCCTTTTTACACGATTCACTTTTACGGTTTTTTTACCGTTTTATATATTTTGACGTAGCCCATCAAAATATAACTAATAAAGCGAATTGGAATTTTATTTGGTTATTATTAACATAAAATTTTATAGTACGTAATTTCCGTTCACAGCCTATTTTTTACGACACTTGGATTTATTCAAAATGAGTAAACCTTTTTTCATTTGAATGATTTCAGAAATTACTAGAGTTTGTGTTTGTTTGTGCCTGTTCTCATGTTTTGTAATTGTGATCCCTAAGAAAAATTTCAAATAAAAACGTTACTTAATTACTTAAAAAATTTCGAAGTGAATTTCGAATTTTCGATAGATAGCTTTATTATCTAATCTTCAATCAAAAACAGCTAGACTATTTTTGGCGAGAATATGTTACATAAATTAATTATTATATTGAGTATACTACTTATTCCAAATAATGTAAACTGCATTCAAAAGTGAGGCCCTAGAAAGCATATAAAAATTTTGACTCCAACTTTTGACAGTATATATTTATGTCCGTTTGAAACATTTAAAAAATATTGCTTAAATCAGCGTGGAAGCAAGAAAAATATCACCTTTGCTATTGTTTTACCGACATTATTAAGATATCGTGTCGATTACTATAATTGATATATTACTATTTTTATACCGCCTTTAACATTATAAAACGAATGTTAATTTATTTTGGGCAGATAGAATTCTCGTATGAGCTTGATACTCCGTTTGATAGCATAGTAAGAGACTGGGTGTAGAACGCTAAACTGTTTTCTGAAACCTCCGATATCAACTGTTTATAAAAGTTTATGTTAATAAAAGTTAAGCCCGCAGTCCCACGATCGAAGCACGTCCGCAATGGTAAAAAGGCTTGCCCGGCTATTTGCAAAAACGCGTCTGCAGCGGTGAAAATTTGATCTGAATATATTTGACATTCATAATTATTTTTTAGTTTTGAACTTCATATTTGTAGGAATAAAAAAGCGACACAAGAACTATTGAATATTTTTAATACATTCATTCACAACCAAATAGCCGCAATTTTCAAAACTTTTGTTATTTATTTACATAAAAGTATTCATGTTAGTTAATTTTCTCTAGCAGTCCGAATGACCTGGGACTAGATTCTCAAATCTGTAGTAGTGTCCGTATGCACCAATATGGTGTTTACACATATGTATACACCTAACTCTCGATTTACACGGATTTCGAATTGCACGATTTCGGTTTAACACGGTTGAAGAAGAGCGGGGGAACTTCCATTTACACAGCAATTGCATTTCACTTTAACACGGCCAAGTTAGTCATACCACGAAGGAACAAAACAAGTGAAGATGAAACAGAATAAAAATATTTTTAATTTTTTTTTTTTTTTTGTGAATTATGCTATGTACACAAAATTTGATGAATTAATGAATTTTTATTTAAAAATATGTACATATTTTTTTTATTTTACAAAAAATAAATAATATTGTTTCATACATTTTTGAAATTAATTACATATGTATATATTTCTTTTCAATGTGAATAGTGGACTCGAATTGCACGATTTCAATTTACACGGCATTTTCGGGGAACCAATCTACCGTGTAAATCGAGGGTTAGGTGTACATATATATTTTAATTTTAATTTAGCAGGGAACATATTTTAATAAAACTACCAAAAAAAGAAGATTTATATTCTTTACCTTCGAAGAGATGGTATACGGATTTTTATAAAATATTAAATCTCGCTAGTAAATATACATATTCGTATTTCAATCTTTTTTTGCCATGTTTAGAAATAGAATTAAAAAGATGTTGTTTATAAAAGGGGATTTAAAACAAAGATATTAATATGCGTTCGCTTAAAAACACGTACAGTAAGTCATCAACTTGCGAGATTAATTCAATTTGCAAAACCGCATAAGTCGAATAGTGCCTGAGCACCAGCACTGAAAGGTTATTAATACGATCTGCTTTGTATATATGTACTAAATGTACTCGTTTGAAAGGAAAATTCAAATAAACTAGTTTATTTATGAAACCAAAACTTTATTTAGTACATATCCTATATATGTGTACCGATGAAGCTTCCGTTCTGACAATTAAAAAACAAATTTCGCAGTTCGGAAGTGCTTCTTTGTTCGCTTCTAAGAATCCGCGTAATATGAATCTGTGTAAGTCGAAGACTCACAAGCCAATACTCCTCTTTAAAGCAACACTTTGTTTTACAACAAATATGTTTTTATTTCCGAAAAATACATTATGGTTTTCGCAAAAACTTTATAACTCCAATACTTTATAAGTCCAATCGCCGTCATTCGCAATAATAAAGACTGAGACGGCCAGTCCATTGTTTCGATACTGTTATTTTCCTTCTACTCCGTGTAAAGTCATATTGCCCGTAAACAGGATGAGTCTGCTGAAACCGTCGGCT
Source organism: Proctacanthus coquilletti (assembly GCA_001932985.1). Taxonomy (NCBI): domain Eukaryota; kingdom Metazoa; phylum Arthropoda; class Insecta; order Diptera; family Asilidae; genus Proctacanthus; species Proctacanthus coquilletti. The sequence goes on from MNCL01000060.1 coordinate 27,616, forward strand.
GTATACTATTCGCGTGGACCCTCCCCGGGAGTTTTAAGGCCCGTCCATAGAGTATAGGGAGTAGAGACAGGAGTACGAACTCCGTATATAAAATTTGTCCGTCGAATTTGAAAAATAACAGTTGGCGCACATAAAGCGCTGCGCTCGTTATGCCCCAAGGTATTATATAAATATTAATGAAAAGCCATTATGCTCTTTAGAGAGCCTTGTATGAAAATCATAGTTTCTTGGAAAAACTTGTACAACGTGAGTCAAATCCAATAATTTCCTTTTTGCTAACCTTATGCTATTCACATGCAGCTAATTTTACTTGGTAATTACATACATCAGCGCGGCTAGTGGCAATTTTCGAAACTATGGCCATGAAGAATATATGCGGGCAAATTGCCCATATAAAACCCTCCGGAGATCGTACTCTTGTCTCTATACTCCATGAGTGCATTGGATCATTACTTCGCTTTTCTTCGTCCAAGCAAATCGGGAGATGTTTGTTGTCCAAAAGGAAATCTCGTTCGTAAAGATGACCTTTGTTCAATTGCGTCCTAATTTTTACTCATTGCAGGCGTTTTTGAACTTGATTCATCGTCAACATAAGTTTCTTTAATGTACCTCGACATTTTGCTGCTAATAATCAACATCGGATTGTATGCACTGATACCAGTATGGCATTTTATCTGGTCTTTGTTGCACCTGGCGGAGTGTGAGGGTCTTATGATTAGTTTCAGATTAGAACAGCCGCCTCATTACTTCATCCGTTGTTCTGTAGTTGCTCGGGTTTTCCCTCTCACAGGTAGATTGTCAACATTCTCGGTGTCCGTATACATCTCCAACCACTTCTTCACAAATGCTACAGGCGTTTTTGTATAACTAGCTACCTGCTTAACGGTCATTTTTAGTATTTTCGGGTACTTGACTAGGAACACAACTTCAAAACGCATTATTTCTATAATGTTTACGCCAAAATAAAAGTTCCAGAAAAAAACCTTGGTGAAATAATTAAAACCAAAAGGGATTTTCTTCAGAACTTCATGATTTTATTTCACACAGAGACACGGCGAGAAATAGACGAGAATTTTTACAACTATTTTATATAGAACGTATTTTTGGAATATATTAGATTATGTGACATGGATCAACTTACAATCATATTTGTCAATGAGCTACTGACAAAATGGTATCGTATAACAGACAAACAAACAAAAATTTATTACAAATTCAGTTATATACAAATTCAGTTAACTAGTTAGGGCGTGACCGAAGAACTGGTTTATTTTGTCTCTTAAGAGACAAAAACAAATAATGCTAATAACATGGTTCCGACCTGTTAGTGTTGTGTAGGAAGATCTATACAGTCGATCCAATTATTCCTAAAAACATTGTCCACCAGTATTTATTATATACACACTTGAATACAGAGTATATGCATCACTTTTAATATAAGTTTGTGAACACATATTTTTGATTCCTTCTGCATAAAACAATTCTGTCAAAATTTAAAGAAATTAGATTATAAAAAGAATTGTAGCCTAGAAAGCACCAGTCAACAACTCTTATTTTTGCTGTTAAACTACTAAACATAAATTCCCGCAAGTGCTGTTGTCCTATATAAGAAAAATGCAAAACTAGAATATTTTTTACAGCTGTCCTCAACATTTTACTTACTCGGACACTTATACACGAAATAAGAAAGCTCGAAAATATTTCTTAAGCTCGAACATGTCTTTATGTAGTTTTAGTACTGCATAAGTTTGAACTTTTCAGCAGCGCTTTGGGTTTGTTCGGAAAAAACGTTTTGTTTTGTTTTTTCAAAATCACAACAACTTTCAAGATAACCGCAAACTTTGATTGGGTTTATATCATAATTCAGAGAAAATCCATTTCGCTCCTATATTCAACAGTGGAGTAAAATGCGCTCTTCAAATTGATTCCAAGCGGTCCCACATCAAAGTACTTTTCTGGTAGCGGCTGGCTGCTTATTGATTTTACAATTGAATAGAAAACAGACAAGAAAAAACGATCGTTATTTTTTCTCGATTCCTTGAGAACGCAATAGGCATTCAGTTCAGTTAACGTAAACAAGAACATAATTTTCTTGTCCGTCGAGTAGGAAATAGTAGAAAGGCTCTAGAAGTCCAAAAAAAAAAAAAAACATACATATTTCTTCTTTTAAGAATGCAAAAATATTGTTCTTTTCTTAAAATCTCCATCATTATTCAACAAGAAAATGTGCAAAAATATTTAATAAATACTTCCCACATGAGTATATTGAACCAAAATTGTTTCCAAGTCTTTTGAACAATTAGTTAAGAGTAAAAAAAGTAAGACTTTTTTCTTAGGCTTGACTTATCAAGCGAGGAAAACGCATCTTGGCCTTCTAAAGTGGCAAATACCACTTAAGCATTCCCACGGAAACTTTTCTGTCGATCTCTTGTTTAACAACACTGAAAGTACTCGTTCAGGGAATACTGCATTTTTCTGACTTGCTTTGGTTTTTGGTTACGGCTTTAGTTTGATTTTTATAAAAATTTTAATTTAAACTTCACTTAAGGTCTTTAAGACTTTTTTTAAGAAAGTATAATTCGCCTTGTAATTTTTAAAATTACAATTAGGGCAGGTAGATTATAGTCCGCCTAGAAATTCGAAATTCTTTACTTGTACTAGTAAAGAAGTTTTTTCATACACTGGAAGTGTTCGGAAACGCACCTTCATGTGCGCACGTATTCACCTCATTAAACGGCTCACCGCTCATGAAACATTTGCAAAAATTCATGAGGGTGTGCGTTTAAGCGAGTGCGATCGTATCACACAACGCACACGTGCATTTGGAACAATCATATGCGATGTGTAATCATTGAAAACGCATAAATGCGATGTTCTAGGAAATATGCGACATTTTAATAATCGTTATCTTAGCATCATTTTGTATTTTTTGGAAAGGAACTAGATCCTTTCATAATAAACTGCTGCGTGGGTTACAAGAAAATAGTAGATTTGTAGTGAAGATGTTGAAATTTTTTTCGCTTTTACTTTATTTCCTATTTTGAATTAAAAATCCTAACAAAATCGATAAAATAAACGAAAAGCAATTTTAGAAAAAAATTGTGTTTTAAAAATGTTTTATCAGATGTCCCTGACAATTATTTCCACAAATATCATGCAACGGTGTATTTAATTGGTAACATAAAGTGTAAGTGCTACAAAAAACAATAATATGTCATTTGAATTATGTTAATAAATTATGTAGAAATTATAATCAAAATCTCTTCAATATGTCCTTAAATTTTCATCTCAATATTTCAATTATTTCATAATACACAAAAATTTGAAAAAAACGATCAATGTTTTTTGCCATTTTATAAAACTGTCCCCGATAAGGGGTCACAAATTCATACCAAAAAATAAATGTAGTCAAAAATCAATTATAAATTTTTTCTGCCCTATCAACCTTTCTTTTCTATAATAAGCTAAACCTTTCTTACGCGCTACATCCCAAAAAGTAAGCGAAATTAATTAAAGTAAAAAATATTGCATCTAAATAAATAAAAATATTTTTTTTTTAAATCTCTCTGTTCCTTGGTATGTAACCATAGCCCTTTAAATCGACCAATTACTGAAGTACGAATAATTATGAAGTAAATACACTCTTTAAAATTTACCAAAAATTAAGTCAGTGTAAAAGAAATTGTTGATTCGCGAAAAAGAACGTTGTATAACGAAGAAAGTTTTTTTTCAGAACAGAAATGATTGAAATGGATAAAATATGTGTCATATATGGTTTAACTTATTTAATTTTAATAAAAAACTGCACTGTTCAACTGCTACCTCGCAATCAAGATTTCTTCTCAACCGAGTTCAGTTTATTTCTCCACCAACCATGCTTACAGAAACAGTTCTCAACAGAGTTGAGAATGACGTCACAATGACGTCAGGTTGAGTTTTTGGGTTGAGAATTCTGTGAGTTAAAAGTTACAGACACGGGCTAATTATTAAATTTTTGATGTAACAACCATCTCGGCTACAAGCCATAAGGTGCGATTGTGTGCTGTTTTCTCTTTTTAAACCCTATTTTGAGCGTGCTTTAATTTTAACGCAAAGCCAGTTGATAATAGTAAAAGAAAATAAATTAGTGCAAATCAGAAGGTTCAATATATTCCGTTAACTGATTTTTTTCGTCATCGTGAAAATTTTAATGTTCAGCGTGAAAGCAATTTATTTTCGACATTCAGTTAGTTAAAAAACTTGTTTTTTAAGGAAGTTATTATTGAATAATTGCGCAGTTAACCCGAAGAAGGAAAACAACTCTGTTTCATTCTAATACGGTAATGAAATTGTGGAAATCTTCACATAACACTGCATATCTATTATTTAAAGTATTTATCTACATATTAAGAGATCTAAATTACGCACGACACACGACACATAAGTTGCAAAATTTCCATATCAGGAAATCTACAGATTTTTTAAAGAGTGCAGAAAACATAAATGATGAAAAGGATTCCGAGTGTGAAAGGTGATGTCATTTAAAAGAAAACCGTTTACGTTTGTTTGTACCGCGCAGTGATACGGAAGGAAATGTTGGAATGAAAAGTTTTGTGATATAAATGTCTTTAATAAAAACGACTTTACTTGAATGGATTCGAAAAAAAAACATTCGATTTAACAAGTTTTCAAAACCTAACCCTCTTTTTGTACTTGCTCCGGGTTTCATATAACACGGTTTCACAACAACATGGCATTTTCTAGAAGCCTATCTACCTATCTACCTCTATATGAATTTCTGATCTCCAGTTTTCTCAAAACGTTGTAGCACGTACACTACTTTGTAGTAGAAATAAATTACTAATCCAGATTTTATTGCTTTTAGTATAATATAAACTAAAAATAATTTTGTTAGCGAAGTAAAATGATGTTAAATAATTTAAACAATTAAAATTTATAATATTAATCTTTGTTTTGGATTCCTGAACTCAATCAGTTATAAAGTAATTTTTTTTTAAACAATAGCATTAGTCAGTCCATTATTGCCTTAAACAGCTTCATATTAATAATCAAATAAGACAATATTTCTATTAAAGTATGTTATTATAATATGTGCACGATTAGGTTTATTTAATAAAAATTTTAAATTCGAGAAAGAGTATAATCTAACAAGATGGAAAAATTTTGACGTCGCCATCCTGCAACTCAGAAATCTAAGAAAAATCATCTTGCAATTGAACACCAGTGTATAGAAAAATTTTATGAAGCGCAAAGGTTTAATATTTTCGTGTCAATAGAATTATAAAACACTTTAGTATGTTTTATCGAAATCTAAGAAAATAGGCAATCTATAAACTGATTAAATTATTTATAACAATTTAGAGTTACCCTAAATCGCTTTAATAAAGAAACAAATTAATTTTGACATCTAAGTGCCTATTCATCACTGTCTAAGTGCCTATTCATCAAATGTCAAAATTAAGATTAAGATGGGATGTACATTTCTAATTTTTTAAATAAAAATATGTTAAAGTTTGCTTGTCACTACACGCTTGACTTTACTGCTACAGCTAAAAGGTGCATTATTTCAAAGAACGAGCTGTTATAAATCTTGAAAAGCAGTTAATTACAATACTTAAAAAATCCTTGTACTTACAAATTACTTATTCCTTTTGTGCAATATTAAAAATCAAACCATTAACATTGAATGCTATGCGAAGTGACCTAAAATCTCGAAAATCTAAAATGTTTTAATATCATTAACTAATTGCTCTTTGGCAAACCAGCACTACTGTTTGCTATATATGTGCGTGTTTCTCTGAGCTCAAGGCTTGTAGTAGAGATTATTATCGTAATATGCACTAAATGTACTCAGAACTAAGACTTTTTTGTCCGCAATCAACAGATAGGAGAAACTAGTTGCACTCTTTGACATTATCTTTGAATGCATTTGAGAATTTTCTTTCTCTCTTTATCTAATAGCGGTTATGGGTACAAGAACCGATACACAATTATAAAACATTCAACTCTTTTCATTCGTATCACTTCATCTTTGAGATGTCGCTACTTCATACAATTATTCATAAATAGGTTTACACACTGGCCCATATTGTGAATATCAATCACGGCCGATTCGAAAAAAATTAAGTACTTTATGAATTTCTTAGCTTATATAACCACTCGAAGTTAGGTTTGTTACATGAGATTTTACGAACTTAGTTCGAAGAAAAAACGGGCTTATATTACATTTCTTCAGGAAAAATAACTGGCGTTCCAGTGAGTTTACACATATGTATTTTGCGTCATAAGCCCACATAGTTTTTACTTTCTTTAAAATTTTCATGATATATAAGGGATAGATTAACTTTTTAGAAGGAAGATTGATCCTTATTATTTTGTACCGACATCGGTTAGAAGGAAACACTTTACGGACCATTCTGTTCTACTTTGCTAAAAGCTACATATTGATGCAGTTTTAGTACGTTACAAGCCAAAGTCAGTTGGAAAAAGTTTTCAAATTATATTAGTACAATTCCGAATAACCGAACTTTTGTGCATCAAGCTCCTTAACTTTTTTTTCTCATTTTTCGTTTGAAAATATTATTTATTTTTAAGATGATTGTTTTAAAAAACAGTAGTACAGTTCTGGATGCAAAATGAATTTAAACTAAACTAGGTCAACACAGGTGCTTTTGTGTACATTCGTGCCGATTTTTAAGATACTAAATCCGAACATAATATTGGAACTATTTGTAGTAGTATATTCCAAAGGTGCAAAATCAGCGTTTGAAGATTAAAAAAAGTCTTTTAAAAAGGCATTTGGAAATGTTTTCAGCAATTTTTTTACTAATATCACCACTTTTATATTTAAAAAATAAGTCTGCGAAATATAGGTTGCCATTTCTAAGGATATAAGATTCTGTGAATCATTGGGTCAGGTCATTTGCTATGTATTTCCTGATTCTACCTATATACATATGTACGTATAATGTATTAAATTTATTTATTATTCTTCTCCAGATTCGAGTAAAGTATTTATTTTATTGCAATTGTTTTTTAACGAACACCGATCTAAAAAGTTCAAAAGCCTATAAATTCCCAAATATTAGTATTTTTACATTGAACCAGGCACACATAGGTTTGCATGTTCTATATTTTAATTGTAAGTGCTTCTAGGCCTTATGTAATAAGATATAGATATTGTACAATGCGAAAAAATTATAGTAAATACAGAATTACATAACACTTTTTTTTACACACCACAAGAAGTTATAACTTGGAGTATGATTTAGGTTAATAATATAATTGGTTAAATTTATGTTTCGCAGCATTTATAATAGGTAATTTGTACTGTTTATATCAAATATAAAATATACAGAAATTTCAGATAATTTATCAATACTATACCAATTAGGACACTATTATTTTCAAAACTAATTACGTAAAATTAAAAAAACTTATAATAATGTCAAATCATAAAACCTTTTTTGGTAAATGAAGTTTCTATATTTTCTTGAAAAGTGGAAAAAAAAGCATGAAACGCCGTAGTTTAAATGCGTTATTGATTAATTTTGACGTTCCGAACGCCACTATAATATTCAATAAATCTTTTAGCTATTCAGAAAACCAAGGTTTCCTTACTTTTAATAATGTTTTCTGAATTTCTTTAAGCTTGCAATCACATATGGAATTCAATAGCCAGCCTTAAGACACATTTGAAGAGCGAAACGCCGCCTGCGCTGATATCGATTGCTTACCAACGATCGTAATTTCTTGGAATATGAATGGCTGTACTTTACAGCATCAAAAAAGTGCCAAGGAAAAGCCACAACTTACCTAATAAGGGCAAGAATACCAGCAATATCCAAAGTTTCATGTTGCTATCTTGTCTTAAGGACGCTTCTTACAACCCCAATTGGTTTGCGAATTATTTCACTAGCACGAACTTTGAAATATTAGAAGATAACTTATCCAAAATATCAGCTAGCCCGGCCCATGCAAGAAAGCCATGACTGACAACCAAACGGAAAACCAATCACTATCTTCACAGTCGAAGGGCAACGTTCTTCAAGTTATTCAATTCTGTATTCAAGGAATCAATAATGGTCTAGTTTTATGTTATGTTCACTTAACAAAATCCACTGCCTAAATAGTTTTTCAAAATCGCTTTCGGTCTCGGAGGAAATAATCTCAATACCTTCACTGCCCTCGTTCGTCTTCTTGACTTTTCTGTCTCGTCTTCCCATTGTTCCTGTTGCCAAATAGATGAAAGAGAACGAAATACAAAACAGTCAACAGTGCGCGTCTAAAAAAGTGGATAAAAGCCATAGTTCCACCAGCAACCTTTATAACGTGGAATTCGCTGTGCGTTTAAAATACAAAATCCAATTCATTCCATAATAATTTGGGACTTTTTCGGACTAATTTCAATTTCACTTTCTATGAAAATTAAAACCTCATTTTAAAGCCTGGACCAAAGTAGAACTAAAGTAACGTAAAGATTTAACGAAACGGACGTTTTATGACGGTCAAAATATCCGAAATGCAACCGTAGATCGACGTGAAGTAAACAATTAAAAATAACCGGAGGTGTGTTGCGAGTAGACGAAGAGAAAAAACTATAACCGAAGAAGAATAATATGAAGTAATGACAGTCATCAAGGAGGAAAATTTACTGTTATAAAAATTAAATCGGTGTGCGTAAGAATTTTATTCATGGACAGTGTAAAAACTATAAGTAAAATATTATTATATTTGCAAAAACTCTTCCCCTAAAATAGAGGGATGTTAAAAGGTGATAGCATGTGTATCTGCCATGGCATGGTTTGCTTACAAATTTTGACAGCAATTTGTTTACATATTTTGTTAGATTTCCTTGATGGAAATTTGACTAAGGCAGAATTTATGCTTGGAATGCATTTGTAATTAGAAAATATTTATTGCAAATATGTTACTTTACAGTAAATTGAAGAAATATGATGTCAGCATGCTCACGGGGTAGGTGTGAAATACCGTGTTCTACATATGTGTTATTCTTCGTATTTGTATTCCATAATCTTCATTGGATGTTCTCACCGGACTATACCATATTCGAGAATGTGTTGGTAAAAACTACAGCATAGTTGAGAATGTGTTGCGAAATCTTTGATAATATGCACCTCGGACATTCGTAGTTGAGATGTTTGATTGAAATCAGCTGATTGCTAGCAATATTTGCACTCTTCACACTTGCCTTTAAATGCTCACTCTCTCTCCTTCGAACCACCAGCGCTTATGGGAGCAAGAGCTTCTGGATGCTTGAAAGCTCTACCAATTCAATCGTAAAGAGCTTTCGACTATTTGCATCCTTGTCTCTTTTGGTCTCTCCATTGAAGTGTCGCTACTTGATATTATTCATACTTCGGTATAGAGAGCCTTAGTTGTCGTTCGGTCTTTGCCACAGAAGGACGTATTTCGTCATGAGTGGCGCACACGCCTAACGTCATATGGAGCGGCTACTAAATACATGAAGAAACAAAGATATTTGTTAGTAAGTGGGTAAAACGCTATTCTGAAGTAAAAAATGTCGATGAACTGCCGGATCGTGGCTCCACGAAAAAACGACGAAAAAGACAGAATGATTTTACAGGTATTCGTGGTGGGCAAGAGGTTTTGTGTAAAAAGGGTCTAACTGTGTTATGTGATGTTAAAAGAAGACGTTTACTGGCCCATGAAGTGAAATTTCGTAGTAATAAAGAAATCGCTACTGTCCGAAAAACACATTGAAAAGAAACTCACTTGAGCGAAGGAAATCTCGGACCAAGCTTCTTTTTGGGCATGTTCTTCCATTACTCATACCTGGTGTACCCACGTCAATAGATTCATCCAGTGGACCGTCAAACACCTAGTAAAGGTGCACGTTTGGGGATTTGGCACTTTGTACATGTTTACAGACAATTTAAACGCCGCTAAAATGGTCAAAATATATCAGAAGGCTTTATCACCATCTACTTAAAGGTGGTTTACAAGAAAAACCATATATTGGCTACAATAACCCGAAACATCGGAGTCATTTTTGTAGTGCGTGGAAACAAGAAAATGACGTTGATGTACCAGATTGACCATAACAGTCGCCGAATGCAAATGTTTGGGCACTTATGAGGTTTAAGCTCCGAGGAAGGAAGATCTGTACTGCCAAGCAATTATTTCGTCAAATCCGACTTATATGGAGGTCTTTGTCTCCAGATTATGCTATTAAATTAGTAGAAAGCATGCCTCGGAGAGGCAATTGAACAACTTATTAATAACAAAGCATCACAATAAAGCATACATGTATAACGTATTTACTTTTTTCAATTTACTATCTCAAGTCCTTTTTCGATGTTTGCCGTACACACTCTTGTCAAACAGACTGTAGCTTGAAAAATTGTACATTCGTTCCGTAATCTTCTAAAATTACATAAAACTAAGCCAATGAGCAATGGCTTTCTTATGCTCAGTGTCGCCCCAGGCTATTAGACATTAGCGCGTTTAAGGTTTTTTGTATTGTTTTTTTGTTAACATCGAAATGAATAGAATTTTGCCGCCCTGGGCTATAGCCCAATCAGTCCTTGTGCATAAATTAAAAACGAAATAGTATACTTAGTAAATTCCTTCGATAGATTAAAAGAAATTCATTAAAACTTGAAATAAATTTATTTTCAAACAAGCAAATTAAAAAGTAATATAATTTTTACAACTTTTAATCAGTATTGTCGCTCTTTAATAATAGTCTACATCGACACCGTTTGCGAGTTGGTTTCAAATCATTTTCATCGCTAGAAAAGATTGTCTCCGCGATATGTCTGTTCCTTGCAGCTCTTTCCTTTCTGACAAATGTACTCAATAATTAAACTTTGCGATGATGATTCTCCTAATTTTGGTATAGTTCACGATTCTCAGGCATACAGTTCTGCAGCTCACGTTGGAATTTTATGGCTCGTTTAGAATTTGAGTCATTAACGCCAACACGATACACATAAAAATTGAAGGCACTCAATTTTCATGTGTTGGCATAATTCCCAATGTCATTTTCTATTTATTAGTAGATCAAATCCTTTTTCTACAAAGCTTCTCAGAGATTATTTTGCCTGCAGGTTTTCATCTAGACGTAGTAGTAAGTTATCTGTGATGTAGTATGTAGGAAAGTTTTTCTAATTTAATCTAAATGTTTGTTCACAAAGGAAGGTCCAAATTAGTATAAACCGTACAACTTCAAGATCGCATAGAAATTATCCGCACTAAAGGAGACCAGACTGTACACTTCCGGAGAGTGCACACTCATCGAAATCGGACTTCAACGACCACTTAAATGACTTTTTATCGTGGCTTGGTTTAGGAACCAATTTTCCTCAATTTCACGGACTGTTAGTAGATCCTAGTATAGAATTCATCGACAGTACCAAAAACATTAATTGCATTAGCTAGATTTTTAACCTCGAACATTGCATTGTTCTTACTTTAGAGCGCGCCGTTCAAACACCTTAACTGTTGCTTCCAAACCTGGAAAGTACGCCAACACGAAGTCATGTATCACTGCGGCACTACAGGACCTCAAATTCCAGAACGTTTTCGTTGTCCTTTAATAAAAGAAACCAAAAGCTGCTAAAGACGATTTTAGGTCAAACGGAGAGTATGCCACCTTCCATGTTCCCTACCCCACTTAGTTGCTCAATCACGCTATTGAAGACCTTGTGGTGGTCACAGTAATCTAAACATTGTCGATACTTTCTCTCGAGTCGAAAAGTTGTATATCCTTTCGAATCCAAACAAACAAACACAGAAAATTAAGTAGCATATATGAACAGTACGCGCCGTACCTACCGCTCACCACAATTAAGCAAATTCTTTCATTCCAACAATCCACCCATATATAAACATGCTTTCGTTATAGTTGACACAACAAAAAACAACGAAGTTGTTGAACAAATTTAACAAAGTCTGTCGGCCATGGAGACCAGATCGCAGTCTCCACAGAAAAGCTGAAAGCTGTATTTCTTGAGAGAATCTCAACAGGAGGTATTCTATTCACCCCGAATTAACTACAAACACCTTCACAATTACGATCTACCTACTCAAGGAAAAAGTAAGACCGTCACATTCTTTGCTTCTCCCTCTGAACTGTATGCACCTTGCAATTTGCTACAAATAGAGTGCAATTAATAAACTTTACTCATTAAAGTCATATGCGCTATCTGGATCTGTATATCAAAAATATCGAACTCATTCTTTAATTTGTTAATTAAATTCATCTGATATTACTTCCTGTTTTCGGTGGTTAACTGTGGTAAATTTTTTTTGACCGGAAGCAATTTGAATGCTCTCTTATTCTTATCCATATAACGCCGAAAGCTCCTTCCTTCAACATTTTGTTTAATATTCTATCCATTTGGCTTATTTCATGAATGAAAATTACATTTCCCATATAGTTGTTGCGTCAAGATTTACATTCAAGATGATTTTTGCAAGATTGGGAAATCTTCTATGCATTGAATCTCGAAGCTTGAGTTCGGATGGCTTAAGTTGTGAAAGGCATTTGTGGCATTTTAATATATAAGATGCTTCGTTTGGTTTGATTTGGTTTCCCTTATATGTTTAAGCTTCTTAATCGTGTATTTCTTCATCTTTATTGGTAACCCGTCTCATTGCTGAAAATGTTTCTTTGTTGTTGTTCTAATTTTGATTTTACGCTTATATTATAGATATTATCATAGATATTGAAATTATAATACGTGTAACTTACTGCAAGAAATACTCCTCACTTTTACCTCTGAATATATTTATAATTAATAACGCTTACAAGAGCTTTTGAATGTTTGGAATTTTTACAATACAGGTTAATAATTTTCATCTAGTTCCATCCTTGCTTTTTATCATTTTCATTGAACTGTCCCTGCACATGAGGATTAAATGAAACTACCGAAATTAAGCACAGAAACTTCTATACAGAATTATTTAATAACAACTCGCAAAATTACGAACTTCTGTTATTAATTATACAAAGGATGGTTCTGATGTCGAGTAAAAGCTGACAATTTGCTGCTTTCAAATATTTTCAATCCATTAGTTAGTTTTCAAGAATTTAATAAATTTAGTTAACAGCACCGTACAGAATCCTTAGACAATTTTATTTACACTTGCTGTACTTTTAAATTGCAACTTTGATATCCCGATTAAGTACATTAAAAAATAACGTTTGTTTGTTATAAATGTTTTATTTTCAAGCAACTGTCTGTCTCAGCTCGCAAACATGAATACGTAAAAATGCAAGTAAAATGAATATCGGGTATGAAAAATGTTTTTAATAATTTTATAAAGCAGGTTGACAGTTATATTTTTTGATAAATTGATAAAATGAGTGAGTGTTTTGATAATAATTATTGAGTAACTTGTAAATCATAGAGAAGTCTTAAATCAAGCTGTATCGTGAATATTTAAACGGAAGATATCATGCGCACAGAAAAATGTTGCTCCAAGCGGCCTTAGAACGAAAACTTGCGAGAAGGCATGTGGAGGATCCTCATCACACTAAAAAAAGAAAAAGAATCAATATTATTAAAGGTATATTTACAGTCTTTAAAAAATTGTTTGTGCATGGAATAGCCACGTCATGCATTTTTAAAGAGGGATTTTCCCGGAAAGAGTTATACGCTTTGACCGCAAATTTTGAAATAGGGTCTCTGTATCCAATTAATTTACATATATTATTGGATAGACTAATTAAAGGATATTCTTGGAAAACAAGATATTAGTTATTAAACAGCTTCCTATAAAATATCACAAGCATTTATTACAAGGAAAAATAATATACAATTTATGCAATTGTAACTAAATACATACGAGCGTTTAAAAGAAGGTTACAGATCATGAAGTGACAATCTGAAGATATCGTGCTGAATAAAGAAACTTGTTCCTATCGGCTTCAACACGAAGGTCTGCGTATAGGCATGAGGTTGATCTTCATCTGTCTAACATCAGGATGATCTATATTTATTTTATTCCATTACTTTGTTCCAAATTTGTCAGAGGTGCATTTAATGAATGTTTTATTATATTCAGTTTGCAGACAGGGTTTTTCATACAACAGATTACCTTAGCAATAAGTTCTTTTGATACTTACTTGTAATCTTCCTAGTACGTTAATTAAAACACCTCCATCGAATGTAGGTTGTGAATCCACAGTGGTTAAAACTCTAGTAATTTTTTGGAAAGTTAAGCTCTAAAAATAACACATTTCTTTAAAATATCTAATGTATGAATTAATATTACCGCTAGTTTCTCCATTATTTTTGGAGCTCCTTGTATTTGCTGTCCTTCAAAGGTCATAAATGAATCGCTCGCCTAAAACAAGAAGAAATAAATACTAAATTAATACGTTGACCGCCACGTGAATCTGGGTGACTATATTTCTATGGGTACCCGGTGTCCAGAAAAAGAGTGATCGCTTTTTTCGTCCAATTAAACTGGTTTTCTGTTATACTTTTCAATAATTTTACTTTCGTCTCAAATATTTTATGTTATCAAAGCAAAAAATATGTCATATTAAGTTAGGCATCTTAGGCCATGGCCTTGTTCATAAAAGGGAAGTACCCACTGCTTTATTTATTATAAATTACATCAAATATGCATTTTATGTAATCTTAGACTTTCCCAAACTTGAATCGAATAACTAAATATACTTTTATATCTAAAAATTTGATCAAGAAGCGAATAAGCGTCGAAAACAGATTCTATGATATTTTAATTTGAAATGCTAGAATCAACTCAAATTCGTGTAACAATTCTACAATTCTACAAAATTGAGGCGTCATTAAATATATCTCACGGATTACATTAATTTCTAATATTATAAACGCAAACCAAATTTCAGCAATACTAAAAATGTTATAGGGTATTATTGATATGCATTGAAATTTTACAGTTCCTATGATGCAGATACATTTTTTTAGAAATTTTTTTTTGTTCTAGGTACCCGCTTGGTTTTGAAATATATAAGCACGATTTCACCGCAGTCCAATTATTAGTTGTATTATGATAGTGAAAAACACACATGCATATAACTATGAAAATAAATATATTTAAATACTGAGTATTTATTCAATTTATTAGACGTCTTTCTCAAATGTGAGTTCCCACTTCACCCGCTTTATAATCCCATGACTTATTTATTTTTCAAAACTCAAAAAGGACTTAAGTGCGGGAAGATTTAAGGACAATGAGTTAAAATTAACTATACAAGAGCATTTCGAAGAGAAAGAACACGATTATATTGCATGACTATACACTACTTTAGATAAGTATATTTAAATTTCAGGAGAATATGTTGAAAAATGATAACGAGATGTTTTATTGTATTTTTTGCTATAATACCGAGCCGTAAAACTTTTAGACCTCCTATCGCATCGCAAAAGAAATTAGAAATATTAAATGATATGAAGAAAAATTTAAAAATAAGTAATTTGATATACTATTATTAGCATCTGTACCCTCTATTCATATACTTATATTAATAGTATATATATATATACACTATTCATACTATTCATAGATTTATTATCAATAATTATTTCCAATTATTTCGGCTGCTGGTAAAGAAATGTCTTTTCATAGAAATGCCATGTGAAAAATCGTACATAACTTGTCACGTGATTTGAAACATGACCCATAAACAACAAACTCATTATTCGCAATTTCATGCGAACACTATTGATTAATGTACAGGAATAATGAATGATAACTATAAAACAATGAAGTAAATTGTTTTGAGGTAGTTTACTTCTTGTGAGCTTTATAACTGCTTTCCCCTTAGGAATCCAATAACAACATAGTTGAAATTCTCTACTTTTAAAATAACTATCAACCCGTATGATTGGCGGCCGTTGTTCTCTTTAAACCTTTGTCTAAAAGCCTAATTTGTTTATTATAACGTTTCCTGATCGTTCCTAACTGCAGACAAAACCAAATAAATAATGTATCTACATAAAGCAGTAATCATTCAAGCACACTATTATTACAAGATCTTCATTTTATCAACGTTATTTAAATATATGAAATAATATTACTTAAAAGTGGAAAAATTAGACACAACGCAAAATAAAACTGCTTGCGTAAATGTCTTAAGATTTGGCTGTACACGGAATGATATTCCTACGTTTTTATAGGGAATATATGAATTCTATGTCAGCTTACAGAAATGTTGCGCTACAGTCCTGTAGCCGAAACAACCGTCGAAGTAATTTTATATGGATAAGTACACAACCATCTTTCATAAGAGTCCCTATTTTTTTAAACGATTAAAAATATAACAAATGTATATCTACTATATACTCATTAAATCTTTCCTATGTATATTTTTGACACGCAGCTTTTATGCACAAATAGAAATACCACATGTATTAATATTATTATATGCAGTAGCAAAAGACACAAAACTTCTAAAATCATCTGATGTGCAACAAAACTGCTCCAAAGTATATTACAAATGTGAAATTCAATATAATCAGAATGTTCAAAAACATACTTTAAATTTGTTTAAAACTTCAATTAGATTCGATAATTTGGAGGAAAAAATTAAGATTTGCAAACTGAATCTAAATGGTGGAATTTTACTTTTAAGTGAATCGCTTTAATCGGCTAAATATAATAAAACAAATGTGATGCCTTTAAAAATATAACTTCGATATGAATTTTATTTACAGTAAATATAGTTAGAAATAAACGAATTACAATTGTATTTTTTTTTACATTTTATCCGATTACGCAAGCATAATAACTAGTTTATATACTTGCACCTTCCCATCATTATTATATTAATTTTACTACATAGCATATTTAACTGTATTTATAAGAATTTTTAAATAAATTCCATGTGAATTGTATTTGATTTGTATACGGAAGTAGTTTTTGACATTTTAACAAAACTCTAAGTTGTTTTTATTAAAACTTGTAATGGTTCAATAATAGTTTGTCGATACCTAGCTTTAAGAGAATGGAACGTGAGTTCACTCTGAAAACGGAAACTTTTTAACTTACGAAGAAAATATATGAGTTTAAATAAATTCAAAATAAGAATGAACGATTACTTAGACCATGGCTAAATGACCCTGTGTACCAGTTAGGAATTAAAACTCGGTCGAAGTAACCGGTTTGAATATTTGCTCATGAAATTTATATTCAAAATTTCATTTTTGTTTATATATTTCTTATAGTTATTGTAAATGATTCCATTTATTGACTCTATTTATTCTTACCGCTTACAGTAATTGCCTGATTATATAATATATAATTAACCGGCTGATACAGATAGGTTAATATAAATTTTTGGTATATCTAGAGTTCCTTAAAATTGTTTTTGTAAGCAATATTAGAAATATTGAAATAAATAAAATTCTTAATCCTTATAGTTATCATTCATCACTTTTTTTAGACAAAAAAACATGTAAAAATTGGAATAATTCATAATTTCAAAAATTTTATTTCCCTTAAAGATCTGGAAACAAGTTTGAAAATTGAAATTAATCACTAACGTTATATATAATTAGAACCATAATAAAAATAAACACAAAATTAATGCAAATAACTATTTTTTAAACAATTTAATCTTACCTTATTTATAGAATGAAAAGGCTTTAAGCTGATGGAAAGTTCCGTAAGATCTGCTTCCAATTTTTTTACAGGAGAATTTATTCATTCGTTAATGAGTCTATTGAAATAATTTTTCTTTTTTATAACCTTTTCTGTGCCTTTTGTTAATTTAATATATGTTAGTAAAAGCAGTGCCACGTCCGAGCTATACATATACCAATTCTGCTAACTTGAAAAATTTCATAAATAGATTCTACTGAAAAAAAAGAAATCCAGGTGCAATAAATTATTTTATATAAATACAAATCCTTCCGCTACAATTTTCTCACCGATGTTTGTTTTATTCATGGACTTTATTTTATATATACACCCAATTCTGTTTTTACACGGTAGATACGTTCCAGAAAAAAAGAGTGCGCACATAAAGACAAAGGGGTTCCGTATCCTTAAAACCTGTACAAAATATCTAAAAGGATTCGTACAAAAAACTGTATTAAAGGTCTTTATAAAAAGCCAAATTTGATTTGTATGTGCATTCATGCAGTTTATTTCATAAAAACAAAAGGTAATTCAATTCTTAAAGTGATACATTTCTTGTTTAAATATTACGCAAAAAAATAAGAGCAAACGTTTTAGATTGACGCTCTAGTATTTGTTGACAAGAGCATTGTATATACATACATAATTACGGTTAATGGAAATATTTTGCCGTAAATGAAATCAAACTGCTTTTTTCAACCGTGCTAAATCGAATAAATTGTGTAAAAAGAAAATTGAATTCTGTTACGAAGTAGAGTTTAAAATTGATTCACCATCAATGCACTTTATTTGGACCTACTGAGTTCTTATATGGAAGAGGGTTTAGCTGCAAAACAGTTGCAACACTGATCTATGCTTAACTTAGTAGTCCAAATTAAAGTGTGGAGATTACATTTGTTTTTTCGAATAAAAATATTAACAAATTTATTTGTCTATACCGAGTAAAAAACACACATCGTGTACAAACAGAATTGGGTATTACTGCGTAACGTGAGAAAATTATATTTTAGTCGTGATTTCTGATTACAAAAAATGGAAACGTTATTGAAAACATTACAAATTCAGCAAATCATATATGAAATTATCGAACGCTTTATATTTTATAAAATTAGTTCACTCTCATAAATTTAATCGGAAATCATGACTAAAATATATTTTTCGTTAATTAAAAGGACTACATTTTCGTTATACTTCATTCAAATATTTTAGTTATAATTGCGTAATTTTATTGTTCTTTAAGTGCCCTTGCTTTAAGAGGTAATTTAACCCCTTAAAAATATTTTCAGCAGAAGGCACGCTTTCAATTTTCTTACTACTGCTAAACTACTATTATTTACTAAACATATTTAAAATTCAGAACCTTGTTATACGTAAGGAATGAAAACATTTAGAACTAAATCAAGCAAAATAGAATCCGGTCAATATCAACTTTCTAAGCTCCACGTAGTTTAGTATTACTCCTCTATTCAGGGTGTCCAATCGTAACAAATAAATTATCGATAAAAAAGAGGCAGAAATCTATTCCATATTGTTCCAAAGTTATAGTTCACATTATCCTCTAGGAAAACTAAACTGCTGCCTCATTTATGTTCAAATAAAGTCCTAGTATCTTATTTTAAAGAAGAAAAACTAAAGCTCTATCCACATTCATGAGATCTTTTGCAATTTTTAAAGTTTAGGATTTCTTTCTACAATAGTGCAATTCGGATAAATGGTAAACCATTTCAAGTGCAACACTGACTTTTCAAAAAAGTAGTTTTCTTGGGTAACAACTAATGTAGTTTTTGGTGTCACGAAACATATGTTTTAACCGATCTTTGCATTTAACTCGCTTGAAAGTTTAGATCATGACGGTATTTGAACAAGAAATCATAATAATAATGTAAAAACGCTCTGATTTGCTTGGAGCTTATAATTTCTTAAGAATTATCTTGCGACTCTTATTCCTGTAAGCCGCGATTTCACTCATGGATTTTTATATTATGTCGTCTGCACACCTTTTGGGAGCGGTCTTCGTATCATCTTGGATTTATATTTCCTTTTTTTGGAGGACTCATTTTCAATTTGCTGGGCTTTTCGTTTTCAGTCCTACAACGTATAAGTGCGCTTTCACCATGCAGATATGTTCAATGTATTTGTTGAGCTTCCGCGCGAGTTAGAACTTACGATCGAATATTGAAAGCTTGTGGTGAAATTCCCCTGGGAAAGTTAGCTATTTTACATGAAAAACAGGAAGGTTTACAGTTTATATAAACCGTGAATTTTTTTCTTGAAGATAACGTTTAAAATTGTTGATGTCCCAGAATATGGAAAACTATTCCTTTTTAATAAGTAGTAGCAGGGCAACCCATTAGCCTTATCAATTATTTTTTAAATTAATTTTATTAGCTCCGTTTTTTTTTAGTCTGACCTATATAAATTACCATGCACATCCACAATCCATAAAATAATCGGCTTTTACTATAAATGGAAAAGCTCCATTGGGGACGATTAACCTATAGACCTTTTTAAAGAACTAAGCTGCTTGTGTAATACGGTTTGTCTTAGAAGAAATGGACAAGCAAACATAATTTTGCCAAATTTTTTGCGTAAAGGGGCACAATTTATAGTTTTACTATCCATATAGGGGCTATAAATTGTGTTTAGAACATTTTTATATAAAAAAAACGAGTATATAAACGGCTTAGAATTCTTTGTATCGTAAAATTCGGTAAGTATCAAGATCTTTTAAGCGAAAAGTGATTTCTTTCCTACTTTCTAATCTAAACATCTATAGCAAACCATGTTAAAATCCTGGAACTACAGAAATTATTAACTTGCCAATACGCTACTACTGCTACTAACTTATTTTACTAAACCGGTTCACAAGTAAAAGGATGTTGGTGTGCACCAACAACATTCAAATGGCTAAAATGGAAGTAGAAAAAACGACTTCATTTCAATTACAGCTGTAACCACATATACGACATCCGGCAGATTTGTAAGAATATTTCTAATAAAATATTTATAGAAGCCAACTTCCAATAGCCGAGATCTGTTAACTTTACATGAATAAAGCTTAAAATGGTGTAGCCAAATTAAAAGTTAACATTTCATCTATACATTTAGCTGCTTACATAATTGACGTTATGTAATATAAGCGTGGCAGTAAAATTAATGCAAGGCTAACTTGACTGGAGGCTGTATATAGTTCCTTAAATTTACATCTAAAAGTGAACAAATTAATTAGTCTGCAAATTTTTTATGTGGATATTTTTGAAAAAGTATAAGGACCATTGCAACCTTAATTTTAATTATAAATTAACAAGCTAAGTGAATCCATGTGAATCCAATTGTAATGTGTAATTAAAATGCTTACAAATTGAAATCCCTTTTAACAGACACCGCTTGATGTTGCCGGTGTTTTAATCACCAGCAATTAACCTGTTAAAATATCTTCAGTATCAATATTTTAATGGCTATACTCTATTACAATGTTAGAATGTGTCCTGGTGGCCCGGTATAAAGATAAATATATGTAAAATAATTTTACAGTTAACTATAAATACATGCTATTATAATTGAACTCTCCCCTATAAAAATGAAATTGCCGAAATCGAACAGTTAAAGAGGTTACGTACAAACATCAACAAATTTAAACAGAACTTATGTTAATTCAAGGAATCGTACTTACGCTGTACAAATTGACTAAATTTGGTCGTTGCGTTTGATCGTCAAAAAGCGCATAGTACTGTTGGACAAATCCCTTTCCAATTTCCTCATACTGCGGATTCAAAGTCATGTTTTAACACTAATTGTAACGCGTTTTCAATGCACAGCAATTTATCCTATAGTATAGAAAATAGAAGCAAAGTATAAAGCAGTAGTCAGATAAAAAGTTCTTTGCTTATTCACCTGAATCAGCGCTGTCACTCGACATTCAGGCACAGACAGGACATATTTCAACAGCTTGTGATATTCTGTGCTTTAGTTTGGCCAACCTGTCAGAAATTATAAACCTAAGGATCGGGCTACAATAATCTGTACGATGAGATTAACGCGCTAAAGCCAACAAGTACGCAAGTTTTGAATACTTGCTTACAGAAAAATCAATCAATTTAAACAATATTGTTACTGTGATTAGAAGAATAACTACCGGCTAATTCAACTTATAGAATACAATTGCTTTATTATTCTACGCCAAAATTCCACGTAAAGTTTACTAACATATTGTATCTTAAACTCATTTGACAAGAGTTTTTATTTATATATATATATATATTTTTTTTTAAATTCCTAATATTTGTTACAATCACATTTTGAATGCACGTTTTGTTCCGAACGTGGAATATGCAACGAAATATGAATAATATGAAGTAGCGACACTTTAACGGAAAGCACAAAATAACAAGGATGCAAATAATCGAAAGCTCTATACGGTTGTAATAATAGAGCTTTCAAACATCCAAAAGCTCTTGCTGCTGGTTCGAAAGAAAAAGAAATTTCTTAAAACCATTTAAAGGTAAGTGTAAAAAATACAAATATTGCTAGCTATCAGTTGACTTCAATCAAATATCTCAGCTACGAATTACGAACTGGGGTGCATATTATCAAAAGTTTAACAACACATACTCAAATATGGAGCAAGCAGTCAATGAAGATTAAGAAATGCAATCGCGAAGAACAACACATATGTAATACCCGCCAGCCGTTATTTTCAAATATCAAAACATTATAGGGTTTTATGAGATTGTTTTAAATGTGAAGAAAACTGTAAGCAGTTTCGAAAATTTTAATGTAGTTTGGGTATTCCACACCTACCCCATGAGCACGCTGACTGACATCATATTTGAGTTTTATTTCTTCAATTTACCGTAAATTAACAAATTTACAATAAACATTTTCTACTTACAAATCTATTCCATCCAAGCAGAGATTTTGCCTAAGTCAAATCGCTGTCAAAAACTGTAAACAAACCTCCGCATGGGAGAAACACATGCTATCACCTTTTAACACCTTCAGGACCGCTAGTAAATTCTATGAGATATACGCTTAGGACTGCACATTTAAACTTAAAAGTGGGTTAAGATGATGCAATCAACTTAGCACTAAAGCAAACCTTTTTGACTGGAATTAATTTACTCCTGAATGAACACATGTTTTATTTTACCCACTTTACACATCTGCACTAGTGCGGAACCAGTCTCTCACGGTTGTATCAAATTTCCGCGCTATCGTAGAACCGCTCCTTAACATGTTACGTCCCGCAATTTTAGGCGAAGAGCTTTTGCTAAGTATACCTTTTTTATCGCGCATCGACCAATTTTATGTCTGGCTTTTACACTGTCCACGAATGAAATTCTTACGCACACCGATTTAATTTTAATAACGGTAAGTTTTCACTCCTTAAGGAGTGTCGCTAGTTCATATTATTCATACTTCGCTTCCAATGAAGATTAAGGAATGCTATCGCAAAGGATTACACTTATGTTTCACCTGCCACCCGTTAAATCCAAATATCAAAGCGTTAAATTATTTTATGAGAAATCATTTGGGACTTTCTTATAAATTAATAAGACAGTAAACAGTTTCAAAAACTTTAATGTAGTTTAAGTACCCTCCATTCGCCTCCTGAGCACATTCTTGTCATATTTGAGTTTAATTTCTTCGATTTACTATGAATTAACAAATTTTCTAATTACAAGATCATTATAAGCAGAGATTTTGCCTAAGCCAATTTCCCATCAATGTGATATAGTAAAATATGTAAACAAATTGTAAGCAATTTCTTCCAATTCTAGGGAAGAGCTTTTGCTAAGTATATCTTTCTTTTTCGTGCATCGACCGTTTTTACTTACCGTTTCTACACCGTCCGTGAATAAAATTCTTACACACACCGATTCAATTTTTATAAGGGTAAATTTTCCTCATTGAGCAGTGTCGTTACTTCATATTATTCATACTTCGCTTTTGGCTTTGCAAAGTCAGAGATTTCGCGCCACCTTAATCATCTTTAAATATTTATATACAAATTAGAAAGTTTAATCCTAGATAACTAAACATTCGTCTGACTACCGACCCCTGTTAGTTTTGTGAATTCGATATGTTCCGCAGCAGTAACTCCACTCCAGTCTAAAACAAGACACAGAACTTATTACTAAGGAATGCAATAACATTCTAAATAAACTGAAACATCAGCTTATCACAACCCAATTAAAAAGAAATAAAATAAGGCATACATAACACCAAAACATCAGTTCCTGTTGAGCGTAACACCATTTCAATAGCTCGTGAAGAAGGGCTCAAACTATGCCCGAAACGTCGATTAAATTAAATATTTTTCATTTCTAGATGTGTTTTTACCTTAAAAGCAATAATAACATCTAAAAACACATTGAAAATACACGTTTTTAATTTGTAATCTTATGGGTCGAGTGATTATAGAGTAACACTGATTTTTAAGTTATCTAGGATTAAATTATTCATACTTTCTACGAAGAGTCCATAGTGTCAAGTTTGATAGTTTTAAGATTGATGGAAGGATATTTAAAATAAAAACAAAAGAATCTGAAGAGAAATCACATTAAATTTATTAAATGGAGTGACGATTTAAGTAAAATGCTTACAGGGTATAATCTAGTTCATAACGTGCATATTGGTTTTTAGGATCATTCGAAATACGAGGGTATCCAGCTATCAAAGCATCTTGTCCGCCAATGTACAGGGAATTATAAATCTTCCAATAAACATCTCGTACTTTTCTGGCTGGATGAAACAGCCCTTGCAAAGTATATTGTAAGATCTTAATGGGGCCTAATGACACCCTTAAGCCCTCAACAGCATCCATGAAAGCCTGTACTAAATGTGGAGAAGTTTCAAATATATTTGGCCACACATAATTCAAGAGATGGATAAGGGCATCTTCACACCCGAAACCGAAAACTCCTAAAGCCATATGTTTAATGGCTGCACATGCAGTCTGCCTGTGTACAAGATCCCGATCCATAAGAGCGTCTTCTAAGAGTGGGCATACTGCATAAATGTAATCCTTGCCCATTTCACCAATATATTCAAATAAAAATGAAAGGGATTTTAAAACTCCATTCTGCACATTTAGCTCGGGAACTCTGTATTCGTTCATTAAAGCCGGAAGAACTGTAAAAGGGCGACATGTTTCTGCTACTATAGCAATAGCTACTGTAGTACATACACGATTTTGCCTTTCTTGTACTTTAAGATTGTTCAGTAGTGTTGCCAAGACATCATGCGGACCAATCGCCTTGGCTATATAGCCAAACGTGTTAACAGTAGCACGGCGAATTGCTTTCTTATGTGCTTTAAGTAACTCAAGTAACTCAAAACAAATCCGCATCCATTCTCTTGCAGAAACATATTCAGGTCCACGATCCGCTATACGTCCAACTAAATCTATGCAATTTTCCTGAACTTTTTCATGACGATTTTTAAGAATTGGAGTGAGGCGTGGCAATAAATCTTTGATTGGTGGTGTCATTTTCGTCATTCCAATAACATTAACGATTGCTTTCAGGGCACCTAAAATAGAACCTAGTACTTCTGGGTATTCTTCTCCCAAATATTCATAAAGAACGACGCCCAAATGCCCCATAAGTTTCTCTTCTTGGCATGTTTTCATTACAACAGCAATTCGTGATATAAGGTCTGCTGCTTGCTGTCTTACTTTTGCGGATTTATTGTTTAATCTCCAAAGAATAGTACCGCAGATTTGTGGCAAATAAGGTTTTACCCTTTTTCCCAGCTGATTTACAATAGTTCCGAAGCCATTCAACATAACCACATCTTCTGTTGTTTGCTCTTGGAATGCATAAAGTATACCATCAATAAGTTGCTCTTCGAGCCTTGAATCAATGTCTGCTGCTCCAAGATTTCCCATAATTTTTTCAATAGTCTCCATTACCATTTTCCTGTACTGTTCATTTTCGTCTTTCAAGTCGTCTACCACTCTGTTGATAATTTCCGATGCACCGACCTTATTTGCAATTTCAACTGTTGTGTCTACTAGTTGTCTGTAATTTCTTCGGTCTAGAGCCATGCGGTGATTCCAGAAGAATTTGAAAAAATGAGGTAAGATTTCTTCCTTTATGTACTGAGCTTCAACACCATCTGTAGCGCAACACTGTTTTACAACCTTTAAAACAATTTTCTTCATTTCTTCATCAGGAGACTGAAATTCTCGTATTAGAATCAGCATTACTTCCCTTGTATAGTAGTTTGCGTACTCTGCATCCATAAGTGGAATTAAATAACCAATGGCTTTCAAGAAAGCCGCGAGGCCTTTACCACGATGAGTTCTGATACCTTTCCATAGCGGTTTAAGTACAGAGTCGAACGACTCAATACCATATGGTGTTGCAGCTTCTGCAAGTGCTGCTATAGCTAAAGCTGTAATTGTTCTCACCTTTTGCTGCTCATCTACCAATCCGTGCTCAATAATTTCAACTAATGCCTTCAAATGAGGCAGAATTGCGCAACCCATCAATATAGCAATTTGTTGAACGATTTTGATTCCAGTATGACGTGCCTGCCAGGATTTCTTACTTTTACAAACAGCTTTCAAAAAAGGGAGCAAGGAAGGGATTCCCAACGCCGATGCTACAACTGCAAATGCTCGAGCTGTCGTGTTTCGAACATATTCATCAATGTTGTCAATATCAGGACGCATAGTCGAGATCATCGTGGCTAATCCAGCAGCTTTAGCCAAATTTGAAATGATTTCTCTACCTTCTACGCGGGCATAATAATCTTCATCAATTAAAAGTGGTTCAATTACAACTAAAATTTTATGCACATATGGGCGTACAAGGTCATCTAACTTGTACAATATTCTATCAATCACTTTAACTAGTAAATGACGTTCTTGATCCTCTAAAGTAGGACTCATCAGAAGGGGTAATATTTGATTAAACAATGGTCCTGCTCCGAATTCCCTTGCTTTATCTGTAATTTGACGAAGTGCTGATTTTCTCATAGGTGGTGTACCATTTTTAATTATAAGAAGCAACTTCATAATTTTTCGTTCTTTATGTTCTTCTGGACTTAAGCTGTCTTCGTCCACGTCAATAAGCAACTTGTCGAAGTACTGCGCGTCTTCTGGCTTCATGAATGGTAAATTTTGTCCCTTCGGTTGATTATCTATAAATTTTGCCGTTTTATCTTCCACTTGTATAAAGAAACCCGCGGGCGTCCCAGCAATAGGTGTTGGTGTGGCGGTCAGTTTTCTCCCAGGTGTGCGCAAAGGAATGTATCCTGCAGGAGGAGGAAGAATTTTATATCCGGGAGGAAACATTGCATCAAGTTCCTCATCGGTAAATGGACGATTTCGCTCATCAATTTCTTTTTCCCAACGGTAAGCTTGCAATTGTTCTGGTGTCATTGCAGCTAAATGACCTGGAGTAGGAGTTGCCATTGCCATAGCTTTAGCTCCAATTGGAGTTGTTCCTCCAGGAGTTAAAAGTGGAGTCACATGACCAGGGGTTGCGTGTGGAGTCATACTAGGAGTCATACTTGGTGTCATATTAGTACTTGGTGTTAGTGAAGGGGTTGCATTTGAAGGAGTTTCATCCCAACGGCTGCGCCTTTTTGTTGTGCCTGGGGTAGCACTTTCAATTACGATATTATCGCCCGAGCCCCTATCTGCTTTTGGTGTTTCAGCCCATCCACTATGCCCTGGTGTTTCGCGTTCAGTTTTTGGAGTTTCGTCCCATCTGTTTCGTCGTGTTGATTTTTCATGTGCTGGTGTTTCCCGACCTGGAGTTGTGGGATGAGCAGGTGTTGCATCCCATATTCTGGTCCCTAAACCAGGTGTCGCGCCTGGTGTTTCACTTCCCTTATGTCCTGGAGTTTCATCCCATCTATGATCAGCCGGAGTTTTCTGTAAACGTGTGTGTGGATAACAACAAAGTACATATCTCATATAATAATAAGTAACTTACATCATCCCATGTAGGTGTAGCACCACCTGGTGTTACAATTTTTGCAGAAACGAAGGAATTGTCAGCAGTTTGATCCCATCTCCCTCGTTTTTTATTCTCAGAAGATTTAACAACGTCACCATTAGTGGCTTTCAGACTTCCGTCCTTGGCTTTTTCCAGTATTTTTCTCCGAATCTGAAATATTATAATATAAATTTTAATATTGGATTTAAATTATTTTACAAACATAAAATTCTCGTGTTATGTGTTCCGTTACAAACCTACATAAAAAACTGGACTGCTTGTGGCATAGAATTTGCCTAATAAGAAGTACATAATAAACTCTTTCTATACATCTATTTTTTCGACTATTTTACGTTACTATAAAATACTAACATTAATTTCAAATGTTCTGAAGTTATCGCAAAAAATGTGATCTTTAAAGACTTGTTTTAAAATTTGTATAAACGCAGTTATTGTCGAAATATATTTGACAATTTGAAAATGATATTTAAACTATTTATTAAATTCAGCCGTAATTACATATATACATATATAATTTTTATTTTCCTTGTGTGTCTGTGAAATTTTGGATTTCATTGATGCTTTTTGAAATAAGAGATGTACATAAAAATACGTTTATTATACAAAAATGATTAGTGGCACACAACAAAGTAAAGAGCCTGAGAAGAATTCACAACCTTAATCACTTCTATCCCAGGAGAGCAAGGACTTCAGAAAAAGTCTTTTCTATTACATAGATGTAC
Organism: Proctacanthus coquilletti; assembly: GCA_001932985.1. NCBI lineage: Eukaryota > Metazoa > Arthropoda > Insecta > Diptera > Asilidae > Proctacanthus > Proctacanthus coquilletti. The sequence goes on from MNCL01000060.1 coordinate 55,931, forward strand.
ATTTCTACTATAAGCTATTAATAGGTTACATACCCCTAAAAAAATTTTTTTTTATTTTTATATATTATTCTCTGTACTTTTAAGAATAATTATGTAAAATAATTTTTTGAAAAATCCACCCCCTTACAAAGTTATAGCAATAAATATAACTGCGCGTCAAAAAGTCACATTTACGTACCGACAATTTTAAATGTGTTTCACTTGAAACTATGTTTTTTGAAACTGTCGGTACGATTACTCAGTCAACTTTCAATATTTTTTGATTAATTATTTTTTAAAGTCCTTGTATCTGCTTTCTCTACAAACTATCATCGTGTTTCTTTTAATTTTTTGCTTTGTTGTTTATTTTTTTATAAACAATTAAACATCAAATTTCTTGCCAACTCTGAGTTACCATAAATCTTAATTTTTTGGAAAAAAATCCTCCTTGATAATTACAACATTATTTTACAAGAAACAACCATCAAAATAATCTCACTAATTCACCGACTTTTCCCTCAAAAATTGATAAATGAAAATTGTTTCTTTAATTTGTACTTTTAAATCTTCCCTACGATCGCATATTTCTGATTTTGAACCACTATGGGCCGGGATACTATTTGCGTTAGCAAATATGTCCCTACTTATAATCTTATATATCTCTATGATAACAACTATTTTGCATTTCGTTAGGGATTTGTTTCTTAATAAATTTTTAGCATGTAAAATCATAAATCGTCAATATAGAGAAAATATTAAACTTACCTCATTTTCCTCGCCTTTTAACATTTGTTCCCGCATGATATCCGTATATGTGCGTGACCCAACATCTGGAGTTTTCCCACCTGAAAATATAACAAAGGTGAACAATCACCTCAGATTAATCAGATATTTACATATTAATATTTTATTTTCTAACCATTGGCAAAAACTGTTATTAATGTATTATAACTGTCTTGGCCAATTAATTTTATGCTAAAAATATGAAATTTGAAATTTACATACTTTTGAAAGCTTTCAATTACGCTCAAATTTTCCTGCTAAAAATTGGTGAAATTTATTGCTAATATCAAATTTCATATTTTTATTTAATATACGTACGTGTCCACCGATGAATCCTTTAACATTTTGAAAACATTCTTAAAAATGTTCTGGGATGTTGGAACAAGCCTGAAATAATGCTTTTGCGATTAATACATTTCTGTATAAAGCATCCATTCTTAACATTCATACTGTAACATTTGTGCCTTTAACTTTTTCGAATTCATCTTGGATTTAGATTGTGCACAAATTCGACTAAAATTATATTTATTTCTGGAATATACATCCTACTTGAAATATTTGTTATTTTGTTCGTATATTAGTTTTTGTTTAAATAATTAAACATTTTAAAAATCCTATTTTGCAAAACATTTTTCGGTAATACACGTTGCGATTTCCTCAATGTAAAATATAGCCTATGGAACGCAAAATAAAATGAGAATATTGAAATCTTTAACATTTTAAAAGATAAAGTAAATTTTAATATAATGAACTACATATTAAATTTCCAAGACTAATTTCAACATAGTGTTTTCCTTACATGTTAAGAAAAAGTACAAAATGTAGACTTTGCACTTAACATCAATTTTAATTATAAAAAAATTGATTAGTCGATTTGGCACATATCAAAATATAACTGAAAGCACGAATGCTACTTTTGGGACCAAATTCTTCTGTGCAAAAAACAATTCTTGGATTCGCCTCAAATTGCTCGACGGTCTCTTCACAAATATTAGTCCGAGAATTGTATGATGACCCGCTGGAAATGTTTATGTAATTAATAATGGTTTCACACATTCTTATTCATTCATTCAACTTTCATATCATAGGGATATTTCCTGGCAGCGATTTTTAAAGTCAGTACCGAAAATTGCGTTTTGCTTTTAAATGTAATATTTTAAAATGCTTCACACTTTTAAAGTCTCCAATAAAAATAACCCTACTTATTTTTAAACACAAAAGATTCTTAGAAAATTTGAAAGAAAGATCTTCAAGCGGTCATGACTAGTTTAGCTATCTAAGAACTTTAATTGTATTTTCCTCAAAGCAGTATTTTCCAAATCGGTGCATATCGTGATTTCGAAACGTTCGAACTGATACCGATAAATTTTGCAAACTTATTACATAAAAGAAATTAATCGTAGACAAGTGTTTTTTTTTCAAGAGTAAGACTTTACAAGATACCCAATGCGAGAGCGTAGTTTTTAGTAAATTTTGGAAAATCTAATACTTTTTGTGCAAAAAAGACAAAAGTGATTTTTCTTCCTCTCAACTAAGCACGACCCCTTTAGCAATAAAAATACAGGAAACAAACATTAATATCACTGTTTATTTTTGATATTATAAATACCAATTTTATGAATTATAAGAATATTTTCATCCATGCTGTGAAATACAAGAATTTTCATACTTTTCTAAATAGCATACAATTATTTAAAAAATATAAAATATTGAAAATTGAAAAAATAACCAAACTGCTATCGAAGAAGAAATGATTCGTTTCGTCTGATCTGTTTAAGCTGAATCTTGTGTAAAAGTTCTTATAAAAAATATTATTTGACCCAGCTATATAAAGTAAATCTAGACAAATCGCCTCCTCTTATAGAATATGGTCTCTGAATCGACTGGATGTGAGTGAACTGATTTTTTTTCCCTACACCAACTTTGCTGATAACTGTGAAACTTAATTGATATTTAAGTTGCTCAAACATATTTTTCAGCAGAATATCTCGGAAAAATAAGAAATTTTTGTCATTGTTTTCCACTTATTTTAGTTTGGAAAACAAAACTAGCTAGTCTACAATATCTTTTGTTAAAGAAACTAAACCCACACCCAAATTAAAGGCAGAATTTTCTTAATGACTGAACGCTTATACAACTTTTTTAAGTTTCACTATCAGAAATTCTATCGCTAAGTAGTTCTTAGTTTTTGAATATTAGTTAAAATGGCATTGATGACTGTTGTTAAAATTTATTTCAAATAATCCTATCTTATCAAAGACATACACTTTTGAAAAATAGACGAAAATATCATATTAAAAATCGAATAAAAATTGACTAAAGTTCTAAGCTTAAAATTCCACAAGTTTTCCTTTTCAAGTATGTATTTATTTCTCTGTAACTAACTGAAGTAATAACATTACTATTGGAATACATAGCGTGTCCCCACCTAAGAGCAAATATTTAAACAAGATGAAGAGGCAGACAAAATCACCCCTATGGAATGGGAATAGAATTTTATAATTCCGAATATCTCTTTCCATCTTGTAGTCTTCTTATTAGCCCTGTAAAAATTTCATGTTATACGATATCTACGGATCTACAGAATGCTGAACGCCTATACTTCCATAATAATATGTAAGTTTTTAATATTTTGACATAACATGCACGCACGTAATTTGTGTATCAAATCACTGGTGTAATAATTTTTTGTAGATTTAGAGATCTCAAATATTCTTCCTTTAATACCCACAAATTGCTCATATATACGCACCATGTTTGTATAATACTGCTGGGTTTTTCGATAAGCAAGTTGATGAGAGAATTCCCTTGTATTGTCTAAAAGGTACCTAATAAATTCGTATAAGAGACGAGAGGGCTTAAAATTCATCTGTTGTCTTTTAAAGCTAAGGCAGCATTAGTTCAAGGGCACATTGTGTATCATCGATAAGCCACTAACAAATGAGAGCTATCGATTACCTGTTGTATTTTAGTTATTTCGTAGGGTTTATCAATGATGAAATTTTGTTAATATGTCATAATTTATACTGCCGATACCTTACTGTTTATCTGATCTGGATTTGAAGATTTTAATTGCTAACTGAGAGCCTAAAAACAAAATTGAGAGCACGTTTGAGAAATATAGAGCCAGCTTACTACTGGAAGAAAAATATTCATTCATGAATCGGATTCACGAGATTATACGGGCTAATAAAAAATGATACCCAATATTAAATGTAACAGTAAATCTTTATTTTTATATTATAGCCTCTCTTTAATTTTGTTATGTGTGTATTTCAAATTTTTGTTTCCTTTATTAAATACAAATTCCCATGATAGGGAAAGCATTTTTCATCAACAATACTTTTATACTTTTTGTCCACATTAGTTCATATCATTTTAGTAAATTGTCCAACAAATTACTAACACAAAATTTTAAAACTCTGACGGTATGAGTAAAATCCTTAGTTCTATAGATATACGAAAGCTCGTAGTGCCATCCTTCAAGAGGCCATTCTAAAAAGTTATTGAATATGAAGTTGGAGAAATTACCTAAGGTAGCTGGACTTTATTTAAATCGCACCAAAGAATTTAATATTAAAAAAACTGAAATTAAACTCTTTCAATCTTTAAAAGAAATTAAATCTAAGAACGCAGCAAGTTTGAATACTATTAGACTTGAAACTTCCCAAATTGTAGATGAAATGGACCATTGTAAACACCTTAAGGATGAAATTCGCCACCATATTTAATATGATGCTTTTAGTTTTCATTTTTAATAATGTAAATATTCGTGAAAGTGAATGACATTTATATATAAAATCTATACAACAGCAAAGTCAAAAATTGTTGACTTGGATAATAAAAAGATTAATTATGGCTTTTCTGTTTTAATTACTTTTTATACTCTAAAATTGACCCAAAATCAAATCTCAACATAATCATTTTTTTAAACATGCACCACAGGCTCTTTAACACCGTTTTTAATCGCCAATATCGTATATATACCAGCGCGATATTTCGAAATGGTGCCAATTTTTTAGAATCTAAATTGTAGCTTGATGATTATATTTACACATTTTTAAATTTTCTCCAATAAGCAAATGCATAAAATTAGACATTCAACTTTATCCAAACATTTTTTTTGTAAACAAATAAATCCTTTCCGACTGCATTTGTTCACAATTTTTTCAGTAAAACTGGTTGTTCTTCATTTTAAAATATGGAAAGTATGTATAAGAATTTTTCAAACCTAATTAATCAGTTCAATATGTCATCAAACGTGTGATTGAATGACCTTCGAATATTACTTTTAAGAAATAGAGAACTGGTTTATATTAGACGATTTTGAAATCCAGAATACATATGCCATTTTCCCAATTGAAGAAGAAAAATATACCAAGAGTGAATCGCTGCGCATATATAGACTTTATGGCGATTTCGTTCAAATTGCAGAAACATTTTCCGAAATTCTCCTCGGTTGGGAGCCATGCCATCTTACATGTCAAAAGATGACCAAACGTGGATGTATTTTATGTTGCAATAGCTCACATGTTAACCTAAATGTCTAATTCCATAAACAATCACTATTTCCTTGTACTTTAATAGAAAATCTACGAAAATTCAATGACATCAATATCCTGGTGGACACTTTTCTGTATAGGGAGCAATTTATTACAAGTAAATTTTTAACAAATGTACGCTCTAAAATAAGGGCAACCCTTTTTTGCTTAATGTCTCACAAATTACTTAATTTACTGCTTTAACTTGTTATAACTTTCCCAAGACCAGAAGTACCATTACAATCTGTTGAGAAATCCAGATCTCGATATTTTCGAATTTTCCATGCTAAAATAAGTAAAGGATATCGTGTTTGGATTTTGCTATGGAAAAGACTCATTTAGCTTCACTAGCTACACGAACATTGAACGTGTAGCTCCAAAAATACATCCTTTATAATTCAATATTGTCTGAATGTTAAAAAAGGAAGATATCTCGCTATACAGATTTACACGCGAATTAAATTAAAATAGGGTTTAATTATTTTGACGAATAAAAACCGCTTGTAAGCATGCTATGGTATTTCTAAAAATTAGGAAAGAAACAACGTACGTATAATTTTAAGAAATAATACAAACCATCGGCAAAAGGATCAGCTCGCTCAGGAGATATTGCAAGTCTTCTCCTCTTCTGGCGATACTCATCTTCACGATCAGCAATTGTCGGCCTCTTTCTATCAGCAAGTGGATCGAAATCGTCCTTGCCCTGAATCGTTAATATTTCATAACCATTGAAACTCGCTAACAGCACATCAAATACCTGAATATCCTTTAATGCGGCTCTTGGAGCAGTATAGGAAACTCGTTTTTGCGCTGGAGGCAATCCTTCGTCTTCATCCTCGTCAGCTTCATCCCTAGCATCTATCGAAGTGTTATAGCCTTCAAAGCGTCCCTTCCCAGACGATGCATCATACAAATCGCTATCATAAAAATTGCCACTATCCAATAAGCTGACGCCTTCATTGCTATTTTTCTGGTATTCTTTCTTTTTTAATTGTATTTCTTTTATTTGCGCTTCAATATCTGAAATCAAAGAAAAGTTTTACAAAACATGGCACAACAAGATGGCGCAGTAAAACACTTGCTTGGGTGAGAATACAAGTATTTTTATTTACAACGCTATAAAATCTATTCTAATAATATCAGATTCTACTTATGATCATGCTTCTTATTATTTACCTTCCTGTGTACGCGGAATATTCTCCATACTTATATGTTCTTCGCAATCACCATCAAACTCTTCTTCTACTTCAGAAAGTAACTCTAAGCTCATTAAATATCCTAAAGTCATAGACATCTCAAAGTATGGATTGAGATAATTGTGGACTGTTCGAAAATTATTCGAAACCGAAATATTAATAAATATAAAGTAACAAGACAGTAAAAGCCTGAACAGGTAGACGTAGCTTGATACAAAATAGTGCACCGCGTAATTCTAAGTCGCACTAATATAATAGGCACCCTTAATCGAAAAGCAATTCTGACAACTTATAACTCAGCTTCAGAGTAGTAAGTGGTAAGTTTGATTTTTAGTATTTGAGACGATGAACACGTATTGTATGTTTCCATTAGCAAGGATGGAGTTTGAATTGAGTTTTCGTAAAGATCTATCCCTTGAATTAACTCACACTTATTTCTACACTTCGCACACGCATACTTGCATTTTTCTAACGAACACATCTGCTGAAGCCAACTCAATTTCACCAGTTTCGTGAATTTTACCTGAATTCGACGATTCTATGATCGTCAATGCGGATTGAATCTGTATTTTATTTATTTTATTATGTATTCCAAGTTTCAAATTTGCATCTTTTGTAATTTCCGAGATAATCCTTAACTATAATAGCCTTAAGGCGCCTTATGGTCTGTAGTCAAATTTCTATAGAACTGGTTAAGTTGCTTTCAAAACTTATCGAATCTTAAGCCTTAAATATAATAGTCCTCTCAGTTCAAAAATAAACTTTGGAGCAAATGGTGTGGTAAACGAAGCAAGTTTTTTTAATGAATTAATAGAACTATTGAAAAATTCGTCTGGCTTATATCATCAAAAATCGACGTTAACTGGTTAGAGTCAAAGAAAACACTATGCGAAGCGTTATTTCCCCTAAGATTCCCTAAAGCTAGTACGCTCGGAAACGTACGTTTAAGATTTGCCGAAAGTTAACCAAAGACCGGTTAAGGCCATTATAGTTGTTTTTGATATTTAAATTTAACTGCTTGCAGGTGCTACATGTGTGTTACTCTTCGCGATTGCGTTCTTTAATCTTCATCATTGGCTGCTTGCGAAAAACTAAACCAAATTGGGGAATGTGTAGGTAAAAACGACAGCATATTTGAGATATTTGATTGACGTCAGCTGATCGCTAGCAATATTTGTAATCTTCACACCTGCCTTTAAATGCATTTTATATTATTCATACTTCGCTGTAAAGTGTCAGTTTATATCTTAATAAACCTTCGTGCAGTCAGCCTACGCCGATTGTGGTTAGCAATCTGTATTTCTTCACAATCGCACCTTACGTTACTTTACTTTACGTCTAAATGCTTTATTTTGTCAAGGGTTTTAATTCACTACCATAGTAAATTTTCGAACATGTTTTTTTCAATCAGGTGCAAGCCTCTCCGTATTTTTCCTTTCTTCTAAGATCGGTATTCTTAATTTTGTCGATAGATGTCGCTGTCTGATTTAAATAAGACAGTTTGATGCAAATGGTTTCAAAAGGAAAGTGATTTAAAATGTGGAGTCAATTTCTGCCTTGTTTAAGCGAAGAAGAAACTGTTACCAGCACATATTGTAAAAATGGGCTCTTCAAAATATCTGGTGACACTACTGTGAGTATAATAAACTTAAAATGTGTGACAATTTATTTTTTGTAATCCCATTAGAGATTATGCGAGTTATACGTTTCCTCATTGCGATTTTTTTTCCTTTATTCAACATATCCAAAGATTCTAATGAGCGATTTGGAGCTTATTCAAAATTTCTTCTATATAGCAGTGGTGCATGCACATATGGGAGGAAGTTGCGTAAATTTCCTTATGATTTACAGATAAGTGTTAGCCAAGAGATAAATGATAGCAGTAGAAAAGTAGCTTCCATCAAAATCCATAGAAACTATCTAAAAGGAATTTATGAGATGCTGAACAAAAGTCCTAATTAGTAACCACCGACCATGTACAGATTTCGAGCTAGAAACTCAAGAAGGTCATGAAGTATTGTACTACTTTGTCAACTTTATCGCATGAGTTTTGTTAGGTTTTGTTAACTTTTGCTGTTTTCTGTGAATTGTTGGAAAGATTATAATGAAAATATTTATCAGAAGCATACGTTACATTCAAAATCTACCCTTAGTATTTCTTTCTTCAAGTAAAGAGGAGTACTTTGTTACGAATTTTTAGGACTGGGTGAAGCCATGTTACTGGTTAATATTAATTGACCTCTCGAATGCCTTACAAGTTTCAAGTGCCCTGAGACAGTTCTTTTGTCATAAGATTATTTTAAAGTATTTTATAATGTGTGTAATCTTTTTTAAACTATAGTATTACCATCAACAGGCCCGGATTGTGACTTCGATTCGGCCCGAGGACGAACAATCAATCGCTCCTGAAACAAAGAAAAGCGCAAGATAGTGCGGCCCACCAACCTGCCATTTGGCCAATCCGGGCTTGACCATCACTGTCTACGAATAATGAAGAGAGAACTTAACACTAATAATATAAATATAACATTTGTAATTTGCCCCAATAAATTGTAGAGGCATAAATGCTTCAGTTCTATTTTTTTTATAATTATTCAACCTTTATTTGACTGTAGTTAAAAAACTGTTTGAGAAATGTTCTAATTACGAAACCGTCCTAATGAAGAAATAAAAGCTCGTTGAAACTAGGTTTATAAAAAATATAGAGTTTTCATTTTAAAACTTAATAATAATCTGTATTTAAATACATAAATAATAATAGAATTTAACACGAACTCTGATATTGTGGCAGATATAAAAGTAATAAATATATGATTGTTATGTTGTCTGCAATTATAATTTTAAAATTAAAGTCTGTACATGTAATAAACCTGTAGAAGGTGTCAGTTCTGCCTGTCCTGTAATGTACGCATCATACAAGAACTGAACGGATTTTAATGAAAATTGGCATAGGGATACTTTTTGCTACGGGAGGGATAGTCCTTAGTATACATTTCATGTCCATACGTCACAGAATTTCCCTACGATTTATAGGAAAATTCTCTGCAACAATTCTGTGTGTGGCTTTGTTTGCATAGTATACAAATCCACAATTGTTAACAAATTTCGATGAAACTGTGTGAGTGCATATGCACTCTAATAATAATACAATTGTAACCTTCATCCTCTTCACCGAATTTCACCCCTTCGAAATTTTCAAGGTAATCAAATTTCAGTAAAGGTTCAAAAATATCGTAGGAGTCCGGTTACCGCTCTCTTGATTTACCGAAATTGTGTTAGAGCACAAGGTTGTGTCAAAAAGCTCATGGTCAACGTTATTGAAGTGACTATTTTACGAGAAACTCGAAGGCTGAGATATCAGCGCGATTTTTTTCCGTACCGGATACGGTCGGGAGCGTGAGATTTTCTTTCGAAATACACGAAGCCATAAGTTTGTGCGGCTGGATGACCGCGAAGTCGTCTGGAGATGATCGTAAGTTGTCCATACCGCGGGGAGTTCCCTTCTTTTGCATGTTCTACCAAAATTGTGCAAGAGAGGGTACAAAGTTGTTGGCTCTGTGAGCAGGCAATTTTGCCTCCCCGAAATCAAGCCGAGTGTCGATGGGGTAGTGGTTAAAACAATCATCAATAAACAAAGTTGTTGACCAGGATTAAGCGACCAGATCCCTATGGAAATTTTAAATCCATTAAAAGCTTCAGATCTGTCCCACACACCATTAAATTAAAAGATAGAGTACCCATAATCTTACTGAGGGAGTTGAGTCTGCCTAAACTGTGCAATGGCACAAGCCATTGGAGCGGAAAAATTAATCGAATGTGTCTTCATTCCCTAGGTTCCTCTTATCCCAAACATATAACAAATCCGTTCCGTTTTAAACGTTCGCAATTCCCTGTAAGTCTACCTATTTCATTACTCTATGGCTAAGATCCACGCGAACAAAGTCGCGGTCATAGTTAATATTTAAATACAGGCTTAAATATTCATTTCCAAAATGCTAAAATTATGTAATAAATGTTTGGTTATATAAGACAGATTGAAAGCAGATTTCGTTTATTTGTTTGTTAAATGTTCGTATAAAATTCCGATTAATGTTCTTTAGTTTTGCTAAACACTGAACGTGAATTTTAAATGTTTAAAGCGAGAAATTTAGGTGATAAAACCATCTTATATAGGTCTAAAGTCCTGAGGTAGAAACGCAAGAATTTATCTTTCTTTTTAAATGTAAAAGGAAAGTTTTTTGTGTTGTATAACTCGCACAATCATACAAGAAACACACGTAACACATGTCTCTTCTATCAAAAATGTTATTTATTTAGTAGCTTTCTAATTGCATGATATAAAAAATTTGCCTATACTAAAATTTCAATTTTTAATGCAAATTAGAAAAGTTTATTTACAATTTAATTCCAAAATAAGTAAGATTAACAATTAATAGTTAAACATATTGCTTAAGGTTAATATTCTTTCCTTTAGATAACCCAATATCCACACGTTCAAGCTGCTGTGGAAAGTAAAAAGATGGTCATTTCCGTAGACAAATGCATTATCCTTATCGAAGATGAAAATGTATCAAGATGCAGTTTTGTATCCTTCAAGTCGAACATTGATAGTTTTATTATTTCCCAGACGGGAAATTTAATTATATGTGCACTTTCTGACGGTGATGTTTATGGAATTTCTATAAAAGGATTACCTGTATTCAATGTGTAAGATCGTTGTTCGGTTAAGTTTTAAAGAGATAATACTGTATAATATATATTACCAGGGGTGTTAATGTTGAAGATGTTAGAGACGAGAAAACGTTCAATTGTATCTATCGTAATGATGTGGATTATTATTTAGCATGCACAAGTGGATCGGTGTACAGGTGAGATATTTTTATATTGATTTATGCAACAGTAATCTGTGATCTTTTCAATATGAAAAGAATTTAAGATTCATTTCATCAGATCATTTTTTCATATAATTTTCCTTTATGATATCTTTAAGAAATTCCCAATTACCCTTAATTATAAGTTAATTTATAAAGTAATATTTCATCTTAATATCAATAGAAAGTCCCCAAATTGGAGAGTTTACCTTAGTTTTGATCTCTGCTTGCAAGCGAAGCCACTTATCGAAAGACCGGTTTTTAAACACTAAATATCCAAATAAAAATCTGTAATTCGCTCTAGACTTTGGATTATATAAAAATTATAAGAAATATGAAAGCAAATTTTTTTCAGTAATAATAAAATGTGCAAAATATATGTCTGAAAAAGAAAATTGAAATCAAAGTATTTAACTTTAATGTTAAAAAAAGCCATATGTGATTTTATATATATACTTATAATTTTTTTTCGCTGCTTCAGCGATTCGTTTCTTTGGTTTCTTTATAACATTTACAGAGTTTCTTATAGGCGTAATGATTTACAATCCCTAAAGTAGGGTAAAGTTACTTCCCCTTTCCCCTTGTCTTTTAATAACAGAAGTAACGAACTTTAGTTTCATGGAAAGAATGTGATTTTCCACAATAAAATTCTGCACTTTACTAGCCGTTTAGTGAATTATAAATACCAATACAAATTCAAACTTTAATATGCAAGGGGAAAACTTAAGCTAATAACCGATATTCGAAGGATAAGACATAAACATTTTAACTTGCGAAGAAAAGAACTGATAGAAAGAAAACGATTTAGAATTGATTTGGAATTCTAGTCATTGTATTTATAGATTAAAAGACTAGTAAAATATATTCATATGTAGATTATATGAAATTACGCATAGGTATACGTCAGGTATTCAGATATTTTATTTAGCAGTACACTCAATTCTATTTTTACACGATATATTGTTGTAAAAATATACATTGTATCTATGTATAGGAAAGTAGAGATTGGTTCCACAAATAAGAAACCAGGGAAATAAAAATAAAATTATATAAATTCATATTAGCATCTTGTAATTGTAATTGAATTTCCGAAGAAATTTCTTTTATAATTTGAGTGACCGTGTTAAACCAAATCATGTAAAAATAGAAAAATAATTCAATAAATAATAAAGGAAACAAATTGTGCAAAAAAAGAAAAATAATTCGTGTTATATCAAATTCATGCAAAACAAATTCGTGTAAAAGCAAAATTGGCTGTAAGTCAAACTTATATGATGGAATAACAATTGAAAGAAATTTAAAGAAGAAAGCTTAACTTTTGCTATTTTTTGGTTAACACTACTTGGCTGACATTTGTTGAGTGCACAATAAAAAATTTAACTAAAATGGAGATTTTTGAAAAGTTAAAAGAAAATTTGAATATAGCGAAAACTGACAGCACATGGCTAAACCTAGCACCGGCTAAAGACTTGTGGAAAATTATGTCCTATATATTTGAAATATCCTGTGATTTTTAATTATTGTCAACCCAAATAATAAAAATGTTGTCCTTGCAACGATGTTCTTCCTAAAAATATATTCCATTATCCCTATAGAAAATGAAACAATATAATATTTTTACATACCTCTTTATTATTATCTCTTGTAATTTCATTGCATCTCATTATTGCTCTTAAAACTAATTTTATCTATTATTTATTATTAAAATTTATTTTCTAAAACTATGTTTATGAAAGTTTAAAGATATTTAATGAACATAGTGCAATTATTGTTTTTAAATATTATATTAATTTATAGCTGATGCAGTAAGGTGTCCTATGCTACATACTACGATCCGGCTGTGAAATTAGACAATAAGGTGTTCCTCAGAGTTCACTAAAGAAATTAATGGGTCTGCATGTGTTCAGAATTGTCATTGTCTGGGAGGAAGTTATTAGCTCTCCAAATACTTTAAGTAAGACAATAATTAAAAGATTGGCAGCCGTCAGAATTATGAAAGTCATTATTATTTCACGAATGTCTTTGAGCTATTTTCATTGGCTTCGGCGTTTTACACAATTATAACTAAAGATGGCTGGAAACAGTTTCCTCCTTTGAGGAACAACTACTAATATGCCCCAATTTATTGCAATTAAAACAATTCTTTTATTTTCTGCTGTAAGTTTTCTCCTCCTTTGTACGTTGATTGTTGGAATGAAGTAAAAGGCCTAATATCATCTTTTTGTAAGTTTATACTGCAAGCTTTAATTACATAATATTGGCGTGGTACAAAACCTGTTTGTTCATAGTTGTATCCACTATCACCTTATATACTACTATAGTGTCTCCATGAATGTCTGTTAAACATTTTGATTAAATTGCTTTATTAGGAGAATTTCCGGTTCCTCCCATGATATATAAGAAATGGATCCGAGAAATAATTTTGTCGTTCCATCTAGCAGTCGCTAATTATGTAGCTACTGCTTTAGATATGTATGATAGGTAGGTATGATAACTACCAGAAATCTTTCCAGATCCATAAAAAAACTGAATTTCTTATTTGGAAAAAAACTGATTGATCCAATTAAAAACTTTATTTGTCTGAAGTCGCGAGTGTAGGTGTATCTCATTGGGGAATGGTTTTCAATTTGCAATAAGCTTCACATTGCTAGTAATTACTATCCGAAATGAATCAATTCACGTTTTGTGGAAAATATCATGTTATTTATTTATCTTTGATTTATTTACTTGTTAATTATTTATTTGCATTTATTTATTTATTTAATTACTATCTCTGATGAATATCACAAAGAATGGCCCAAAGAAAACGAAACAAGCTTATCATAGTGTTTTAGCAAATAAATTTTGTTTTCGACAGAAGAACGTTTTCCAATTATTTTTTATTCTGCTAAGGGGCGACGATGTTTAATTCTAAAAATTTAAATGGAAAAAAGTTCATGTAGTACTTCACTTTTAAGCCTATTTGCTTTTCTCTGAATTTATAGAGCTTTCCAGCGTCTAACGGAGACTGGTACCGTTTCACACGCAGGATTGCGTTAAGGTTTCACGTGACCTCTGTCCCATTGTACCCTCAATATCTTCTGGAGTTCAAAAACAATTTTCAAAAATGAAAGGTCCCCTGAAAGCTTATAAAATGCGCCAGCATTTGCTGAGCCTGCAAGGAGATCCGAAGACGTAAGGTGAAAACTCCTTTTTTTCATTCAACAGCATATTTCTAATGGTGTCGAATGGCGAACACCACATCTTTCTATCTTTTTTGATTTTGGAGTTATAAGGCATTTTCTGAGGAGAAGTATGCAAAGTCGATAAAGTCGAAAAATCTATGTATGTTGATAGGGAAAAGAGGTGGAGCTATATTCATATAACAAAAGTTCAGTTTTGACCTCCTAAATATGCTTCTTAAATTTTGACACCTGGTCTTGGGACACCCTGTATAAAAAATAGTGTAATAAAAGTATTTAATTTGTCAATAATAGTGAAAGTAGTTTTAAATGTTTAAATAAAACTGAAATATGTATTTTCAAACTGTTAAAATTATTTTTATGCTTTTTAGTGATGTTTTTTCGAATTATTTATGTTTCAAAAGTAGTAGTATAGTAAGTATAAACGGATAAGCACAGGCGATCTAACCCCATAGAATGTCTTATCAATAACTGTGTTGTTGTTTAGGTGACAATGAGTATTTTATATGTATAATTTTCTTAGACCCAAACAAGGTAGTTATGGAGATACATACAGAAGAAAATTATGAAAAGGGAGCTTTCCCATTTAGTATTTTCGGAGTAAACTTTATCCCTCTTATCGGTCAAAATGAAATGATATATGTGGTATAGCCGAAATACATCCTCCTCGAAAACAATATTTACTTATCCGAGCGACCTTTTGAAAACTTATGATAAATATTTTAAAAATAACTTGTTTCATTCGACCACCCTTATAACATGTATTTTAGAAGGTTTATTATTCGAATTCTTATTCATTTAATAAAGCCGTGATCAAAACAATGTTTTTCAAGGTTGTCATCTGTGTAGCATACGTGCGTTAAATGAATGTCATATAACCGTTATATTTGGATCATGTCAATCCCAAGTAAACCAAAATTATTATTAATATCAAGTTTGCTTGACGTACTACTAACGAAATTACTGTGACTTTTTCTTTGCAAACTCCAATTATCTAAGGGTTCTATTACGGTTTGACCAGAGTTTCATTGTAGAATCGGATTCAGTAACTCTATAGTAAACAAAAGAGCGTCCATTATTAAATAATACTTTACTTCCATTATTAATAATACTTGGTTGAAAAAATGTTGCCAATAAATAAACATTAACTACAAAAACGAAGCGAAAAATAATTAATATGTATTAAATACTTTTGAAGAAAGATCAGTATTATTTCATATTGTTTATTACATACTAACTTTCACTATGGTATATTAACAATTTTTTATCCTTGAAAATATTACCCATTTGAAATAATTTTTTATAGATTACGACATATTGATGAATCAGAATTAAATATTAAATCTAACGACACAGTTCGAGAAAGCGAGACCTATGAATTTGAGAATTCTTTGATGCCAAATTTGGAACTGGACCGGACATCACAACTTCAAGGATTTTATAATTTTGAATGCTCTACTATTATCCTACAAAATAAAAGTAGCACAAAGCAGAATTATACTTCAATAGGAGCAACAAAAAGTGTTTTGTATATATGGAGTAGTTCTGAACTTATCAAACTTGATTTACCTGAATTTTATACTGGTGTTAAAAAAATATTTAATTTGGAATATTACATGTACGTATTAATCTAGCATAGGTCTGCCTAACTCATAAATAAATAAAAACGTGGTGTGTTCCATGGCTTACAAATATTCTTTTCCATAATACACGTACAGATTTTTCTTTAATAGAAAGTTCTTTTCTCACGTCCCACGAAATAATTTGAATTAGTCAGACCAAATTTGGAATATATATGAGCAGTATTTATAAAAAGGTTTTTTTAGTGTAGCTCTTTCTAACAGTGGACACTTATTTGAAATTTGCGTGGAAACCAAATTAATCTTTAATATTTTCGAAGAAATTGTTACATGCCTCATTGATGATATGATTGTGATGGAGAACAATAATGATATAATTGAGTTACTAATACTTACGAAACCAGATAAAGATGGAAAACGGTTGATGAAATTGATCAATTTTCCAAGTAATTAATTTTATTGACTTAATTTTGAGTTATCATACTATTGTATACATTAATGCAGATTTGGATTGCATTTTTGAGCTGGAACTACCAAAACATGCTTGGATGGTGACACAACCTAAGAATTCTGTAAATTTATATTATTTAAGTGGAGAAAACTTGAATGAGTTCGATCTGCCGCAAGAAATCGAAATGAAGTTAATTTCAGAAACTCACCCTGATCAACGTCTGAAAAAACTCATTTTGAAGGGTCATCTAGAAAAAGCCGAAGTAAGTACATACAATAATTTAGACGCAATCAAGTTATGAAGCTTTTGGATCGTTTTTAATTAATTTGGTTTGTTGACTTTTAAATTTTGTTCTTTATTTTATTAAACTAACTTAACTCGCCTAGGCTAGACTACTCTAATCCAATTTGCGGTTACAATAGTAGAAGTTTCTGTTAGGCAATTTTATTTGTAATTATATACATAATTTTTAATTATAATTAATTTCTCCATTTAGGGTTTCTCGGACACTATTATTATTAAAACAAATCAAATATTTTCTAAGAAAGAAAAAATCAGTTATTTGTTATTTCCTTAATAACTCTTATATTCTATGAGGATCCCAGACCGTTTTTACACAAAAGTACTTTTTAATAGGCCAAACCAATTTTAATTTGAGAGTGATAAAATTATAATTTTTTTCTAATCTTCATTTTTGTTATAAATTCGTAAACTTCATACATTTTCTTATTGTGTTTACTAGTTGCAATGAAAATAAATTTAATTTTTGTTTTTCTAACAAACAAACAAAAATCTCTATTGCAAATGACCAATCAAAAAGAAAAAATTAAGGAAAAGTATAGAGAGTGTAACGGGGACTAGTAAATGAAATACGCCTAAAAAACCGTTGAAGATAGGCCACCGTCTTTAAAGACCTTTGGTCGATAATTTGTAGAGTACTTTCTAAATAATTCAGCCGACCAGTCCGCTCTTAAATCCGTCCTTTTGGTCAATGTTCTCTGAAACAATAAGTCTAAATTGAATAATCAGAGAGAAGTATAAACGACGAAGTTCTGCGAAAAAGTGGTAAGTTCAATTCTGCTACAATTGTTAAAATATAAAAAATTATTTTATTTTTATCCGATTCACCCTCGGACCGCGCCAACACCTGATTTTTCTTGTGTAGATCTATGGATTGTATTAATTAATCTTTAACGGTTTAGATAGCGTTAGCTAAAGAAAACATTTTAGCCTAAATTTTTTTCGTTTCAATTCACAAATGCTGCTCACAAATGCTGCACATAAACACATAAATGCAAGAATTCCATCAAATTTACGGAAATACACAGATGCATTTAATTATTAGAAAAATAGGTAAAGTTTATAATATAAAACTTTCGAGGTTTGGTTAGAAAAATTCTAATAAAATGATACTTAAAGTGATTTCAAACATGTAAATTAATATATTACACTATTTTAAGGAATTCGGGAAACAAATGGGTTTAAGTCTTCAACCGATTTATGAAGCCAAGGCAAAAAGGATGTTAGTGGCTATAAGTAATGTAGATGCGGTAAGATTGTTCGGTTTCTGTCAACCGTAAATTAAATTAAAATTTTGTAGAACGATATTCAACTAATAAATCAGCTTTTTGATCATTTGATGGATGCTCTTAAATTAATTGAAAATAAAGAGTTTTTTATGCAAATCCGCTTGATGGAAATTCCGAGTAGGAAAATTACATCGAAATTCCTCGACGAAATATTAAAACATTTTAGCGATGAGGTGTGTCTTCCATTGATGTTTCCTCTTTCTTATTTGACGAAAATATTTTTTTATTATATTAAAACAATTTTTGCGTTTAGCAATCATGTGAGGAAGTACTTGAAATCAAAGAGCTACAACTTCGTCTAGAAACTTTAAATATTATAGATCCCTACGAATGTAATTTAGACTGGCAAAAATTTCTTCATCATCAAAATATGTTGAAAGTGTGTACTTCATATTTGAAAACGGTAAGAATTAAAATCTCTTTTTGTATTGTTACAAAACTAAAGAAACGTGTATTTTAGGATATCAAAACTGCTTGCTTAATTTGGAAACGACATATTGCTTCTATTATATGCCATTTAGATGAAAAAAGTGTGTTAAAAGTATTAAATTTGATACCTCGCACAGCTGACTTATTTGAAATAATTCAGTGGCTTCGACACTTCGCTTCAGTGATTACACAAATATATCCTAAAACAATGTCTCATATAGTTCAGTGGATTATTGAAGAAACTCAATCATTGCAATATTCAAACCTCTGGCCCCAGATTGGATTCGAATTTAGCACTAATGCTATTGCAATCTTTGAAGATATAAATTTCTTATTCTGGTAAGTTTTAACTCTAGATAGAGTTTCCTAAAATTTAAAATGATTAATTATATTGACTTAGTAGATTCAATCCCTCTTGTTTTTTAGTACCAGCTTAGCATTTGCCCCAGGACGGCATACGCTTCGTTGTAATTTCTAATACTAATAGAATTAAAGGCAATAACGAAAATAATACTACACGATCAAAATGTATGTGTAAGAAAACGCAGGTTTCTTTAAATCTGCGTGCTAAAAATTAATTTCATTGCACAATTAGCGAAGTTATTGAGTCAAGTATTCGAGGAAATATATAAAAGTTCGTATTCTGTCGTATGCAGCTCTTGAAAACTCTCGTTCAGACGTCTCTTTAGAGGTTATTTTATAATTCATATGCTTTTTCATACGATTTTTTATTTGAGAAGATAATGTCATATCATAGCATTCCGTTGCTTTTAACGTTTCTAATTGAAAAGTCAAGTTTTACTTTAAAATTGGATGAAGATAAGCAACTTTTAAATACAGTTACAGCTACATTCATGAAAATAAAAAAAATAGAATAAGTTCTTTGAAGATTTAGATTCCACGTAGACCTAGAAGAGAATGGGAAAATATACTTTCTTTAAATTACTAAAAGTAGACTCATTAATATATAAAATGTAATCTTAAATGAATCTATTCCAGCAACGGCCAGGCAAAAGAACTTTAATAATTGATATTGTAGGCATTGCAAAAATCAAATATTAATTTATTAAAATCATCAAATTGCCTAATTTTTGTAATCACTAACGCTAACACATCTTCATAGTCACTATAAATTTTCCAACTTATTGTTTGTAAAAATAACACAAAAAACCAAATGAAGAACCATAATGATATCAATGAACGTGGTGTAGTTCGGTGCAAGGATATGTTTTCTATTATATCCGAAGAAGAAAAATACTATTTTAATGCCTGTTTGTAATTGTGTTGTGCTGTGTGACTAACAATTAGTTTCAAGTAAATACAATTTTTTATTTCTAAGACCAATCGGGCCGAAATGAAACAAAAACACCGTTAAAATCACATACTCTCTTATTTCGGCATTTCTAATTTGAAGAATAAATAGTGTAGTTAAGTTCCACTTACTCTCGCCTAACGAAAACACATAATATAAAATATTATATCGTCTTTCCACATCAGCATAAAATAAATATGTGTATATCAAAATCCTATTAAAAAATTATAGTCGAGATATTAAATTTATATTTTACCTCTAAGATTACGTTTCCTGAGTATTTTTTTAAAATTCCTTCACAGCGTAATTTTACAGTATGTGTGTACTATTATTAGTAGTTATGGCACATTAGGAGAACTTTGCTTGCTTGAATAAGTTAATTGAAATATAAGATCATTATTAAATCAAGTTATTTGAAAAGGTTTGCGTCCTTGTTTAATTTTATCACTTAAATTTGAAAGTATAACTTCATTTTTTTTGGAATGTAAAACTTGTCCACAAAATAAACAACGTCTCAACATTTTTAGTGATATCGGTCGTCAATATGAAGCATGTATGCAGAAATTGAGGCAACTAATTCAAGTTATACAAAGTTTGTGCACTTTGAAAAACGACTTTAATTTAATGCTTACATTGGAAAATTATATAAAGGTTTGAAACTACTTATATTTATTTTCTTTATCTCTCATATTTTTATTAAAGGATACTATAGATGAAACTGCTTTGTGTCTTTTGCAACGCGTTCAAATAAATAATTTGCAAAAGCTAATCAAAAATTTTTTGCAACCATTTTATATGGAGAAAGGCTCCTCTCCTGTTAATGCAATAATTCAATATATACAGTTTTTACTAGCTAACAGAAAAGGAATAAATTCTTGGCTGGAACGGGCAATTGTATGCATTGAGATGCTATACAATGAAGAGGATAAACTAAATTGTGCTCTTCTTGTATTGAGGGTAAATTTTGTAGTGAAGATTTGTTATTTACCGAATACATAATACTTATGCATAAAATTTTTTTTATTTATAGGCAGCTCCTGTACCTTGGCCACCTGTTGTTTCTTCCCTAGTGAAACTAGAAAATTCAACACATCCCTTGGCAATAGAAATAAATACGGAACGCGAACTACAAACACTCAAAGTTATCAAAGTCAAGTATGGCTGGCCCGCTAATGCTGCTGATGATACTATGAAATTAATATTCAGAATTGTTAAGATGAATCGTCCTGAAATAGTAGACGATTTAAAAAATATTATAAAGGTCGTCCCAGAAATAAGCGCAAAAGCTTATCTTTATTGTTGTTATGAGTTTATAATAAAAGGTAATATTGAAAAGGCTTTAGAAATCCTTCAAACTCTTGAAGAATCTGAAAGGAAGGATTGTTGTACGATGCTTATCAATATTTTCGAGGTAATGAAATTATAAAAAGCATTTGTAAATTAACCAAAGAATGTTTCAGAGATACTTGGCGGAAAGTGAAAATGTTGAAAGTGTCGAATATACGTACATGATTGAATTTTTAAAATACATGTGCACTGAGATAAAAGATAATGATCATACGGAATTGCTCGAATTTTTCAATTTGAAAACTTTGCGAAATAATTTCAACATAAAAGGAAATATCCAAGACTTGCTTGATACTGGAAAGAAGTTACAATTTTTAAATGAGGGTTGTAAACATATCGAAAAGTCTTTTGATATTAAATCCAACATAATTAGTAAATCTTGGTACGACATTTGCCAGTTGACTGGGGCTTTAAAAATACAAAAAGTCTTAGGCGTGATTGAGATGGCAAAATTATTAAAAAACATAGATTTCACCTGCGCGATGACATATAACTTATTAGAAATGGATGAAATTACAAAACTCAATTATCAAAATTTCGTGGATCTCGCTATTCTCTTAATAGTTCAGGAAATGGATACACATCTCGAAGGTAAATATTTTCTCTTTGTCTCAAAAAATAAGAAATATGGAAATTTATTACCGCCATATTATAGTTTCGTTAAAGATTCTTTTGTCCTATCTCTTTCATTTATTTGTTGATATATTTTACATATATATATTAACATTTTACATATGAAACTGTTTTCGAACGTATTGTTTTTGTGATAAATTGCTTCTTTAGTATGTTGTGTCCTTATTTACGTAACGATAGTGCAAAACTACATTGAGTTGTACATCAGCGTCATGAATTACGTTAATATTTGTATTCTCTTGCTGTCAATTGCTTATGGTTTAAAATTAACGACCATGCCATAACCAACGGTTATGGTATGATCACAAAATTTGGACTTCCCTTTTTTCTTAATTTTGCTCGTAATCCCAACTGGGAAGAAGTAAAAAGTGAGCTATAATGTTTGCCAAAATTTGTCCAGTGACCCTGATTTAGTTATATTTGAAATTCAAAAATTTGAAAGGCACTTTTCATAATATAAAAGTGTGACGACAGTTCAAAATTGAATTATTTCTTTGTGCAGAAGTGAGCAACCTTCGAAAATGTTATAGTAATTTCGACTTTATGTTTAGTAAATTTTGTTTTGCTTGTCTTGTATCTTGTATAGATACATAAATAAACTGTATTTGCTATGTAGAAAGTAAAGTGAGAGCTTTAACCCTATTTGATATAAAAAATTGAAAACTGATTTTTAACAAAGAGCAGGTTTTTAAATTCATACAAAAGGACTACGCTTCTCTATTTTTTCTAGTTTTATAATATTTTTGAAAATTTATAAACGCCCATCCCCATACGTACAAAACTCAGATTTATTTTAAAACAACTTTCAGTGAGTAAAGTTACTTTAATTTATGCAACAAGGAAAAAACCCAATAGGGAGTCCGACGTATTCACCACTTTCCTGCTATATGTTCTAACCATATTTCAAAATGCCAAAATTGTGGCAATTTTAATTGAGGCCTTTGACCTAAATAACAATAAAAATGATGTGTTTGTAATAACATGTCTGCCATTTCATTGAATATATTACTAAAGGTCAGCCAGTAGTTCGACGCTTCTAAATTAACATGAACCTTGTGTTGGTGTACCTCGTGAGTCGACCTTGAACGCACAAGTCACCTCCTGTACGACAACATTTTGACTTTTGAACTGGTCAGCTAAATTAAGGGGAGTGATATTGTCGTCAATTATTGTAATGATTCTGCGGAGATTCAAGGAACACTTTAAACGAATATTCAATTCAAAATATTTGTTTTTAAAGATATTATTTAAAAATTTCAAGTGGTAATGGAATTATAACAATCAATGTGATCGTGTATCAGCGGATTGGCTAGCAATCGATTAAAACACGCTAAAATTCAAAAGAAATTTGAAATACACTATTCGACGAGAAGAACATGTACAATATAGCTGGGATGGAGGACAAGTTCACCCAAGATAAAATTATACACTTATTATACAATTTTAAAGTTTACATTTTTAATATATTTTCTTAAAATTAACTTTCTACGATACTCTTCGGCACGATTTTTGAAGAAATTCACAACTGTTTTTTGGAATTTTAATTTTATGTAATCTCTTATATCTTTTATGTTATCTCTTAATCTCAATTGTCATTCATGTCAAGATATTAAATCCATAATAATCCCACATGCAACTTTTGTCTGGCTAGCGTAGTGCTTATTGATGTAAATCGTTATTGTTGGTATTTTTTAATTACTATTATTTTAGGCCGATGTACTACGGATTCTATGTCCTACCCATTAGCTTACAAAATTTTGCTCCGAACGTTATCTCACAGTAAAATAGATTATTGGGAAATATCAGAATTGGTACAATGGGTCCGAATTGCCAGCAGTTTATATGGAATTAATGCAGTTTTAGAATATTATAAGTGCTTCAACTATGTCGAGGAAAATGTATGTAAAGAATACTTTGTTTATTTATTAAAAACTGTCTTTGAATGTAGGTAAAAATAGCGTTGGCAGGTAAATTGAAGTCGGAAGAAAATTCTAAAAAGAAGAGAGATTCAATATTAATTTTTGAAGAAGTAATAGAGAATTCGAAGGTATTAAATTAACTATATATTTTCACACATAAAACTAAAGTATTTTGTATATTAGGAACAACGAGTTAATCCAACTCCTGTAGTGAAATGTATCTCATTGTGCTTGCTTGTAGTGCTTATTGAACTAAAACCAATTAGTTCAACATGGAAAAAAATTGGAACCTATTTAGAAAAACTGGAAATATCGTACACTGAAGAGTTTGTAAATTAGATTTTTATTGCCGAAGATCTACTATTTATTTACCTTTACAGAATTAAAAGAAATTTTTTCGATTGCTTGGAATATCTAATCAAATCAAAGCAGTATACTAGTTGGTATATGATAACGCAAAATATTCTCCGCTTACAAAAGCAATATGGAAATATAGAAATTTTACACAGCACTTTTATCGCTTCAAAAGTCCAAAAGTGGTTGCAGTATTTATTAAGTTTTAAAGATGTCAATTTTGTAGGTAAATTTTACTACTATTAATCAATATTAACTTGCTAACATTTCTTATTTTATAGATTTATTTTCAATGCTAATTTGTGAGCAAGATCCTATATCATGTTTGGAATATTTAAATAGGAAACTAAACACTGGGCAGCAAAGACTTAACTTCCTTACGTTGTCTGAAATGTATTATGTTTTTATTGGAAATTGGGAAAAAGTATCATCTAATAGGGAAAGGTATATATGCTTATTATATGTTTAAAAAAATTCTAATTTTATAATTTGTCATTCAATACATTAAGTAGTATATAAAACACAAGGAGTTTTCAGGGCGTAAGTAGAATTATATTAATACCACTTTATGAAAAAATAAAAGCTCTATTAGAGATTAAGATCAATAAGTGCAAAAAATTTTAGTGCAAATTAATAGGAGTGAATATTGATGTTTGTTGTTTCACTAAACAACTGTAAACTTAACGATTTTAAATAGTAGTTTGTCTTTTTTTGCATCCTGTTTAAACTTTTTTTGTCATGTGGCAGTTGTGTCATATAGTAGTGTGTTACGTGACTTGTCATGTCCATCGGGTGGTATTATTAGCTGTATATATGCTAAATTCTGTATCGATCGGTACAGTCAGTTAGACATGATTGAGCAACAAATATACGAATATATAATTAATAAAATAGGTTTTGCAGATATTGATATCACCCCATATAAATCCTCATCATTAATTTAATCCATTAAAAATTCCTTTAGTTAATTATTTACATCACAAAAATTACATAATCTCCAAATTTCTTTCCATATTTATAATGAATCAGATAGTCAGTCAGTCAGTACTTGGCTTGTAGATAATAAGTTTTTAAGGACCGAAAGAAGTCATTCTAACCGCATTTTTAAATATTAGATTTACTCTTTCAATTTAGTAATAACAGAAATTTATAAAATAGTTAACAATTAAAAGTAAACCAAATATATAATTATTTTATTTGAAAACGTTATGTATTTTTTATTTGCAGTAGAATGAAGTACTTCTATTATTCCGAATTATGCAAACAGGATTCTAGTTTAAAAAAAAAATCAGACATTAATTTTGTTTCAATATCACAAATAATGAAGGAATTGCGGAATAAAGCACTGGATATAAATTTACTTCGAAACTTAAGCGTGGATTTTGACTGGGATTTCCAGCAAGTACTCGTAACCCAAGTAAGACTATTTAATGGCGGTTTAGGAAAAATATAATCCAGGTTTTATTTTTTAGATATTATCAATTTTACAGCTTCAAGAGCCTAGTTTTGAAATAAGGTACGATGTCTTAGGTAAAGAAGAATTTGTAATGAAGACAACTGTAAATGACATTAGAGAAATATGCGAACCCTATCTAAGAGAAATTTCGAACACTGATTTATTAACAAATGAACTTCAAAACTTTATGATAAAAGAAGTAAAGAAATTTCTTAGTTAATTAAACTATATTATATACTTTTAATTAATAGGTGAATTTTTATTTTTATGAATTGTATCTATGTGCTCTTGATATTTTAACTTATATTAATGCCCTGTCACAAGAAATGGAATTATGGAAAAGCATTCTTCTTTTTCTAAAACACAAAATGACAGTAAAACGAAGACAACGACCTGGTCAGATAGAGGCAGACTGGTGGCTAAAATCGCAGTTAGAAGCAGGAGTTTTGCCAAAAATTGCCAGATATCGAATTCCTTTCATTCCTATCGTGCAAGAGCCACTGGAAAATATTTTAGGTAAATTATAAAACTACATTTCTATTAACAAAATAATAATCAGTGAATTTTAGATAATGAAGTTAGTGTTGATAACTGTGTTAGTTGGTTTCCTTTAATAAAATTGCATGCGGCTTTAAAAAATATCACATCAGAATTGGATGTTTTAAGCATACAGGAGAATTTTTGTATGTCAGCAATTAAAAATTCAATTTATGAATATAAGCAACATACTGATGATGCCCATAATGATGAATGGAATCTTTATCCTCGAAACAATGCTTTCTTAAAATCGGTAGATTTAAAAAATCTTATTAATATGCAAAAATTAATGAAAAGTATTTGTAGGTTCTTCGTTTAATATCAAACATGGTTGACGTGCCCAGAATATTATTTATACTTTACTTTGTAACGTCTCATGCTCCAAGTGGAGCTGATCAGGTGGATTCTGCCTTTGAATGCTACCAATTTGCATTACAACATGAGAAAGATCTTTTAATGAATGCAAAAGCTACGGAAATAATTGCAAAAATAAAACGGAAATTCCCTATTTATAAAACTCAACATCTATTGCATGTGTACGGACTTGTTGAAGACAGATTATTGAAATTGGTAGAAAATCCAAAAGAACTTATAAATGCTTTATATAACCACGATTTAGTACTACAGACTGTAAAACCGGACATAAATAAGCTTGCTTGCGAAATTGCTGAACTGCATAATCTTAATTTCAGTCTGTTACAAATAGCTTTGTTGCAAAAGTGGTTGACCTTTAGTCTTCCTTCTGAATCATCTGATTTAGAAGAAAATTTCTGTGAGAATTTGAATTCAACGATGCCCATCGAAGATGTAGTAAATGACAAACTTATTTCAAGGTTTGACCTCTGCGCAGATATAAAAGTAATATTTTACTTATGTTTTTTTTTTTTTTAGAGTTCACTATGTTTTGCAAAGTTGGGAACCAAAGAAATCAATGGATTTTCTGATATGTCACATTTTTCCTGTTGATAGGTAAGCTAATCTAAGGAGTTCTTGTATTGCGCTAAGATTCTTTTCACCGGTACCTTGTTACAGTTTTGAGCCGTTTAATTTGAAAAGAAAAAAATGTTTTCAGTACTCCTGCCCGGGAAGATAGTCTTTGTATTTTACCACACTTAAGAGTAATATTATAAATATAGCAGTTAAATGTATGGATTTTGTTTTGCGCTATAAACATTTCCAAAAGTGTTAATTGTATTTTTATAGAGAAAAATAAGTGGTCTCCGCTAAAAATAAAAAAAAAACTAATAAAAGTCATATTAGACGCAGACTTAAAAAGGTAATGAAGAGTTGCACTAAATTTATTTATAAAGTGCCCTATTGTAGGCAACGCAAACAATCGAACTGAAAGAAGTTCAGAAAAGATTGATTTTGTATGAAAATTTTAGAAGATATACATTTTATATTTAAATTTTCAACAACTAACCTATTCGTAGAATTGCAAGTAATTTGAGTTCGTTCGCAATTTTCCCGTCTAACACGTCCGAGTGGTAATGTATTGCAGTGTAGTGATTTAAAAATTCGCATTGTCAGGAGTGAAGAGCTTATAAGAATTTAATTGTTTAACGAATTAATACAATTTAAATAATATCTTTATTGAATGCTTTACGATTTCCTCTTAGGATTCTTAGCTTTGCTTCACAAAAAGTCATTCTAAATATAACTTGTATGTATCTATCTACACAGAACCTGCCTCTTTAAAAAAATATCAGAATAAAAAAGGTTTTCTCATGTTAAAACGATGAGCTTCTGTATTACCGAGTTATATGCTCTAACAACAATGGATATTCCATGATATATATGGATCGCAGATCTAAAAATTAGTTTAGAATCTCAATTTAAGCATTTAGTAGTTTGCCCTAATCAGATCTACAAATTTAAATATTTGGAAAACAAATCTATAGGAATCTGTATTCAAGTGTGGGGGCCATGAAAATCGTAATCTCTCCCTTTAATTATATATCATTATAAAATTAAGTTGCGAAATTTTTGACTTTATGGTTTTACGGATTTTTATTGAGTATTTTTAGAATGAAAATTATAAGTCGGCAATGTGTCGGAAAAAAATTTCATTTCACGATTTTAATATGCGTGTGGCATTTATAATTATTTCTTTAACTTTTTATGAGACGAAGTTTATTCGGTAATTCAAGTGCAGACGTGAATAAAAAATTGATAGTTTACCCGAAAAATATGACAGTTTAAATCTGAATTATTTTGTTGTACAGAGGAAACTAATTTGCAAACTTACCTTGACTTTGGTTTTACCTTCTACAAATGTTAAAAGCTTTTACCAAACGTTATGAAACTTGTATTTAGTAAAGTACCCAAATAAATTTTTATTGTTTTCACAAATTCATAAAGGCTGTTTATTAAATATTTGGAACATTTTGAATCAGCTATGCGTTTTTAGTGTTGTTAGTATATAACAGTAATTCCATAAATTATCTTGATTGGGATTTCCAAAAATTAATACGATTTGTAGATTGTATGCCGCACATTATTTTTTATGCAAATATTACTAATTAAAGGTGTTTTAAAAGGCGTAAAGAAAATTTTACAAAAAGCCCTATAACTAACAAGCACCAAAACTACGGTACGTCAAAAAAGTTGGTTTTTAGTTGAAATAATGACAGTGATACTCTATATCAGAGTTACATCACTTTGCATTCCCTCCAGAAAAACCATTAATCTGTCGAAAAAAAATTAGAGACATAGTCTGAACATTGAAAAAGGTGCTATCATAGTTATATAATAGAAATTACGCCGTCTAAGTACTAAAAAAAAAAGTAAACGTGATTTTCCTCAATATTTATAACTCTTAGAATTTTTAATATTATTATGTGATGAATAGTTATAAAACTCAACTGAGTTAGTTATATAAACTCTAACAGCCATTTTTCAAGTGACGCAAATCTGGATTCCTGTCACTCTCATCTATCTCGGATGAAGATTGTTCAAGCAAATTATTAAATTACACGAAGATGAACAATAAACAAATTAGACATGTGGCACGCAATCACTTACCTTTTTTGTAGTGAATAGAGAGAGAAATTTTTAAAATTTCGACACACCAGTATAGCTCCAAATTTACATAATAATCACACTGGGTCAATTTGATCCCAAAAAATCGACACATCTGCGTTGAACGACTACTGAGGACAAACTGACCCTTTCGGGGATACCACACATATGGACTCATAAATTACACCACTGAAGCTACTAATAAATGGCGCTACAAATTAATTTTTATCTGGCTTACTATTTATGAAACCCATATGAAAAACACGTGGGTTCAAATTGACCCACGGTGATCATTACGGGTTTAGAGAAACATTTGTAAAACCATATACAGACTTTCCCAGAGATTTTCTTTTCTCTTGCTAGATAAAATCACTATCAATTTTAACAAAAATTGCCACTGTGTTAACAATTTTCAGTCGATTCACTTGTTCACTTGAATCTTATTCTTACAAACATAGCAAGGAGCAGTTTAGTTTCTGCCAACTACATAAAAAAAATTTATAGATATTTACTGAAAAAACGACTGAAAAAAAAATTTCAATTCTCAGAAAAGTTATGATGAAGACGATAAGTCTTCAAAAAACTGAATTACACTTTTTACAGCAAAAACTATTTTGTATAGTAAGCAAAAATTTGAAATGGAATCAAGATGTTGGAGATAGTATTTTTTACTCTAAATATAAGTAAACCTTTTTCGAAAGGAATAACGAAATAAAATTGCTCACGACTTATGACTGTATGTTCGCGATGAACAATTAAAGCAGGCAAAACCATTTATTGCTTCGACAGGAAAATGATCTTCACGTACAACTTTCCTAAGATCATGCATGCAAGCTTTTAATGGTATTAAGAATATATATACAAATAATTTCTCATATCATTTTAAGGACGGTGAATACTGAACAACAACTGCAAATGTTCGAATGCTTCGCCAAACTGATTAATGAATCGACTTTTTCCTATGGGGATATTGTGAGCCAAAACGATTACATTATCACAATGTGTGTCCATTATATGAAAAAATTGGGTTACAATTTCACTGCTGATCGATTTAAAGAACACGATAAATTAAATATTTTAAAACGACTTTGGCAAAATAATGCCACTAACCCCAACGCGTTGAAAGTTATGTCCTATATTTGTCTCGGATTCAATATATACATACCGCAAATTTGGAATGGTATACTAAAACAAATGGCCAGTTTGAATATGGTAAGATTGAAGATTTAATCATGATAATAAATTATCCCCATGTTTGTTTTACAGGTAAAAGAATTAGATAGCTTGGTTGAAATTCTTTCATGCAAATCAAATTTAATACATACTGAGGGTTTAGTCAAGGCCTGGGAATGCGTGTTAAAGGCACCTTTCAAAATTGCAAACCGGACTCGCTCATATAATCAAGAAGAGATTCTTCACAAGAATATTCTTCGAATCCAGGTAAGAATTCATTTCTAGCAATATATAAAATGAACTTGTTGGACGAAGAAATATTTTCTACAGTGAATGTAGAGTATGTTCTTCGAATCACTTCACTTAAAGTTAATTTTAGATGCTTGTTATAAATTTCCTTTGATCAATCTGTTTTATCTCGAGTTGGTTCCTAGTGTTAATGAAATAGACTGTAATAATACAATTTACACAATTTTTTTTATTTTTAGAAAAATATATTATTTATACATATGCTACAGTTAAAGGCAAATGTAAACATACTTTGATTAAATATTTTTTTTAAATCCACTACACTTGTGTGTAGAGAAAGTAAGGTAAAGTTTACCACGTTTTCTTCCATATATATATATATATATATACAACTTTTACCTAAACAAATAATTTTTATAGTAAGAATTATAGAAAATAAATCCGTAACTTAATCAGGTTTTAAAACATTTATTTATTACGGTCATATATGATTTTCGTAAATGAATCGTTTTTATCGTAAAAGATCAGGTTTAAATAAATTCCGCGATAAGGATCGTAATTGATTAAAGGAATTCTTTAAAAAGTTGGGTTTTAATTGATCAACTAATTTTCGAGAAACCTGCAAAAATCGCAAGGTGATTTCCTTCTTATTGAATAAAACAGGAGTTTTTAGGAACTACTATTCATCTTCCTTTTGAATTTGTTATAATATAATAAGTAAGTTTATGCAGCCAGTAGTTTCAAATAAACTTAATTATGGTTGTGAAGAAATAAGTCTTGTTATGAAGTAACATTTTAGCAAATCTCTGGAAAGAATTACATAGATTCTTACTTATTTTTATAATTCCGAAAAAATATATGAAACTACAAATTAAATCTGCACTGTCGAAAAAAAATCTTAAAAGTAAACATACCATCTGTCCCAGGTAGTAGTTATTATAAGTTGCACTAGCCATTGAGTCCTTGTCTACCAATGTGAATTAGTAACAATTTGTTTTTTTTAATTCAAAATATTTTGTTTACAAGTTTATAAAGCGTTAAGTACCTTAGAATATTTTATAGAATGTTAAGGGCAAAATCTAAATTCTCTACAAAAGTCCAGGCAGATTATATATCCTTATACAATTTTATTCTTCTAGGGCTGTCCATTGGTTCACAAACTTAATTTGATTGAAATAGCCGAAGACTGTATTCGTTTAGATAGATGTTATATGGCTGCAATTTTAGTAGCTGTTTGCAAGGATGAACAAAAGCATGTTATTAAGAAGGTATACTGTGATGTTTTACACCATTGTATTTATATTACAATAATTTTATTATGAGCCATTACTTAATTTACAGTATTTAATTCTGTTTATTATTTAGATGGTGTTGAAACACAAGTATGAAAACTTGCAGAAGGATATTATCTGCCTTCAGGAAGCTGGTATGTTACCCACGGTCACAGAGTACGTAATAAAATTCCTTGATTTGTAATACAGTATTATTTTAAAAAATGCTTAGAAGAGGCAGTCTATATAAAATAGTTTCATTTATAATCCCTTGTTGTTCTACTTAAAATAGTCTTGTGAGAGGAGCGGCAAATATTTTACAAGGTTAGGTCGTAGTAGTTACGAATTTTTGAATGATTGTTATTTTAGTGCCTTTTAGAAACCATAAAATGACAGAACATCGAAATTTAATGGTTTTCAAGTAAAAGTACGGAATATTTTCTTTCTTTTAACTTACGCCCTTATCATGAAGATATGATTATTAATTTTGCTGCTAAAGTGTTATAAATTATTAAAGAAAAGAAAACAAGCTACTTTTGAAATAATTTAATGGTTTGATTTCCTAGGGGTACATATTTTGCCATATTTATCATTCTTAAGCAGGGTTGAGATCTTTCCCATAAGACTTTAAATGGGAAGGTTCTCAAGTAGCAACTCATTTTAAAGCTTACTAAGTTCTTCCAATCCTGGACATGTATTAAATTGAGTTCTTTCCTTCTCGAGAAATTAAGCTTCAAACTTAAGAAGTTACACTGCGAATGATTCAAAATGTAGTACTATTTAAGATTTTTTAAAAAAATATATATTGAAATTTATGAAAAACTGCAAAAAAAATTAATTTGTTTATTTGATTAATTGCAAGTAAATTAAATAATCTGTATTTCTCTAAAGAATTCTACCTTTCAAAAAAGGTTTGGCCGAGCAACGAACGGTCCGTACGCTTGTAGCCAAATTTCATTGTTTTTAATATCTGGGTTTCATACCGACGAGAAGGCCAAAATGCTCAGTATCGGCTTAGACACTTCAGCTACCACGCATTTCCATACAGAATTCTTACGTACGTGCAAGTGAAATTGCTAACGTTCGGTACCATATATTGGGATAAGCTTGCTATAGCTATTGCAATTTTCATTTCTCGTAGCGCCACGAAGTTCATTTAGGGTCAACTGACAATGTTTCATATAGCATTAATTCAAATTCTTCCTTTAACGCTATAATTAGCATTTTTTTCTCATTTACGAGCAGCGGCGGCAAAAGTGTTTTAATTTTTTTTTTTGGAACATCCAGATCTCAAATTTATCAAAAAGCTAGGAAAAGGATACCAGACTCCGTCACTAGTTCTCTTTTCGATGAAATTTTCTTCCTAAATTTAGTAATTAGAAAGTAAAATATTCTTTATTACTTCACATTAAATAAAAATCATGTTAATGTAATTGGATGTAGAGTTATCTTTATTTAGATCAATGTCCTCAACAAACCATAATGCAGATATAAAGAACTCGGCGTGCTTTCTACTACTGAGGAATATGCCTTCTTATGTTATATATAACTGGGAAAATTAAAACATATATATACAATTCAATAGAAAATTTATTGTAATTTTTATTACATCTACATACTTTTACCACAAAAAACATAAAGTGGTTAAAATCCCCCACTGAAATACAGCTATTTGACCAGTTTAAACAAAATATCTTCGTCCGATACAGCATTCAAATGAAATTGTTAAAAATGTCGTCCGTAACAATAAATTGCACAAATTTTATAGAAATTGGAAGCACTTCTTGTTTAAAATTGTTCTTTGTTGTGCCTATGCACAAGGAATGCTGTCTGTACTCAACATATTAACTCCATACATCTGCTGAGTATCGTTTCTGGGCTTCCATCTTCTTAAGATATTGTTGCGCCTCGCTCTCAGATAATCCTCCTTTAGAACAAATTACCTTCAGCAGTATATTCCTCACATCACTGGCCATATTTTTCGCATCCCTTGGAAATAGTGAACAATAGACTAACCAATCTTCAAAAAGAAAATCATTCGACTTACCCGCAAATATACAAATGGCCTTTATTTTCCCCAATTACTTTCCATACTAAATCAGCATCATTTTCTAACAAATGGGTAACATATACTTTTTGTGGTTGATCTCGGGAAAAGGCTGTTCTTA
Source organism: Proctacanthus coquilletti (assembly GCA_001932985.1). Taxonomy (NCBI): domain Eukaryota; kingdom Metazoa; phylum Arthropoda; class Insecta; order Diptera; family Asilidae; genus Proctacanthus; species Proctacanthus coquilletti. The sequence goes on from MNCL01000060.1 coordinate 89,972, forward strand.
AAGTAAGGGTACCCTTGTTGACAAACTCTTCCAGTTCCTAGATAATACAAAGGAATATAAGAAATAATGTTATAATACAATATAAGACGAAACACACTTCTTGGTATATGAAATCTTCAGTTTGCTTTCTGCAGCCAAAGTAAAGGATTGTGTCACCGACAGTTTTTCCTTCATCTCGGAGAAATTGCCTTTCTTGAATGAATCCTCTAAATGGAGCTAGACCGGTACCTGGCCCGATCATTATAACTGGAATTTCCGGCTTTGTAGGTAGGCGGAATTGGCTTTTCCTTATGAATATTGGAACTTTAAGTTCCATTTGTTCACTTGGCTTCCTTTGTGAAAGATACGTTGTCGCAATTCCTTTGTTGAGCCGTCCTGTAGATGTTTCATATTGAACTAGCACTGCAGTTATATGCACAGTAGTTGGATAAATCTATTAAGAATGTATATATCAAACAAATATATAACATATGAATACAATTCAAAGCTATAACTATAGCCCAATTACCTACTATATAGAATGTCTAAGAACACATGGTCAAATATCGCAGAAGGTGAATGAATATTTCAAAGCAAACAAAAGACTGCATGATAAGAGAGATTAATTCTTAAGGTAAATGTGCACACATCGTCATGGAAATACACTTTTATTTATGACCCTATTAACAATAACAATCTACAACGCACGTTGCTTGTTGCTCAACATTCGGTCGGTTTACTGCTTGAAGACTGTCTTCTGCGTTGGGAAATCCGCAGACAATCGAGTTAGATAACTTAGTGTTCAATTGAAAACACTGTGTGCTCTAGTTTGTAATACTTTAAAAATTATTTGCTGCAATACTGGTAGCCTGTACACAATTGACATGCTAAAGACAACAAACGGACAGACAGATAAAATTTATAGCTTGTGTTCTTAGTAGATTGAAGAACTATTAACAAGTAACTACGTTCCAACGTCCATAATTGTATAAACAAAATATTAATATTAGCTAGTTTAACTTTTATACATATAAATCCAACGACCTTTGCATTGAATAATAAAAAATTAATAATGTTTTTACCCCCAAACGAAAACAACATAACAATACTACTTTATAGGCCAAAATATTCCAATGATTGTAACAAAAAAGTATTGCTTACCTTTGCAGAAGATGAAATTGAATAGTATCTAGGTTGCAGTCTTGGGAGGAGTTCACAAATATGATCAATTGGGGGTTTGCAGGAATCGATATCCTCCAGAATATGCACTATATTTCTGCAAGCATTTTGTATCCAAGATTGATATTTTGCTTTTCCCTCTGGAGTTATAGAAGACATGCTACGCAAAAATTCTTTGTCTTTCTCCTCAGAACAATACTCTGCCAATTCTTTTAAAATATGTGTTCTTGGAATAGCAGCGATTTCCAAATAATGAGTTAATGCTGTGCGATAGGTAGTGGGACACGGGAAAGGATGCTTTTTACTGCTTTCGGTGTCCGTATTAATCAAGGAAAACACAGTGTCCAAATCCGCATTACATAATTTACCCAATTTGCTAACTAAATTTATATCATTAGTCGGATATAAAGCCAAGTGATCACCAGCGTCATAACGCATCTTCGATCCTTCGATATCGAATTCAATGTGCATGCATGATCGATTTCCTGCTTTATGGAGCTCTCTATTTACTTTAATAGGAGCCAAGTAGGGATTCTTTGCATCGAATGGAGGGCGTTGATTAGATAGGGAGTGAAGACGGGCCATTTCTCCTGTATAAATCCGGTCTGATTGTACATCTTGCTGTTCCAGTAATCTGTACTGTCTAATAAGAACTTCTTCTCCACTTCCTTCAATGCCAAAGAAATCGCAAACAGCAGGCCAAAATCTATCTTTCCATGTGATGAAATCATCTTCAATGCTAAAATTAATTAAAATATAATGCACAAATCCAAAATTGATTCAACTACTGAACGAAAATGAACTATTTACTTAATAGTTGAAGATTAAGTAAAGTGATTTTCTTCAAGTTTTTAAATTTCCTTCTCTACTGTGGTAATTATATAGCATTATAAAAACCACTGATATTACTACGTCTATTACGTCTTCAAATAATTAGAAAGTGCCGCTGTTTCTTGTTTTATAGCACCTTAGTGCACTCATTTTAATAATATTTTCATCAGGACAAAACAGTTTACCAGCCATTTCTGATAATATTCACTAATTATTGAACACTTCTATTAATGGTAGGAATAAAACGCGAATTTTATATAAGAAACATTGGCATCGTACAATTTGCGTGGACGTCTGCAATTAAAATCGACATTTTATGTGAATTAACTCATGTAGCTTACAGAAAGACAATAAACAACATCATTAATGTGTATTTATTTCTTATCTCCTTGTGGTTAATCCTCTTTTAGAACAAAGCAACTTTTTTCTACCCGTTTTTATTTCTTCATTAAAACAAAATTCATAACTGATTTGCTATGAGTGTGAAATTTAGCTGTTTCTTAATTATATTTATACTAATATCGTGGAGATCTATAATAGCGTAATTTTTTTACTGAAGCAAAGGCAATAAGAAATTACGCAATCTACTCTTATTTCATGCCAGAGTCAATATCGAATTTCTACTACAATTGCTTAGAAGTTCTTAATTTTAAAAAGATTAGATAGTGGATGTCAATTCACTAGGAGTAGTAATGCGAAGATGAAAGTAATTGGTTTTATGACATATTCATATTGAATTCATTTGAATATTCTGCAGAAAGAAAATTTGTTTGAATTTTATGAATCATATTTCTATTTAAATTTTAAATATTTTGGAAACAAAGCAGCAAGAGTGTAAAATCTACTAACAGTGGTAGTTTTCAACATTCTTATATTTAGTTTTACTATATATCATATATATATTTTTGGAAACGTCTGTTTTTCTGTAATATGTATCTATGTTTAAAATAAATTAAAATTAGCTAAAGAAATAATAAAAACACCCTTACTTAGCGTCATCATCTCCTAGTCCAAGTTCAAAAACTCGTGTTGCTCCTAATTCTTCCAATCTCTTGTCCACGTATACTGCAACTTTATTGTAATGTTCGTACGTTTTGTTTCCTAAACCAAACACCTGAAAAAAAAAAAATCAAGTAAGCAAAGATCATTTATTATGAAGAGCATCCTATAATAAATATACTCCAATTGTAATGTAGATGAATCGTTTACACATCTCATCATAAAAAATAAAAAAAAACTCCCAATTGTGCTATTCTAAAATAATTTATTGTTAAAACTTCATAAATCTTTAAGCGGACTTTAACCGTAAATGTACGTAAACTTGGCTTGAGACCCTCATGTGAAAATTCAAAATATAAGTAAATATGTATAAATTTTGCTTTTGATATTTTTCATCGTAAATTTCATTTTTTAGAGTAAAAGGAAGCAGTAGAAAACGAAAACCCAACTCAGCAAAAAAAAGTCCTGTCAAATAATAGATAAAAAAGTATTTTGATTTTAAATGCATTGTTCTTATACTTGTTGTACCTTTGGTCTAATCGAGTAAATAATCTTACTTATTAGTAATGTAATTGCATTATTACACTTAAACCTTAACAAAAATTGTTCCTCACTTTATACGGAAAACAACCAAGAAATAAATGTTTCTGAAAGTGTGATAAAGTGTTTGCATAACAAAGAAACAGTGAAATATTTTTTTTTTAAATCAAGCCATCTGATGGGTCCCTGATATGGCTTGATTTTAGAAAAAAGTATTCCATTGTTTTTTCTAAACTTTTTTTGTGTTTACAAAGCTCTTTGTTTAAATATTCTCTCTGATAACAATAAAAATCTTGTTTGATAGTGTTTAGTTTTATAATATTTTTAATATCCGCAACTATAGAACAATTTGGAACGCTGTCAGAGTGTTAACTAAAATAATAAATTAAACGTTACATAGAAAACAACTGGACACCGTAATAGTGAAATTTTTAGAAAAATATTAACCGAAATTGCTGTCTACTGTCAAGGAGTTGATTCGTCGACGAACGGGTTTTTTCCTTCCGGCAGGTGCAAACATGGTCCAAAGACTACCTAGCAAAAGTTGATTTATAAAACTATACCTCTCATTTCTGACCGATGTTGGTTCTTTCTGAATACAACAATAATATATACATAATTCTTACCGCACGTCGACAGTAACGTGAGAAAAAAAAAATGACGTCGACGGTTAAAGGCTGCATTGTACGCCGTAGTAACATAGCGAATTGCATCGTAAATTGCATAATTATTGATTCCAGATGTGAAACTTATTGCAACGTCCTAGCTGAGGCAGAGTACTCAAAATTTCTTACATTTTCGTTTTTCTTTGATCTAAATCTATACAAGTACGATTTAAATTTCAAATTTAAAGCTCCCCGGAAAACGTTGCAAATCTTGCTATTAGGCTAATCTTTGTCTTCCACAAACCTTCAATAGAATCTTAACTTAACAAGCTCACTAAGCCTTTAATTTCGAGATAAAATCATCTAGAAAATGTGAGAAAAATGTTTATTTTAGCATGTTTTTCACTGGAAAATACATTTTTATGCGATACTATTATTCAGAACTATGAACATTTGAATGCCTCTTTTAGAAACATACTTTTTATGTTTAAGATGAATTTCTCTAAATTACTTTAATCCTTACATAAGCGCCAGGATTGATCCTCCAGTTGCACTAAAATTTCCATATTGGTAATAGATATATGTATAATTTTCACTTTTTCATACCATCATCCGACATAAAGTAAAGCTCCCTTTCAAAATAAAGAAAACTATACGTCGTTGAACTACTTTATTCAACATTTCTTCTAAATTATGCAATTTTCCTTACTTCAAAGTATACACAATTTAACCTATAAAATCTACATTATCTTAGTAATATGAAATTATAACTGATATAGACGACCACCTGTCACCGCATTCTCCATAAAAAACCAAAAGCAACGGCCTCCACGTGCTTATGAGATTTTTTAATGCACTCAACGTTCTTACATCTTTTTCTCCGATGTCACAGTCAGCTGTTGTGATTACGAACTATTGACATATAACTTACACCGATTAGTGTTGCCATATGGACTTTTACTAATGAGCATTTTTGAACGAGTTAAAAGTGCAAGTGCAGAACAATTTTGATTATAAATAACAAAACTATTAGCTTTTTAAGAACAATAAAGTGAGACTTTTGCTGTTTTACACAAAAGTACTAAACGATGATGAAATTGCCAATAATACCTTTCCATAACATGGCGGGTTAGTGATTTAGTGACGATTGTATTGTTCAATTTTTACTTGCAACTTATTAAGTTCTCATGAAATTAAAATCTGGACATTTTTTTCAATGCTACACAGCTATACAGTACATTTAATATAATCCGATTTATACAAAAAGCTAAAAAATTCGCGGTATCGAAACCAATAAAAATTTCACCAAGTCTATAAAGAAACTGTGAATTGTGAGCACTTACATATTTGCAAATTAAATATTGTATCAATTCTGTGCTTAATTATAATAAGGTAGTAATTAATAAACATTTTTATCATATATTTGGGAAAAAATATTCAATGCTACACTGCTGACAACTATAAATGCATGAGAAAGCTAATGGTAAAAATATTTGTTAAATTTGAAAACTGTGTGTAGATAAATCCTGTTACCTCAAATTTGAATTAAGAACTCATATTCGTATTACCACGCCTAAAATCGTCGCAAATTTATTTTTCCCTTAATACATTATCCTTTACTAGGGATTTTATCAGATTTTTTCGTTTTATCAGAGGCAAACAGCCACATATATTATATCAATAAAAGTAAATATTGAACAATATTCAACTTGCATTCTATAAATTCAGTACTTTTCATAAATAACCTTAAGAATTTTTTTGAAGTTTTGAAATTATGATTATTATACATTTGCAACCAAAGTATGAATAATATGAAGTAGGGACACTGCTTAAGCAGGAAAGTTTACCATTATTGAAATTAAATCGGTGTGCGTAAGAATTTTATTCACCGACAGTGTAAAAACCAGAAATAAAAATGGTCGATACGCAAAAAAGAAAAGTATCCTTAGCGAAAGCTGTTTCCTTAGAATTGGAGGATGTTGAAAGGTGAAAGCATGTGTATCTCCCATGTGGTGGCTTACAATTTTTACAGTTTTACAGTTAGATTCGGGAGTCGTATGCATTACTGATTGCTTGCATTTTTCATTCTAAAGATTCTCAGGTTTTCATGCGGAGTGTCCCCATGAAAGAGCATTTATTATAAGTTTTTAAAAGAATAATTCAGATTAATTCCGCTTCTTCAAAGGCAAACTTTTTTGACATATTGTTCATCTCTTCACTTCAACACCCCCAAGCAGTGTTGATTTTACTGGTTGAAATATTAATCTAAATAGGAAAAGGCAAGTAGCAAGTAGCCTTTCATATTAAATCCCATTAAAGTCCTTTCTCAACACCTCCTGGTTTGTCAAATTTAGTTCATTATTTTTCACAAAATTAGAACAATTTGCGACGAGGTTGGTTAAAACTTAAGAAAAATTGGCATGAAGGACTAAACATAAAAATTATGTACTTACGTTAAATATTAATTATAACGAAATAGCTTTTTGGTGTTTATAATAGGTTTTTCTATAATTCTAAGATTTAGACACTCCGCCTCATCCTTTTCACCCAATTAATTTTAATATATCTATGGTACCGCAAAGAATTAATATATAAATATATTAATATCTTACCGCATAATTAAGCCCTGAAAAATCTGCATCTCCATTAGATATCCATTCATAAAATTCCATAGCATTGTCGGTAGGATCACCCTCACCATATGTTGCCAGGCAAAATACTGCTAACGAGTTTGGAATCGTCTTTAGCTGAAGTAATTCTTCCTAAATATTGCATAATATAATTAATTAAATATAATGTAATAAGGGCTTCGTTACCATATCACACTCCTCTGGATCAGCCACCATACCTTTCATTCGATACCTAATACCTTCCTTTGCTAAGCGGCCCGCAAATTCCTCAGCTGTTCCAGTTTGAGATCCATAAAATACTACAAGACTTCTACCTGATGTTTTTAATTTTTTAATAAAGGAATTATCTGATACTGATGCAGTGCTTATAGTAGTAGGCCTGAGAGTTTAAGTATAGAATATTTGTAAAATTTTGAAATGAAACATGTTACTGTATTGCGTAAGATCTGACCGGTTCTTCTTCCTTTTTCTTATTTCTGAAAAAATACCATGTTCCGCTTGCTATTAGCGCTACGAGCAATACTATATCTAATGGACCCAAGAAAGGTTCTTCTGGTGTTGGAAGTTCCACGTCAATGTCCTTTTCCATAACTTTAAATAAACGAAAAAAGTGTAGTAAAGCAAGAACTTTATTTTATTTAATAATAATATTAACAAATTTGACTAGACTTCCGAAAATCAGAATTTTCCGATTCTTGAAATGTTTTTTACGCACTCTCTATTATTTCAATTTAACATATCTAAATTTAATTTTATAATTGTTAGTTACGATTTATTGTTCCTTCCCCATTTCTGTATGTGATTTTTCATCATGATAAAAACCACATTTTTATGACCGCATAATAAAAAAAAATCACAAATAAAAATTATGTTCAATCCCTTCCGATTTGGGTCGCCAAAAATCCTTTTAGGTATGTTTCATTTGAATGAATGGAGAGTACGTAAAAAAATTTCAAGGCAATCGCAAAGTTCCGGTTTTCGAATCTCCAATTCTATTTGATTTACAATAAAAAGGAAGATAATTTTCATTTATTTAGAAAGAATTAGTATTTTACATAGCTTAGGTGATCAATGTCCTTTCTTTACCATGAGGAGAAAGCCACTTTCAACTTACTTCAGTGGAGAAACAATGATAGACTTTGTTATATTTTATAATTTTCCTGCAACAAGATACTGGTTTTGGCCGGTCTATAGGTATACATTGAATTTTGCTAGCATGTAATGGGCCAAGAATTAATTTATAGTTCTGTTCACGGAGAGGTAGCAAGTAGCTAAGGATTACGAAATATTAAAATTCCCCATAATACCTCCTCTCTGATTGCTAGTAGCTGATTTATTTGGGACTTGCAATTGGGAACTTTCCTTCTTTCTTCCTATATACAGAAGTGGATTGCCTGTATCATACGATTTATCTAAAAAAACGGCACACTGTTTTTTCCTCTTAGTCATAAGCACTGTGCTGGCAAATGTTGACTCCGCATTATGATTGAATAGCAAAATATGTAAGTAATCATGATTTTGCGAAATTCATTCATTCACAACATTAAGGGAAATTTACTTACTTTGTAAATTATATTTTATTGACAATGATATCAGTTCTTGGTAAGAATATGGGATTTCTCTACACCCAATTATTATATTTAGCAAATATTTTCACCAAAATATAGAAACGGCCTTTTCATGAATTCATGCTTGTCGGAATTAAAAATTTCCATTCAAAAGATAATAAAAATGTTTATTTACATCTATCTTCTTATTGTCATTAACCCGTTGACTATCATCGTCACATATGTCGCGACCCGATTTTCTTGTCTGAGTGGCGGTAGATTTTCCTCTGAGGCCCTGGTAGTGAACGAATTAAGCTCGGAAGTAGCGAAATATTTAACTTCCAAACATATAACATAATTTTATAGACTTATTAAAATCTCATAGGGTAAGATACTAAGATTTTTTTTACTTTAAGCATTATAATTGGATTTAACGACAGAATAGAAAATGGAAAAGAAAGTATCTAGAATTTTATGTGATTTCCTATTTAATTTTATCTGTGGATAACAAGAATTAAAATATGAAAAGTGAAAATACTTTGTAGATATTTTATATATCGTTACATTTCCTTCTGTTTACGAAATAACAGATCAATCCACTGAAATAATTACAAGAATGTGCCGAATTTCTAAAAGATTGATTGTACAAAAAAATAAGAACATAGTTTATTTTTCGAGAAAATCTTTCAAAATCGTGTAACTTTGTAACAAAACAAAGTGTTATTTTTCATACCTGTCATAAGATATCCTATGGTTACACATGACAAAACGTTGATAAAAGGAATTCCTTTATATGAATTTAATATTGAAATCTATTTGAAATAATAATCATTATTTGGGGCCGTAGCAATCTTAGAAACACTGAAAATAACTAAATATTTCTACTTTCTCTAAATTTATATTTTCGGAATATCAAACTTTAAAATTAATTGATCCTAAGGCCGCAAAACAAAGTCGTATTGTAAATCAAAGCAAATACAAGAAATGCTCATGCGTAACGGAAATTCACCATCGTCAACATCATCAAAACATTCCAAATTTAGTTTATGTATATTTCGTGCCTTTTTTTACAGCATATAAATTTCGAGTAATTCATTCGAATTTCATATAATTGCACATAAAGTAAAAACACACAATACGTCTTAAAAATGGTTAAGGACACCATTAACCCGCCGAAAATGGCCGGGTGTGACATACCCACTCTATCACATGTTTATTTTTTTTTAAATTACCGCTCAAAAATTTCGTCGCTCCGAGTAGCTGGAGCTAAACGGATGCGTGTTTGCAATGTCGCGCTAACTGTCGAAGAGATGCGGGTGTGTTAACACCTATCAGGTAAGGTTGTACTGATTTTGACTCTAGTTCCTAAAATGTTCCCAAGGGACATATTAAGTTTTCTTTAGTTTACATTGCTCGTGATGTCATGTTTTTTAAGTTTTTGTAAATTTTTCCCGAAAAAAATTTTTTTTTACTTTAGTGGCTATTTTGAAAGGGCCTAATTTTTTGTTATAAAATTTGAGTGGTCTCCTTTTCTTTTAATAATAACATAAAAAAATCTTGAAATATTGCATGACTTTCACTTAAAATTGATTACTGTTTACCCTATTATAATAAAATATCATTTTTATAACGCAATTCATTAAAATACAAATATTTACAGGCAATTTTATATGCGGGCTGTTATAACCTACCTACATTCTCGCCGGGTTAAATTATATATCTGAATAATTGACTGAAAGTTTAATGAAAAACCTAGTCGTAAACATAACATATTTATGTTTAATTACACTTTACAATTGACATAACGACTAATTTCAAACCTCAGTTCATTGTAACGTATTCCTTTTATCAAATGCTCCCTTCTGAATTATAAAAAATTACAAATGAACTAAAAATTATGTGAAAATAAAATTACTGTAAATGTTAGTACCTACTGAACTCATAAAGATTAGACTACCGAGATATCCCTTATTTGCCCTAAGTCCATCCGCCAGACGTTTTTACTTAGTCAAAAAGATGGTAAGAGTTCAAAACAAGATTCTAAACAAACATGAATTATGTGTTTCTCTGCTTGAAATATTCACGGGCGACAGGCGCATGCTTTTATGTTGGAATCAGTTCCGTTAAGAATTTAAATACGTGCATAGAAACTGCTTACAGTACGTAAAGGTAACAGGACATTACGAAATAGAAGACTTTCCAAATTATCACACGCCAATATAAATTTTAAAGTATGTACTTAACACTTCTAATCAAGCACACGCTTATCGAATTTTCACAGCTTAGCGTTGCTGAAAATATAGCTGACTAATAATTACGAAATTTAACAATCTCCTAGAAATCAAAACTCACGTAAAGGTAGGTAATCTGTCTCAGTATATTAATAAAATTCTTGACCTTGACCTGAACTAAATTACCTTACTGATTTTATATAGACTTTATGTTACGCAAAAACAAAAAATGCAAATTCAACAACGCACGCGAACACCATAGGTTTTTTGCTTTTACTCTCTATCATATGTAAGGGGATAATAAATTATACTTAATTTCGTCACAAGTGTTTTCGTTATCTATACAATGTTTGTAATTGATCAGTGGACCTCGAATCCCATGCAGATAAGCATTTGTGCAAAATACTTTTTAGAAAATAACTTCTCTCTCATCAAAGATATTCTTTCTACTTACTTTTAATAGAAATTTCGAAATTTGGAAAGTGTATTATAAATGTAATCCACACTGAAACTTCAAAAGGAACACGATTAACTCCTAACAATACGACGCTTCAAATTACAAGCACAAAATCACTGTTTTCCTATACGGAGGTTTATCTGATAAGAATTATAATTAAGCACTTGCAAGGATCTCGCACTGGAACTGTGGCAATCGTAACACTAACTAATTCACAGCTCAATATGGAATGCGCGGCGTTGACGTAATTTAATGAACGATGGTCGGAGATATCCACCAATTAGGAATGGGAATTACGAAGCAGAAATTTTGTGACGTCTCCAACGACCCATCCACGATATGTCTCGACGTCAAGCTTACAAGAGACTGATACAGGCCTGTGGTAAGATTGTGGCTTGCACTGCTGGCTTGAGAGCCGTAAAGCAAATAAACACAGACTAAAAACCAGGCAGGGAAATTTACGAAATCATTGGATCTAGTATGAAATATGTCTTCGTTAGCGATCGCGCGCTTTTACTTGTGACTCGCTTCTATGAATACGTAATATAATACCACAGTAGCGAATGAGACCAAATACACCTATTGTGATTTTGACCTTCACTCCTTCCACTTTGGATAAATCGCATGACTTGTTACTTCTACTAAAATATTAAAAATCAAATATTTTATTTTATGAAATAAACATGATTCAATGGTCCTTGCAATCTTTTTGCGACCCACCGACGTAATACAGCGGAGTCCCGGTCCGATATAAATTGACAAAAAGCCAGTACATGATGCATACACTGCAATCGATGGGTTTATAAAACCGGTTTGTCAAAAATGTATATTTTCCTTGCATCCTCCGTATGTAAGTAAAGAAAAACGTATGCATGTGTAACTGGTCCCCGATAAAATTCCTTGCACATACAAAATCGAAAGTGCATTGACGCATGTAAGAAACAAGTATTCTTCAGAAAGAGATCCGGAAGCGCATTAAAAGTAAATGAACTTGGCACCGACGTGCAAAGCTAAATGCGGGACTATCTCCGCACACTCCACCTTGCTAATATTTCTAAATCAGTGCTGTAAATGAACACAAATGTAGATACAAGTAGCATGTCAATTTCAGTTCGTGTTTGAAAGCACCCACTAACCTAAGCGTATGGATCTTCATATAGTAAAACGCTCAGGAAGAAATCAAAGGTATTACAATTGCGAGACAAATTTCCCACTTCAAGTGGAAGCCACGTTTACCTACTTGTATCAGAAAATGATCTGGATTTTAACCTTTAAATTACATAAAGAGAATTAAGTATAAGCTTTATTTAAAAAACGTTTTACACAATAAATAAAACAATTTCAAGATCTTTAGGCATAACTATTTTAAGATTTAACCTCTACCGTTACGAATTTCCCTATTGAAACGTGCAATATGGTATTTATTTTGAAGAGCATTTGACGACCGTCTTATTTGGAACTTTAAATGCATGTATGATTCTCTTAATTTTACGAGTTGCAATCGTAATGGAGGTTATTGAAGCTTTCATGTGATATAAAAAGTTCTAATTAAAGAAGCCAAATTTAAGTTAATCTTGTGCATAAGCAACCAGTTGAAAAAAGAAGTAATTGCTAATATGAACAAGTTTTATTACTGATGGAGACTGAGCTTCTTTTATAACTTTTCATAGCTTGAACATTTTAAGCATATGAGCAAGAAAGAATCTTAAGATGAAAAATATTGATATTATTAGCTAAACAACAGAAGCTGAAAATTAATGTGTATCTCCATATAATAATTATTTTACTAAATATGTAAATATATTTAGTGTCCTATTTACATGCCAGATTGAATAGAATTTGAATTAGCGCTCATTGAAACGGTGGTTAAGTGCTACGTTTCGACGCAGAGTTGAATCCGGGTTGAACTGGAGTTAGTGGTTGTGGAAACAGAAGCTGATTTGAGTTTAGTTAAATCCGATTAAACTCCACGAAGCCGGTAGAGTTGAGTTGGGTTTGGAATATGCGTCCGTGAGAAGAGTGCATATCATGCAAACAGCATCGAATTAACTTGAGGCAAGCAACTTGACGAAAACTCAACCGTTGCTTATGTAAACTAGATAAATTGTTATTGCTTAAAACAATACTTACATCCATCAAAAACTACATGAAATCAAAAAATCAATACTAAAGACAAATTGTTAATGAAATACATTTTCTCTGTACACATGGGAGAGGCGTCTCTGCAAACGTGTTCCGAGAATTCATGAAAGTAAGTGATACGGAAGATAGGGGAAGCGTTATGCATTATCTCGATCCTCCAAACTGTAGAAAAGCTAAAAGAGGATAAAAAGTGCTTGTGGCATCCCTTCCTTATACGCTGCCTGTTCCTTAAATTCGCTAACGCCCTTAGTCGCAGCATACCCTTTTCCGGAGTTTATATAAACATCATATTGGACTAATATTAAATAAAATTTATTCATAATTTAGTAGAAAATCTTTCTGTAAACTAGTGCTTTTCATCTGAAGTCTTATTCGAATATTTGAATTTGATACACCTCACTTCAACCACTGCATGGCATCCGTAATTTATCTGACTTCCTGTGAAGAAATCAAACAAATGCCTAAATATACTTAAAATATGTTCTGAAGTTCAGATGCAAAGACATCCATAACTTGTAACTATTTTAAACGAAAAACAATTTAGTTCAAGGGCTGCTTGACAGTTTTATTAATTTTATGAATTCGTGAATGCCAGAAAGGAATTTATTTTAATTACTGCTTATTGGCTCTTGACATTTCGCACAAATTAAGAAAGTAAGAAATATATAAACCAAACAACAAACCTTACTTAAACCTTTACCTTCTCTGGAAGTGATAAAGCCGTCTAACGTAAATATCAATAACACTGTTTTCGCAGTGACACCTGGAATCTGCATTGGAAGTGTTGTACGTTGCATGTCAAAGCCATTCATCAGGTAAATGGGCTGTTTTTTTTTATTTAAAGTAGTAACCATTTTGGCAACAGCAAAAGTAATGAATGTTTTTGGGAGCTGTGTTTCCATGCAGAATTCAATCCGAATTCAACCTGAGCACACACTCAAGCACTATAGCATTGAATTAAGTTAGGTGAAAAAAATTAGTAAACACTCAACTTCAATTCTTTCCATCTTTGTGGAGTAAACTTTGAAATTATGTGTTACAATTAGTTTTATTAGTAATCCTTAATTAACCAGTGTTTGTAAAAATTTTCCTTTGAGATTATTTTCGTAACGTCCATCCATGTAACCATCAATCAGTCTAACCCAACTGACTTAATTTTATTACCTACTCAATACTTAAAAAGAAATTAGAACCTATAGTTACTTCTTACTTTGGCAATTGTGAAATCTGATCGAAGCTTTTCTGACTGATCATGAATTGGTTGTATAACGTCCTAAATTTAAGAAAACACAATTTCAAATTAGCTTAATTTTTACGTAATATTCCTTTGTAATCCTTATGTCGCTTAGAACTGAAATGAGGTTTAAAAGCAAAAATTTCCGGCAATAAAATTACTACAATATAAACTAATAATTTATTAATTTGCGCGCCGTGAAATCATCTGATGCAACCAAAGTCATGGTTCGGTATCAGATGTCCAGTTTTGAAGAGAACTTTTCGCACGAAGCGATCAATCACTTTGTGTTATTTTACAAAGCAAATTACGTTGTAGTAGAAAGAAGTGCCAATAAAAAATAATCAAAAATTCAAAATATCCAAACAAACCTTTATATCCTTTAAAAACCACACAAATTACCTCATTTTAACGCTCCTTAAGATATCCACTTCTTAAAATAATCGAAACCTAATAAATAATTCGACAAGTTCTTAGTATAAAATATTCAAATGTCTACTATTCCTCCGAAAACCGTAATCATTTATTTCACCTTCCACTTGAGTGGAATCTGAAAATTGTTATAACGCTCCTCTGGCGAAACTGCTAATTATAGTTTAGTATCATTCTCTTTTAACTTATCTTTCAACATACCCAGCACAAAATTTAAAGTAGTTACGTCCATTCGGAGAAAATTTTTGTAATCACCAGGATCGTTTTCCTGAATTTGTTTCAAAAGCCGCATATGCTTCATTCTTTTTTTTACTTAAGCAATTACTGCTCCTGCTTCTGGGTTTTATTATCACATACATCGTCTGAACCACCGAAATGAAAATCGAGCGATATCCTTCGTTTCGTCACCACGTACAATGCGTGTTGAAATCGTTTAAGATGATGTTGAGATATCTGTTGAGTTTTTGTTATAACACCGATTTATCACTTAATTGCCACCTTTTATTCAGCTATGCATTCAGCTAGTGGGTGTCACGCGAATTTACACCCAGCCCACAACAAATAAAATTAGTTAAACTAGATAACAAAATCAAGTAAAATAGTAGTTTAAATAAGATGTCTCAAATGTTATACTTATTATATACTTATTTTTTAGAGAATGCACGTTACCCTCGATTTACACGGTAGATTGGTTCCCCAAAAATGTCGTGTAAATTGAGATCGTGCAATTCGAGTCCACTATTCACATTGAAAAGAAATACATACACATGTAATTAATTTCAAATGCATGTATATAAAATAGTATTATTTTTTTTTGTAAAATAAAAAAGTATGTACATATTTTTAAATAAAAATTCATTAATTCAATAAAATTGTGTACATAGCATAATTCACAAAAAAAAAAAATTAAAAATACTTTTATTCTGTTTCATCTTCACTTGTTTTTTTTCGTGGTATGACTAACCTGGCCGTGTTAAAGTGAAATGCAAGTGCCATGTAAATGCAAGTTCTTCCGCTCTTCTTCAACCGTGTTAAACCGAAATTGTGCAATTCGAATGCCGTGTAAATTGAGGGTTAGGTGTATACGACAATATGTTACCAAATTTACGAAGTAATAATGATGAAATGAATAAAAAATAATAATATTTTAAAATATTATGAAAAGCCAATTAGCAGATAACCAGAAGCAGGAAAAGAATACCACAATTATTAAGTATATAAATCATAATTATTATTTAAAGACATTATAATCGGTTTTTGAGAAAATCATTAATTTTTTATCAAAGTGACCCCAATTACCAATACTAAATTTTATTTAAGCCATTGCCAAACCTGTAGAATCTGCGATAGAAATATTGGAGGTACACACGTGGTGTGGTATATTGGGCTTATAAATAATAGTGTGCGAAGAATGAAGGGTTGTTGAAAACATTTTTGAAAAAGTGAAATGTCGACTTTTCTTGTATAAGAAACATTCTAAGTGCATTTTTCCTCGAAAACCGAATTATTATATATAATTGTGTATAAAAATATTGCTATTATCGAAAATTAAAAAAAAATTACTGAAGCCATTTGATTCTTTAATTTTTTTTTTTTTGGTATGTGAAGTATGCTATATTGGTAAAAAATCGAAGCGCGTGTAATTTTCACGCACAAAATGAAAATACTTTAGATTGGGTAATATATTTACAATTTAAAGTAAATATAATAGATATATTAAAAACAAAGACTAGTTTATAAATTTACGTTTAATAGCAATCTTCGTGTGGCTTATAATTTAAGAAAGATATAATCGGGTTATGATAGCTAAAGTAGTAAACACAAATTTCATTATCCAATTACTGTCTCTATTGTAAACCCTTTATTGAATTAAATTGAGACTGCATTTCACGGCTTCTTTACAATACTTTCCAAACATCGTGTGCCAAACCTAAATAAAATGCATATTTCCGGGAGGGAAATCTGTACGAAGAATTTTGTAAGCGAGACAAACTTTAAGTCAATTAAGTTTAAGGCAAAAAAAAATATATTTTTATACAATACCGTTCAAACTACAATTCATTAGAACAATTTTATATTAGAATTTTTTATTTTATAACGGTTTATATTTTCTCTAATTTTTTGTGGCGAACATGTTTGTGTTTTAAATTCTTTTTTCCATCAACTTAAAGTTGGAATGTGTTAAGGAGGTAAGATGACACTTCAGTGCATATTACTAGTACTTCCTAGTGGGCTTAAGAAGTTTCCAATTATACAACATTAGCATTAGAATCTACCTTCCTTATTAATAGTAACAACATAGGCAAGTTTTATGTTTATTAAAAAATGTTAGGTATTTAAATTATAAATCCTAAACATAAATTGGTTGGAGCGTGTATTGGAAAAACTATTGATTTAGAGACTAAGGTCAAAAAATTGTGAACATGTAAAAATATAACCGCATTTATCCGTTGTAATATGCAGTAACTTTATCACTGCTTTAAATTTTATCTTTCCTACTTTTCTCTAACTTAATCACATAAATAAATTAATTAATTCCGTCTACAACTCTAAACAATTTGAAATTGCTGTCAGAGTATTCCTCCTCTTTGCGCCATCACAGGAACTTCTTAAAATGAACGAAATAAAACGACCACTTTGAAAAGGCAAATGAGCGCAATAATTTAATAAAAATGCATTTTGCTCGTTATACATAAATAAATATAAAACATTAGAAAAAGTCATATTATCGTTAGTTACGGTTAGATTTTTTTCATCTTCTCTTGCAATATTTCATATATTCCATAATCTGTAAAGGCAATGCACAATCAAATGTAATGATCCACATACACTATTGTAATAAATATCTTCAGTAACTTTATCGATTTTTATTTCTTTTGAAATATTCTCTTTAACTTGTGTAAAATCTTTACATTATGTTAATTAACAAATTTATAATTTTCAACAAACATTTTGGGTGTGCTAGTTGAATACTAATGAAAACAAAAATAAAATAATAATAAAAAGAAAAGTAAATAGATAAAGAGTAATTTACAACTTTCATCTGCTTTAATAGCATACGATCTCATACCGAATCTTTATAAAACCTTTACACTTAAATAAAACTTAAATATTTAATAATTATTAATTGTGTTACTTTCATCATTAGTTCTTATTACTGTTGGCGGTATTTTTGTCTTCGAAAGAGACATGTCAGAGGTCTTTGAGTAGTGCGCTCTTCGCATTCTTTAGTTTATCTAAGCGTTTCAATAAATGATTGTTAGTTGTCTCGAGTTCCTCCAAGCGTTCCATCAGTTCGCGGTTCTGGAACAAAAAAATTTAAAATAGGATATACATAAATTGATTGATGATTCTTAACCAAAAAATATAATATTAAATCTTTACAGTTCGTTTCTTCGTTTAAAAAAAAAATCCTTATGCTGAGTGCCCTGCTTAAAATTTTTTCCTGAATACCACCCCTCCGCTTGAATTCAACATTTCGCTTCATTCAAAATAACTGGGGCGTTATAAATGGTACTAAAAAACAAACTAAAACTTATATACTAAATGGAACTTTAGTAACACAACTATTGTAGGAAAAATGCTGCATAGCTCTTGGACTTACAATGACTTATCACGTTAATTTTTAAAAAAAGAACAGAATAACTATACTTATAGTTCTCCAACCCAAAAACTAATTTTTGAAATTTATTAATTTGGAAACGTGAAGGTTCCAATTTATTAAATAAATATGATTTGACATGAACTTACCTCCCGTTGAAGTTTTCTTCGTTCTATTTTCAATTCACCTTCAGCTTTCTCAGCAACCTCGGCGGTGCTTTTATATCTTATAACTTGTGTTTCAGACCTTGCTAAACTTGCTTGAAGACTAGCTATTTCTTGTTCGGCTTTTTGAAGCTTGTATTTATAATCAGCTATAAGTTTATTAGCCTCTCCTGTAAAAAAAAATTCCATTAATTTTTTGCTAATATTAGATTTAAAAAATAATTCAATATTATAAGCGTCAGCATTGTAAGCAAAACAAAGAAATAAAATGTCAATTTAAAATCCACAAATGTAACACATTTCACCTAATTAATAAATTTTATAATTAGATATAAGGTGTTTCCACAGGATGCATATTAACAAAGGTAATTTCGTGTTCTTAATTGAAGAAGCAAAGTAACGCACACATCTCTCATCTTTTTACTGCGAAGCTAAGGGTCATGCTTTTGACACATATAAACGAAAGTCATAGACTTAGTAAATACAGCCTAGTAAGCGCGAATATATGTAGCTAGTTTCAGCGCTGTTAGTGAGGAATATTGAAATTCTCTTCATTAATATCGCCTAATGTATTCCACTAATTGTAATCGTACATTAAACTGAAAACTTAAACTAGAGCCACCAACATATGTAGAATTAGGAATCTAAAATTTCTTTTATTGTTAAATTAATTGATATAACTTTTTATAAGACCACTTTAATAAAGCACGACTTAAATTTTTTTCATATAAACCTTTATTCACTGATTTGCATATAAATACCCACATTAAGACGTTAAAAATCGAAAAAGATCTTAATTTTTTAGGTGAGGATATCTTAAGATTTACTTTTCATTGTTTTGCTAAAACATACAATATAAAAAAAATAATCTGCTATCATAAGCCTTGTACGTTTTTAGTAGATTTTAATACTATCAAACATTTTTAAATAAACTATTAACCTTATTAAGTCATTCACAGTTTCGAAAATATAAAAAATTATTTAAATATCATCGATTTATAGAAAATTTACAAACAAATTTAGTATTGCTCTTTGTGAAAAGAGTACTACTCTTTGTACTATGTGTGTGAATCTCTGCACTTCGCGGCTTGTAGTAGAGATGGTTGTGATAAAGGACTTGAAACTTTTCCATATAGACACGTTTAAGTATGCGAAGTTAAAGGCTGTATGTGTATGCTTGAAATCCTTCTAGTTATATAAAACAGTTTATTTAATATCAAATTCTAGTTTTTGAGATCAGGGAATACATAAAGCATACAAATAGACAGAGGAAAATTTATAGTCTATAAGTGGCAAAACTATCTTAGCCCAAAATTAGAATAGATATAATAGACAAATGGACAAAATTCCACTTTTCGCGCTTTAGTTTTGTACTAACGCTTTTATAAGCGTATTATTTAATTTAAAAGTTACTCGCTTTTGACTTCCCCTCGGGTGTTCTTCTAAAATTGACTTACAAATTATATTAAATTATTTTGGTACTACAACCTAGAAGTTTTACCGGTTTGTATTTTAGAAAATCGTAAAAGGGTATTGGATAGTGAGGCTCAAGAAATATCTTGTAAGTGTCCATTTTCGCCATAGAGAGTACAAAAATAAAGTACATACTTTGAGCTTCATAATCGTCTTCCGCTCCTAAAGGGCCATTGAGAGATCCTCCTCGTCGACCTTGTGATTTAATGTCGCTTAATTGTTGATGAAGGCTTTGGACTTCTTTTTGGAGTTGTTGCTTTTCTTCAGTAAACTTTTTAAGCCGCACGTCTGTAATTAATATTTTAATATTTCTAGTACTTTAAACATTTAACATTATTTACCTAATGAACCTTGAACAGAACCTAATAGTTGTGCATTCTCCATACTGACTAGAGCGCGCCTGGCATCCGAGCCATCTTGATTTTCTACCAGAACTATAACTAAACCCTGCTCAGCTATTAGAGTATCTCTTTCATCTAATTGTCCACGAACTAGTTTTAATTCTTCTTCTAATTTATCATAATTTCTTTTTAAAGCGTTATGATCACGACATTTTTCTTTATATTCTCTCTGAAGTTGCGCAAACGATTCTTCCATTTCTTCCAACTTATCTTTTAGCAATTGGATTTGGTATGATTGTGAGGCTCGTTCATTATCTAACTGTGCATTTGCTATCATTGCTTTCCTAAAACGTTCTTCAACATCCTAGAATTCATTTAATTTAAAAGTATAATTCCTTTATGTATGTATATATGTACCTTAAGCTCATGCCTAATATCACGTAAACTTCTACTTTCTTCTTCGAGAGAATCTTCGCTACTTCGTCTTGAAGACATCGAAGTACCTCTTCCAGAATTATTTGACATGTTTAGCCGGGATCTAGATAAAGGATCGATCCCAGCCACCGTCTGCATATCGAATACGCGATCAGCATTTTGTTCTTGCTCTCTTTGCTGACGTTCTAGTTCCCGCATTCGAATTTCACGCGCCTCTGCGCGTGCCTGCCGTCGCGCAGCCAATCTAGCCTCCGCCTGAAAAATAGAAAAAAATAAATTACTCAATAACAAATCCTTATATAACAATTTCCATTTGTAACGAAAACCAAGGGACTAACGAAAATGGTCTGTTATAACTAATAAATTAAAAAAATATATTAAAAATATAATATAGATTTTAAACCGAAAGTTTATATTATTTTGGTTTGTAAAAGCCAGAAAAAGTTTGTTTCTTTCCGAGGTAATCTAAAAAAAAACCTTAGTACTGATGTTGATGGAAGTTCAATTCAACATTGATCCAATAATAAATGTATATTGCATCTCATGATTTTTACAAAGAAAGTGAACAAGTAAATCTCAGCCCTAATCGACGCTCATAGTCGAAAAGGTATAATTCGTTTTCTTAGTGTCCCTATCCTAAGGATTTTGTGTAACATACAATTCATATAGTGAATGTCCTCCTTTAGTATCTTCTAATTTTATTCGAATTAAAAACTAATGCGACCCCATTAAGATAAGGCTATTGAATAAATAACTGTAAAGAAAAGTTTTGATTTTATTCGATCAGATTGTTCTCAGAGCTTGCCATATGCGGGCTTAATCAGTAAAACATTGTGTCAAATCTTATGGGAAGGTATCTGGATCTTTTTTTGGCTAATACTATAGACAGCTCAATAGCTGCCCATCATTGCTGCCAGTAACATCCGTTTCTAAATGCGTCGATCGACCGCTCCTCTGACACGGATTCGCTTAAAGCAATCTAAAGGTGACTATGGCGGATTACATAACCTCATCCTTAAATGCAATTAGATGCAATTATATCAGTTAAATAACGTGAATGATTCTATATATACGTAGGTTGCTATTTATTTATCCCGAACGGACAAAAGTGGTATTGATAGGCGCCATCTGACATACACATCGTAAAGTTTGACATTGTTGACGGTATTCGTACTCAGAACGTTTTGTCATACCGACACTATTTGTGTTGTTTACTGTGACTGAACGATAATTTTCGTGCGATGATTTACTACGACTTTCGACGAAATAGATGTTGGTTTGAGCTACCTCGAAGTGAGCTATGATGACATTTTAAGGGGAATACTGGACCTTGATCCGAAAAGAGTGAGGGAGCTGATAAGCTACCAAATGTACTTCTAGGAGTATGCTGTGGGCATATATATAACACATATATAACTATTCACTGAAGAATGGAATATTCCCTGAGAAATGGAAGATCTCGTGTATCTTACCCATTAATAAGTCAAGCAGCAAAGCCCTAATAAATAATTATAGGCCAGTCTGCAAACAGTCCAGCCTATCAAAATTAATGGACAAACTAATTCTTCCAACATTTACATCTTCATTTAAAAATGTTATAGTACAAAACCGATACAAATTTGTCGGCGTTCGGTCCACAACAATCTGTTTTCATATATGAATACGATTTTCGAAGCGTTTGCAAGTGGAGTTGATGTCCATGCTATCTATCTATCATGAAGTACTTTTACACAAACTTAAACATTACTGGATGAGGGGCAATTTACTAGATTGGATAAGATCCTACCTATCCAGTAAGTCAATGCAAGTAAAATTAGTGGTTTCCAAAAGAACTAGGAATGATATGTAACCTATAAGATTGAACTCTGAATATAAGACATAGGCGCTTTTATAGACAAGAAATTAAATTACATAAAGTTGTAAACAAGACTAGTCGTGTTTTAAGCAAAAATACGGAAAATAAAAATTTCTATGTGAGGATCATTACAAGTTTCAGAGTTTTCGAAATATATGTGGGAATAAAGTACATACTTTCTGCTAAAGTGTAAAATTTCACGCTCTAGTTCTTGAAAGAGAAAGATATATAAAATTCCCTTCAACAACATCAAATTAACAAAGTAAATAGTACAAAATTAAATTGGATAAGTTTTTTTTTAAAACCTTTCATTATTTTATGAACAGAAAAAGACTTTATTCTGTTAATCATGTAAATGATGCAAATTTAATTGTCTCTGAAGATTTTTTCTAACTACAGCAAATGTAATCATGTTAGCTAAAGCGATTCTACACAATCTATTAAATTATTTATGACGACTGCTTTTACCTCCATCTTTTAGCAAGAAATCAACTACATAGTTCATTTTCTGAAAGACTAGCTCTTCCATTAATAATGATAAAATGTCTCGACTATTAAGATTCCAAAATTAAGCAAGTTAAGAAAACTTTGGAAGGAAAAAAACGAAGTTAATTAATTTGACCAATGATCACCATATTACATGGCGTTTCGTATTAACAGATACTCAATGTATAAAACGTCAGATTTTTCTCGTTTCAGCAAACTACCTGCGATTTAGCAGACAAAGTCCACTGTCTTTCTTTAATACGCACAGCGAAGTGCGAATTGGCTAAAGCACATAAAATAAAATTCGTACGATGTACCACTTTACAAAGGAAAATGTTTAGTTACAGCCTGCGAAAACTTAGCCGTACTGAAGATTGTGTTCCTGCTACTATGAAGAATTTGGAATTGAGTTTTTCCACTTCTGTTTGGATAATTTTAAAATTCTATAAATGAGAACATTCAAACAATAATCTAATTCTAAGCAGCATCAAAAGGAACAGTTCTGAATGATCTCTAGGAGTCTAAAATACATATTTATTGACTTTTTGGATATTCAAAAAATAATAAAATCTAAACCTATAATTCACTGTTGCATATGTGAAGAAAAATGTTTAAAAATGCTAAATACTTTTATATGTCATTCCAACTCTGATACCAGGAGGGATTTTAAAAGAATTGGGTCACGACAGTAATTCAAAAAGAGTGTTTATTACTACAGAGCATTTATAACTTACAATATCACTTATTTTCCCGAGAAAATCAACGATGAATTCATCTTCGTCTTCGCTATAATGTGAGTCAATATCATTGCCTACATCAACTTCATCAAGAAGACTCCTTGATATGTGTTCGCTAGGCCTCATCGCGTCTCCACATATTTTATTCGAAATTTCTTCAAACTTTTCACATCCGGTCTTGTCTTCTGTGAATTTTTGAATTTCATTATCACAACCTTTAAAATCACCATAACTTGTATTTAAAGTTGCAATAGAATTTTCATTATTTGTCGCACAGTTTTCGTCTGTAAAACTTTCATTATTTTCTGCCATTAAGGAACAGAAGAATGCACTTAGCTAGTCTGCCAATTGAATTTTAAGAAATATCTTTTCACAAAAAAAAACCTCTCGACTATATGTGTACATTAAAAATTACAAAACAATGTAACATAAAAAAGGTCTAGCTTTATTATATTACTCTTACTGAGCGTTCGCTCATTTCACAGCTAGGTAAAGCCAGGTATTTTTTATCACTAACAATTACAGAGAAACTGGCTGAACGCATGTTTAATACAAGTTAAACTGGAATGATGTCACTTTTACAGCCAAAGATTATGTCACTCGTCGTTTTAGGATTTTTATCAAGGCAAGATACTCAAAAGTAAATATAAGCAATAGCGTAACATTTATGATATTAATCGAAATAATTAAATCTACACATTTTTAAGTCACCCCTGAAGCACATTTTAAACACGGAAGTTGCAAACCGGAAAAGAGTAATTCTTTAGGAATATCACCGTGAAATTAAAAAAACTACAAGATGATTTTACATGACTTCGTTTCGTTAGATAAGATAATGGGTTAACTTTACTTTGTCCTATTATCACCCTTTCATGTGTTGCCTTTTTGTCACTTTAAGATATTTTTGATTAAAAACATATACTTTTTATTTATTTATAACTGAAATAAGAGTAATGAATATTACTGGAGTTTCTACGTGGAAGTAAATCATGGATTTTATTCTGCGTGCATGAAATGAGTGTAGTAGTCTGTCATTATAGTTATCATTAAAGCACGGTTCGAAAAAGGTCGGTATAATTTCATTCAGTTTGTGTTGTGGAAACAAACTTTCTTAAATTCATAAATTGTTATTTTTAAACATTAGGGCTAGATAATAAGAAAAAAAAACACATAAAAAGTGAAAATTGAATCAAAAATTAGGTAAAAGCTAGCGAAAATAAATTTGAACTATTGAAAAATTAAAACTAATTATTGTGTGATGCAAAATCGTAAAGTCCACCTAAATCAACGCAACAACTCAAGGGACAAACTGGAGTGGAAGCTTTCCATATTACGGTTTATCAGTTCACATTACACTTCAGAGTAAGAATGTAACTAATGAGCAGAACGGTTTATATAACATTAAGAAAAAACGAATAAATAATCATTAATTTTATGAAGTCTGTCCAAATAATAATAAAATGAAATTAATGTTCTTGTCTTCGTCTTGAATCTGCTTTCGTTCTTGTGTCTTCAAGTGACGCGCGTAGACAAAGAAGTTCTGGTTACTCTGCTTATAGACGAAGAAGGAGAAAGCAAAACGGTTTGGTACAGCTGAATACCCAATTTAAAAACAAATCAATTGCTTCAACTGAGTGCACTCTTTTTTATGACCCTATGTAAATAACTTTTTCCAAAATGAATTTAGGATTTTGATTGCGATAATATTTGTATGATTAATTTTTGTTTATTTACATCAGACGATTTGAAGAACATTATTTTTGTTGAAATATAGGCTTTAAATAGTAATTGCAATAATTTTTACCGAAAATTGCCCAATATCCCTACTTTTATAGCCTCATCTTCATTATTTCGCAGAGCACAGTTCAGAAACACACTCGTGGGCAATGTGCGATATTCTTCGACCAGCGCACTTGCTCATGTGCCTTTGAAAATTTGGTGTGAACATGAGCGTTCGATTGGGAAATCCCCTTTCGTATCATAATTGTAAATTGAAAAAGCGGTACACCCAAAGTTTTTTTTTGGTACATCATTTTGTGCAGGATATTAAAGATTTTATTCATTTTATCGTGGTCAACCCAAAATTTAAGTTAGGAAGATATATTTTCATTTATTTAGAATTCCTTACATGACATAATTTTCCTTTTTGTGTGTAATCGATATATTTTTACTTCATTTAATTTCGCGTACTTTTTAGGATCGGCGTGCCATACGATCGCACTCGGTCAAACGCACGCTTTCATTAGTTTTTCCAAACGCCTCATGAGCTGTCGTGAGGCATTTAAAGGGTCATGCGGCGAATACGTGCGCCCATGAGCGTGCTTTTCCGAACCTTGCACACGAGTAAAAAATTGCCAGAAAATTTTGACTTATGGGCGGTCTAAGACGTTGCGACAATATTAAAATTAGCATAATTTCTGCTTTAGTGTTTACACTCTTGCACTCATTTGTTATGTTTGTGTGCTTAAAACGTATCTAAATTCTATTTGTATATAAAATAACAATAAACAAAAATATAAATCCTCACATTTGGTCTAAAACTTCGTGATAGGGGATTTCTAAACGGAAACAATAACAGTTGGGTCTCTTAGGGAATTCCTTAAACACACATCTTCCTATAGGTATGTATAGAGGCGTAAGTGTTAGAAATCTCAATTCAAATGTACCTGTTTATGCTTTGAGAGATAGAATTATATTCTTTTAGCACGTATTAAAGCAGAAATTGTTTTCACTTCGCTGGTAAAATCGTTTATACTTGACAGCCAAAAACCGGAACGATTGCTTGTTTAGTGCTTTAGGGGCAATGGCTAAGAAACAATGATAAAGGTTGACACAGTCGTCTAATAAAATAATGCTGAAATATATGAGTCAAAACACAATAAGGGCAATAATGTCTGCTGCCATCGTCAAATCGTCAATGAAAATTGGAATTCATCGGACTTTGACTTACATTCAACCAATACGTACATTCCCAACATTTAAATATTTTTCTAAATTTTGTTTTAAATATACCTCCCAAAATATTACCAAGCGCTAAATACGAGCTTAGTTGTCACCGAAGTCTAATTGTTTATGTCATCGTCACTGTGTGCGATTGAACGGAATGGGAAATAAGCGAGGATTTGAATCCTCAATTCTGTTTCATAACAGGCTTCCGAAGAGTTCAAATCACTTTCGTTCTGCGTTCCAAGAAAATTCTGATCAGGTGCGAAAAAAAGCGGGAATTCGAAATTTAAATATAACGAAAACTAGTAATTTTAACAGAACAAATAAAAAGTACTGGAGAATGATTTTACGATAATATATAGTACCAAATTTCGACGTAGAACATCTATATTAAGAATATTTTTAGAAGATAATATGGCGTGATCAATTGCTGGCTTTGCGGAGCTTTAGTTTAAATAAAAGGTCGGATACTAAGCTAGTTTAGCAAACATTTTCAACTTTTTTTTCTGCCACATGTATTCACAAATAATTTTTAGTAAAAAATATTTTTATATAAAAGAAATTTCAATTTCTAAGCTTTGAAGTTGTGTTATCTAAATATTTTGGGGCATAAAACCTGAAATACAACGAACTCGATGTGTTTTTAGTACCGACAAAACACTTTTTGAGTATACTTTGAGGCATTATTTCTGATGCAATGTCGACATCCGAGCAAAAGTATCTTATATTTGAAGTGATGTCGTACAACAGTCAACGGTTGCCGTTTAAATGTTTTGTTCAGGCGTATGGCGGTTAAATACCGTCTGTTTAACAGAAAAACTCGGCTTTACAAAAGTTTATGACTTTCAGAAAATTTTCTACTGTACAATCGTTGTACGGCCATCATACAGCCGGAACAAAATTCTGTAAGGCCAAATTTTTTCGCCAAATGGACAGTGTTTGACTCCTGTACGCCTGAGTAAAACATTTAAATGACGACGGTACGACTGTAGTTCGATCTCACTTCAAATATAAGATATTTTTACTCGGGTAAGTCCAACATCTTTTCCTTTTAAAAAGAAAGCAAGACTTTTCTCGCAGCGAGCAAGAAACGAGAATTCAATACCTGCAAAAATAAAGGAAGCCTCCAACGCAATCAATCAGAAAGGTCGATTCTTAAACCCTTCGACGGAGAGCGGTAATAGTTCAAAAACATGAAAAATAGCGATGAGCCAGAGCGCTATTTGAGCCGAGCTCCGCGAAGCATCGCACCCGAGCTCATTATCACTTCAGACTGCTGCTGTACGTCGAGTGTACGACTGTTTCCATCTTTTACTAAAAATTTGACCGTACGACCAATAAAGTTCCTCATGTGTGATCTGGACATCTGTAATGTACCGTTGTATAGCTTTGTAAAGACTGAGCGACCGTTGTTCGACAGTTGTACGGCCGCCATACATTTTAGTCGGTCAACAAATGTTGTGGCAAGTTTGTAAAAATGTAGATTTTAACGGTTGCAACTGCACTAAAGTATGAACAAGTGTGTAAAACTTTCAAGCACTCAGAAGCTTTTGTCTCCATAAAGAAAAAAACAGAAAAAAATTTTTTAATTATAATCAATTGATGACAATCAAAAGCGTTAGGAATATGTTTAGTGCATGTTATTAAAAGTTTAATAACACTTTCTAATAAAAACTGAAAGCTTATTAACACATTCTTAGCGATGAAAATATAGTTGTGTTCATTAATTATTTTCAGAATATTTTGAACATTCTTGTAAGAAAAGCTAAAAAATTAAACCAGTCAGAGAAAATCGGTTTTCCTTCCAAAAAAACGAGCTCCAACAAGGATTATTTCGTTATTAAAATTCAAAAAACTATGGTTTCTGAAAAAAAAACTATTTTTTTCTGAACATGCCCCGTGATTACTCAAAAACTGATTAATCGATTTATATGAACCAAGCTTTTTTTCCTCGTTATGAATTTCCATCTCATTTTAAATTTTACTATTTTTTTTAGCCGTCAAATCAACAAAGAGTTTGCTTTTAGCAAGACGCCATTTTGTTAAACGTGATTATTTTTTTTATAATCCTAGTAATCATAATAATAATAACACTGGACAATTTTCAGACCCAATTTCTAGAGCTGATCTATGAAAGTATAATCTTTAAGTAAAAAAAAAAACTATTTTTTTCAACTCAATAAGGTAGAAACCTTTTGTGAAATTGTTTTGATGCTTTTGGAAGGTCTTTAAAAAGTTTATTAATGTTCATTTTCTGTTTTTCGAACTTTTTCTGAAATTCAAGAAATGGGACGAAAGAGGAGGAGGGGGGACTAATTCACAGCGACAAATTGCAACGTTCTTAAAGGTGGTTCCTTCTACAGTCTACAAATTCATCCATATGGGTGAAGAAAGAATGCAGTCAAACATCAAAGTGTTCACCAAGAATAATAAGATTTTTTGTAAAAACGGCTCAAAGGCAAGCAACTAGTCGAGAATTACAAAATAGCTCAAGTGGAATTAAGACTGAAGTTTCGGCTAGAAACACAAGGCGAAAATTTGGTCTAAATCTTTGGGCTCAACGACTAAGAAAGACAAAAATTGCCTTCATAAGCGATTGCACTCTTGCAGTGAGGAAACCTGAAACCTGTGAAAGATTGGAAAAAGGTAAACAATACTAGTTACTCATTCCAACAACAGAACCAAACAAATTAATTGAAAATCTATATTTCAGACTTAACAGAAAGCATTTTTAATCAAATTAATTTTCTCTTTTTATCCATGTGTAAAGTCGCTGAAGGAAGTTCCCACTAGGTGAGAAACTGGAGAAACTTTCAAAGAAGATTACGTTCAGCAAACCGTAAAACATCACACAAGTATCGGTGTGGAGTATGATGTCTTCCGGTGCTTTATATATTGTGTAACATCAACAATACATGGAAATCTTGAGAATGACCAAGCTATAAAAAAACTAGTGAAAAAAAAAATAATAATGTCCTTCCATGGCCAGATCGCAGTCCTGACACCAACCTAATAGAAAATTTGTGGTTTATTGTAAGCAGGAAGTTGGAGAAAATTAAACTTGAAATAAAGAAGGAATTTATTTTGACTTTTAAAAAATATGATATGAAAAACCAGAAATAAAAATGTATACCCACATTTGCTGCGAAGTATGCCCGACAGGATAAATTTTTTAATAATGGCAGGGTGAAAACAAGTTTTTTTTTAGAATATGATGTCTTAATGGAAAATTGTAAATTTTCTTTGGTGTTCGCAATAATTTGAACACGTCTGTTTTCTATCACATTTTTTAGTATGTATGTTCATGATTATACATCATTCCTTTTCACGGACCAATAAATTTTCGTTATATTGTCTGTGAATAAAATGTTTAGCCACACTGATTTAACCCGATCACCGATTTTTATTTTTATTTTCAAGTGAAACATTAATTTTAGATAAGTAAACAACTGGAACTTGTAAAGAAGGCCTTTTTATATATCCATAAATTTTTATGAGATGAAATCGCAAGTAATTGATAAACAGTAAAATATTTCCCGCGTGGGGTCCCACGTTCTAATTTGGAGGTGTGACCGCAACGGGTTGATTATTATAAGAAAAAACTTGTTTCCTTGAAGGATATTGCGACTATATGATATATAACTGTTATATTTATTATTTATATTTCGATTATACAAATGAAAAACAAAATTGTTACTTTAAAAATAATTGAAAAGTTTAAATAAAATTCCGAAAATCTAGATTTCCTTCGATGTTAATACAATTCCTGTACAAACTTTTAATTTTTTGCTACAATATTTACAATATAACAACACGTTTACGCCGGATCAGTTTTTTTCTTCATCTGGTGCTTTTATATAGCTCTGAACTAGGGATGCCAAGCTTAAACATTTCGGATTTTTTTTAAATTTGGGTGAATTTTTATGGATAATTTAAACTCTCTGTGTCGAGAATTACATGATTAGAGTTATTAATACGTGAGGCTATCTTATCTATTCATAAAATGAATAATAAATTACATATATTTGTAGTTTGTCGGTACACGGTGTCCAATAGGACATTATAAAGTGAGCATGGAAGCGTTCCACAACGTCTCATGAGATCACCAAGTGCTAGCCATAAGTAGTACACGCTGGCGCCAACGTTTTAAAGATAAAACTATCGGTATTTAATAGCAAATTGAAATACTTTAATGACCTCACTGTAATTATATGTGATAAATATGACCAACAAAATCGCATCACGCAAAAAAATTCTTGATCTATTTTTTACCATGGTCAAAATTTCGAACTCCGATTGGAATGGGTCAAATTCGTCAAGTTCAGATCCAAGCGAGGTAAAAAGTATATTTAGAATCACATTTGTGTTAAAGAAATACTGGTGCTCATGTTTAAAATATTATATATATTTTCAAATGTTAATTATATACATATATGTCAAGGAAAACAGTTTCCAATGTTCATATGATTCCACATCTCAACAGCTTCTATTAATTTGGGAGTAAAATTCCTTTCATAGTCAATTTTTACTGTCTTTAAGTTATATCTCCTTCTGTACATAAAAGTCAATCATTTGTCGGCTGTAATGATCTATGTTAATCCAATATAAACATTCATTTAAATTATTTGAAACATAAAAAACCGATGGATTTTTATAGAAGTCCTTAAAGCACATATTTTACAAGTAGTGTGCTTAATTGGCAGACTAACTTCAAATCTACTTCACGCCTTAGAAAATTGTCTGTACAGAACGAACTCGGATGACTCATTTTTCATTCACTATTTCCATCTACATGAAAATGTGGGAACATATTAATTGTTTTTCTCTCACACTGCTATTTTATGAAGTATAATTTGTTTACTTCATAATAGCAAGATTATCAGTAGTTTTATTATGGAATTTTAAAAGGTATAAATCGATTTTTTTTACCAACGAAGTGTCCACTGCACATTCACCAACTAAGTTTCATTAACACAATTGCAGAAATGTAATACTATTGCAACATTTTGCTTGAAACCTCTAGCACACATTATACATTCTATAAACAGGAAAATAAGAATTTATCCCACTTACGCATCTCCATGTTCCTTTGTTAGCGATTCCCTTCTGGAACGATGCGTGAATTTCTAGACAGTCACTTAGCGACGGACCCCATTTCTTTGCGTATTTACCAATTAAGGGGCTTTCTAATTTAAGCTGCACCATTTCTTATGAGTTAATATATCGTTCGATGTAATGAAATTCAAAACAATTTGTGGATATTGCACGATTAACTGCAGATAGTTTTCGTCTTGAACAACAAGTTACATAAGCATTGTGAACTTGTGCATTAGACGAGAGCCAATCACTAAAGCTGCACGATAATTAAATTAACGATGCACAATAGCATTCAAGAGCGCCAAATTTTATTTTAAATTTCTCTTCACTAGATATCAGCGAAGAAAAAGGTTGTTATAGCTTGCAACTTTGTCTTTTCAGATGTACTGCCGGCTTCCTACTGACAGCAAAGCATATTTTCTCCAAAAGGGCGATTTTCCATGCGCCGCATCCCAGGCGACAGAAATAGTATATATAATGATAGGGAATGCAGAGGTGCATTTGGACAAAATTCCTGCGCTCTCTTTTCATTTTAGAGAAAGGTGGAAAAACCACGGCGGCACTTAAAAAATAAAACTTGACTGGTGATAAATTTTTTAGATGCGTATATACATATTTAACAATATTAAAACTTGAGCCTTTTATATCATAAACATTCGAATTGTTTTATTTACCAAAAGAAAAAAGAATTAAATACAATTTTACAATTATATTATATTATTACATATATTAATACTAATTACCAAATAGTCAAAACAATTTCAAGCTTATCTTTAAAAGTACTAAAACCATAACTAATTCATTTTGAGTTACTATTGCAGTATTGTAATTCAAATCTCCCGAGGGTTTCAGGAATTTAAACATTTTAAATCTAAATAAACCTCGATTCTTCTTCGTGTTTATAAACAATGATTTGATATATTATATATATCTAAAGTATTTATTTAAGTATGTAAGATCTTTGTCTGGATTTTTTCATATAACCAGAAACTAGGAATGAAGAATATCGCCAATGGAAATACATTGCCCTTTCGTCTAGACAGCCATGCCAAAACCGTCTGGACCAAGGAACTTTGAAATATAACAGTTTTGGCAGTAGTCCATCAGTATCGAAAGAAAAGAAAGCGCCATGTTTTTGTGAATACAATCATAAGACCAGCTGTTAGTGCATTTCAAAATGACATCAGAGATTTGTAAACTTGCCAAATGGACTTTATTCGATGAAAATTCTGTATTTTGTTTTAATAATAAAAACTTCACTATAAAAAAATAAAAGGCACAATTTCACTCTTCTATATTTAGATTTTTCTTTCATTTTTGTCATCAAATTCCATGTGGTTTTTTGTTACATTACTGTTAAACTCAAGAGACTTGAATTGAACTCCGTGACATAGAGTCCCCTCAATAATCTAATTTTAGATAAGATGGGGAAGTTAGGTGCATTGCAATAATTCATTGACTGAAATATCCCCAAAGTTTTATAACTCTCGGATATAGTTTGTCGTTTCCGACAATAAACAGCTTTTTTTAGTCTATCATACCGGATATAAAATTTATATATATGCATTGTTAAAAAGTAACAAGACGTTTTCCCTCTACGCTTTATGTCCAGCTTTTGCAGCTTTTCATTTGATAGTGATTATAATAATTGCAATATTATATTATATTGTTTGAAAATGATATTTCAGGCGAACCGTTTGGAGTCAAGAACTGCAAATATTTTTATTAACTGAAGAATTATAAATTAAGAGTTAAACATTACAATTTTTAAGTAGTTGTAAAAAAAAGCTGATAGTTTTATAATTTTATATAAAAAACAAGAATGCATTATAAAATACTCTAATTGATGTTAACGCTATTTACTTAAACTTGTTCAATATTATATCCTCCTATGTATGTAATAGAAAGAAATACAATTATAAAAATCACTTTTTTGCATATTTTCCTTTATTCGGATGGCAAAAGTTCGATGAAACTAACTTTTCAAATGTTATACATTATATATATAATCATATACAGAGCACACTATAGAAATATCAGCAAAGGTAATCTATTGTTATTTTTCAAAAAAAATTGTAGCTTCATATCAAAACATCTTTTGTGACTTTCAAATCGTAGGCTTTAAAAGAAATTGAAAAAGAGCATACTTGAACAATACGCCTTTAATTACCATTCTTATTCTTACACAAGTCGCTCTAATTTATGACACTAGAAATTTCCCACCCATCTTATTTAACGCCTAACACATAATGTCATATATAGCAAACCCTCTTCAAAAGTAATTCTACCGGAAATACTGTAAGCCAAGCACGTGAGTGCTCTAAAATTAAGCAATCTCCCCTTCTAGGTGTTCAAAATAAGAAAACAAGGCGATTGAACAGCTTTCTCTAAAAATAGCTTAACGCACATTTTTTATTGTTCTTAATGATTTTTTTTTTTACTTTGACTGGTTATAATAATATTATAAAATTTTACGAGTTTCAAATCAAACAAATAAATCAATTTCTCCAAAAGAAGAAACAGAACTTTTTCATTTATTTTACTTTACTTATAGTAAGCCTAACTTTAAGTAGGTCGAAAAATCCTTTTGGATTTGAATAAACCTCTATGCAAATTATTAATATTATATGTGTTAACAATTATTGATAGTAAAATATCTTTTTTGAGCAAATACCTTTGGTATAGAAATACTACAATTCAGGTGTGGAAATAATTCGGGTAAAAGATTTTGGTGTGGAAGTAATTTAGTAGACCGGACACTTTTATATAAGATGATTAAGAAAAAGTAGGGGAAAAAATGATTTTGTGAATGATTTCAATCTTATGAAATTTTTTCTTTAGTTAGATTTGTTCGGATTTTGACAAAATACATGTCTTATATATTAAGTTGGTACATAATAATTGCATTTTTCAATTTTTCGTTTTATATAAAATTACATAATAAAATAAGCATTACAGTTTAAGAAATAACAAAAACCGAAGTTATTTTTACACCAACCTAATA
This sequence comes from Proctacanthus coquilletti, assembly GCA_001932985.1. Classification (NCBI taxonomy): domain Eukaryota; kingdom Metazoa; phylum Arthropoda; class Insecta; order Diptera; family Asilidae; genus Proctacanthus; species Proctacanthus coquilletti. The sequence continues at coordinate 124,917 of MNCL01000060.1, forward strand.
CTTCGTTTTCACGTTCACTAAATATAATTTTTGCTTTCGTCACTTAACTTCATTAATCAGCGGCGTCTACAATACAGACGATGAAACTAAATAATTGTACGTATTTATCCACGAAATTTGATCGTAAGCCCATCTAGCAGCATATTAAATGCAAAATGAAGATTTACGAAACCCATGAGTATTTAACAAATCTTTACTAAAATCCTAGGTGGTCTGCATTAAGTTGCAGTTTACAATTAAAATTTGTCGGCTGCATACAACTTGAAATAAAGAATAATTAAATAGTGCCCAGAGACCTTAGATACGTCATTTCTAGTACCAATTATTGCTAAAATGTTAAGGAGTAAATCAAAGACTCAAAATCCTATTAATGGCTATGAAATCCTAACGGGCAAATGTTTTTTTTAGGTTTTTTAGGTTTTGGTAACCGGCAACTGCATGGCTAATTTTCCTTTAATCGAAACTATAAAAAATGGCTTCAACTAGAATTGTAGGTATTTATTACTTAAGTGATTCTACACGCGGAAAATATATCTTAAACCGGAAAACATCGCAGATATGTTAGTGTTCAATAAAAAATTAAAACATAGTACTCTAACAGCAGAAACAATTAATGCGAAACCTATCAAAAAGCTTCATCAAATATAAACGAGAAAATTTTAGTAATAAAAAAGCAAAATTTCACGTGGGAAATAAAGGCAATATTAAAGAAAAACATTATGATAAACAAAAGACTAATTTTGGACAGAAAGTCATATAAAAAAATTGTCAGATAAAAGGTTAATGTTAGACAAAGTATCAATAGAAAACAAAATGCTGCGAAATTGGGACATTGTTGTAGGGGTTAATGAAGTGGAGCAAGCAGGAAATCGAGTGAAAATGAAAGCAAACGAACAATACTACCATGTCATGCAGCATACTTAAAAAGCGAATTATTTAGCATTAGAGAAGCGGTGAGGGACAGCACATCTAGTTACGCCATGTTGTAGAATGTGATCGACAACTCTCTCTTTTTAAAGAAATGTGAGACGAAGGAACTATGAGAGAGGGAGTGGTTACACTATGTAGTGTAAAGATGGGGGGTTTAGAGTAAACTACCAGGAGCATGACATTCGATAAGCTCCAGGGCATCGACACCATATTTTTCCGAATTATGTTTAATTCCTTTTTCTGTGCCTTGTATCATGTGTTACGTCATGTGACCCAACACAAACGTGGCATAAAACAGTGGAATTTAATGTTTTATGTTTTGTTGTAGCAAAATAGTAAGCTGTATCACAAAAATCATAATATTGTATGATTCCCTTTCCACTAACTTCACACATAATTTTTTTCGAAAAGTGCATAGTGAAACGGCAAAAGATATAGAAAGATATAGGCATTGGATCATATTATATCTTTCCTTAAGTGATCTTATTGCTCGCAGTCTATCGAAACTTCGTCACTACATTAAACTGCCCGGAATGCTCTGATGGCTAGGGAGCACTAATCAGGAGTACAATGGGTCACAAATTTTCACTCTCTGAAGAAAGCAAACGTTATCTTGTAAAGTATACGTCCAATACAAAGTTTTTGAAAGTTTCGGAAATAAACAGTTGGAACTAGTTTAAACGACATGAGAAATCGCATCTCATATCATCGAATACAAAATTAGAAGTCACGAACAAACATTCCTACACTGTACTAAATTTCAGATTGATACTTATCGTCAGACTGACCATTGAATGAGCGAGTGATCCTATAATAGTTCTGGTTTTACTTCTTAAGGTACGCACTCCTAAAACAAGAAACGTAAAAGTGCACCTAAAAACATACATTAAAATTGGATTCAACTTTCTGTTTAGACATATAATGTTGCTTTGAGAAAGCCACTTACCATATTTATAAGTTGCCGGGAAAAGAGAGCTATGCTATTATAAGTGCGAAAATAATGTAACACAGCATATCACATTACAAAAACCTCTATGAGGTGAACCTCTTTTTCAGAGACGAAACAATTTGAGAAAACTTTAAAATTTGAAAGGAATTTATGCCAATTTTTCTTCCTCTTTTTCAACATATTGGATATTATTGTCATTACTGCATTTTTAGCGGTACATTCTTTTTCTGTTTTTTTTCCGAAACATACTACCGCTTAAACAAAATTATACTGGATAATTAATTAATTAGCAAGCTGAAAATGAAATGCAACTCACCTCTTTAGCAATTTGATCGAGTGCACGGTCTTCTGCATTGACTCGGGAGTTGCCGCGACGCCTTCCTACAGCGCCGGGGCTTTCCATTATGTATTGTTGTTCAAATAATGCAATGATCGTTATTGTCTTCGATGAAAGTGTCTATGGTCACTGGGAAATGAAAAACAAACATTTGAAAACAAACACAATTGGGTGCATAAAAGGATTATATTAAATTGGATGAAATAATTTTTATTCTAGTGATTTTCTATTACGAATTTAAAACCAATTACTAACAAAACAGTTGGGAGCATCAATTATTATTTCGGTCAATTATTCATAGAATTGTTAAGTTGCATTGATTTGTTTTTTTTTTATTATATTAGTGAATAAAATTGTTTTTGATAGAATTAATATCTAAATATTTTGTATTATATATTATAGTTTTTAAAAAACAATTTATATCTAATAAATAAGAATATAAAATTGAAAGTTATATAATATTTTCAAAATTCTGTAACATTAGTAGAAGTATAATCTACGGGGTGCGTCACTACTAGCTATATTTAACATGAAGAATCTCGATTTAAGTGTATGTACATTTTTATCCAACATTTATGAGTTCAAATTGTACTACACAAATTGTCTACAACTTTGTTAAACGCTAATGAATAAAAATTAAAACTAATTTTTTTTGTAGTATAATCAGTTCTCACAAATTTTGCTGATGCCAGAAGACTGATAAAAAATATTTCGAATGATGTTAAGACTTCACCCTTTCGGCGGTCTTTAGTGATTTTACATAAATCTCAAAAAAAATAGAGGAAATTTTCCTTAATTGTTACTGCTGTGGACGAAGGTTTGAACAAGGTTTCAACAAATTATGGAATATATACTCCCAAGGCTTATGTCTGAAAAGCAAAAACAATCCTCCAATAAGAGACTCACTATTGCGATCCCTTTACCATGACTTAGTGGTAAAGTGATAGAGGTAAGCGTTTAAGATTGTCCCTAAAAGCTTTCGATGAAAGAATTAGCGTAAATTATCCATCGAGAAATTGCTTGTAGAATGAAATCTCTAGAGGCTTGGTATAAAATTTATAAAAAGAGCGACAAGAAAATTTAGTAATTCGCGGAATTTTGTTTTGAAATTTTGAGGTATTAATAAAGACTAGGGAAGTAATTGTACATGAGCAATACTTAAATTAAAGGATAACAACGAACTCTTGACGGGTAGGAACTAAAAATGTCAATCTAGATGTTAACGAAAAGCGTTATGGGTAAAATTTTCGAAGCGATTGATCTCTTAGTGGACTTACATTTGCGGTTCCTCCTTTTCACAAATAAAGAAGTTTGTTAACTTTATTCTAGACAACAAAAAATTAAAATGTTATCGTAAATTAAAGAAGTTATATTTTAATTGAGTTTAGAGTGAGGTAATACAAACTATTTATCTTACCTTTAATTCTCGAAATATTTCAATTTAAGGTATTTATCGATCAGAAAAGCTGAAACACTCTTAAAATAGCGAAGTTGAGGAGTGCAACAAATATATATTTAGATTAGTTTTGTACTTTTGCGCTTTTAATCAGTTATTGTAAATTTGAAATTGCCAATACAAAATAGAAAGAAACTTGACTTTCTTGAGCAAATTCCTCGCTTTTTATTAATATATAAGATCACTCGCAAGCTATTAGACGACTCTGAATGCATAAAATCAACTAACATATTTTCTAACATATGCTTGTACGAAAAATACAGACGTAGACAAATTGTATATTACCAATGGTTTTTTTCATGTGAGACACATAAGCAGATGATTTAATTTTTATAACAGCACATCGAAGAAATAAAACTTAAATATGTCAGTGTGTTCAGGAGATGGGTCTGGAGTACCCAAACTACATTAAAATTTTCGAAACTGCTTACAATTTTATTAATTTTTAAAGCAATCCTAAACGATTTCTCATAAAACCCTATAATGTTTTGATATTTGAATTTACCGAGTGACAGATGCTACAGGTGCGATTGCATTCTTTAATCTTCATTGGCTGATTGCACCGGACTACTCCATATTCGATAATGTGTTGGTAAAAACTACAGCATAGCTGAGAATGTATTGTTAAAGTTTTGATAATATGCACATCAGGTGTTCGTAATTGAGATATTTGATTAAAGTCACCTGATTGCCGACAATATTTGTACTCTTCACGCTTACCTTTAAATGTATTTAAGAAATTTCTTTTTTTTTCGAATCAGCAGCACTTATGGAAGCAAGAATTTTAGGATGCTTAAAGGCTCTACCAATACAACCGCATAGAGCTCTCATTTTCTTGCCATTTTATACTTCCTAACGAAGTGTCGCTACTTCGTATTACTCATACTACGCCAATAGCTAGATTAGGCAGCATAAGAGAAATGAATCGCAGCTTGTAGATTTCGAATAATCTAAGAGTTAGGACTTTTCCGTGTATTGCACCACTTAAAGTGGATTAATAAACAATTTTAATTAAAACTATTGTTTTTAATTACAAATTTCGTTATTTTAATTAAGCAGTTTTTATTGACAATTTCATTAGTTTAATTAATATTATTATTTTTCATCAGCAATAATCGATTAACTAAATTAAAAATTAAAGAAGAAAATATGCTTCTTTTCCTATAATGCTATGCAAGTTTTTAAAATGAATTACAGACAATATTTTTTTACAAAACATCATTTCACAATTATTTAACCCTTTCTATTCAAATATCCTCAGGTAATTTAAGTAACATATCTCAGTCGCCACAATAAGCTAAAAGGCGACTGAAATACGTCTCTTTAATGCAAAGGGTTGATATTTCTTGGAATTAGATTATAAATCACCTTTGTCCGACTCGTCTTTCAGATAAAATTGATATAATTTTGGTAAACAATTGATATAATTTTGGTAAAAAATTGCATTTTTCAATCGAGATTTCTCTCAATTGAGTTCAGTTTACATTTCAACTCACTATGCTTACAGAGACACTTGAGTTGGGAAGGAGGTCAACAATGACGTCAGATTGAGTTTCTGGGTTGATCTGTTTCCAGAATTAAATAAGCTCTATCAAAATACAACCTAAGAAAATATTTCGAATTTTGTCATTATATTTCTGTTCCTTAGACAAAGTCTACAGAAATCCTTTTTCAGATCTGGCGTCTGGAAATCATAGTTCTACTTGTCCCTTACTGATTTGTCTGCACTACACATGTTCGGCTTTTTGGAACAATTTCTGGAATCAACTGAAGGTAAAATTATGATTTTCATAAATATGAATTTGAACGTGGTTTCTTATTCGATTGTGGCCAGAAAATGGCTAGAAAAGTAGTTCGTTTTTTCAGAAGACGTTTAGTTCCGAATATCAAACAGATTCCTGGTTGCTTGTTTGCTAATTTCTACACAAAGTCATTATAATTACAAGTTCTAACTGCACAGAATCTGACGCGAATAATTTAGGAGATATCAAATGAATGTACTTTTTGTACAAAATTTTCTCAAGAACGTTAAAACAAGCGAATTGTCAGCTATCAAGGAACGAATCGATTTGTCGGTGAGCAAATATTTTGTGGAAGACAGTTTGTCTGTGATTTGTAAATCATATGCTATAATTCCAGTGAATATTTAATGAAAATCATCTGTTCTATGGCTCACGAATATAAAAATCAGTGCGATACAACACTTAATAAGCATTTCCAAAATTTGATTTAATAGCTCAATTCGAACGAAGAGACGTGAAATTTGTTTACTTTTTTTCGAAATCTATAGGAATCCGTTCTTAAAATTAAGGCCTCAAAAATTGCAATCTCCCCCAACTTGACGAGCCTGTGACTATCTGGGAATTATCTAGGAACTCCAGTATTTCTACCAATGTTAAAACATTGATTTCTAAACATTAAACATTGATTTTGAAACATTTTCTAATCTCCTCTTCTTCAAAGGACTGTAAGAGTGCCACGCAATAGTCAAAATGGACAAAGATAATTTCTAAATTTAAGGTTTAATAATGTTACAGCAAACTACAATACTTTCAAGCGCATTAACAAGCACAGAAATGCTTTTAAACTTTATTCCCAATAGTCATGAAAAAAACCGTTTAAAATCTAGATTACTGATTTGACTTTTTTGAAAGATTTTTAGAATATTAAATTACAAGAAAATTGAAGCATTCTTTTTTGCTATGACTCCTACACCAACTAAATGTTGATTAAATTCGCTCTCATTTGGCTCTAATAAACTACAACTTACAGTCAGTTCAAACAGAGCATGGCGTATTACTGATGTTATATTTAAAAATTCGGAGACCTAGATCCTAAGAGCCTAAAGAGCTTTTTCGAAATTTAAAAAAATTATGAATTCTTCTAGATTAGAAATTTGTATCTTCTTATCCTTGTACATTTAAATGGAATATATTATTTTTTACGATATTGGAATTCAATTCAATGGGAGGCTCACTGTTTCATCGATCAAACCTGTAGGGCGTTTTTTGACAGGAAATATCTTCGAATTAAAAGTTTTTCTCGCTACATCCCAAAAATAAACACGTTCCCGCCGGTTCGTCATATCAATGGACTGAGGTCGTTTAACCCTAGTCGCTGCTCGGAATATCGGTGTGTCGATGACTGTGACAGGCATTTTTACAGATGGTTTGAAATTACTTTAAAAACCTCCCGTAATCCTTTGATTTTTATCCCCAGCAGGAACGAACTATTTTTGTAATGAGCAAAGATAAGTGATATTCTAACAAAATCGTCCCAGCAAAGAGGTCAGGTTCATGTGAGTAGTTGACTGTTCAAAATGCTGTTAAATGCTGGTCACTTAGAAGCTATGACTTTTTTCTTAAATTTTGTCAAAGATTTGCAATATTCATAGTAGCTCTTAACGCATAAAATTAAGCTGTTAGTGGAATATAAACATTTATTTTAAATATTAAAATATTAATACTTTCAAAATAATTACAAAATGCATTCGAAAATATCACATATCTATTAGTGACACTGAATTGTTACACCTTTTCTAAAATAAACGATTGCAATAAGAAATGCTCAACGATGTGCTACAATACGTTATCCGAGTATAGAAATTTTAGAGCCATAAGCTACATTAACCCGATTTTATGTTGATAAAAACTCTCGGAAGATGGCGTATGAAATTACTGCAAGCATTAGTCAAATTAAATAAATCGAGATGTTTAATATTCAAAAAGAATTTATATTTTAATACTCACGATGTGAACTATGAAAAAGCAACAACCACGCAAAAAGCACAAAGACGGGACCTAGACCTTTCTCTTTTATTATAACTCTATTCCTATTCGTGTTTTTCAAATAACACAATAATTAGATTAACAACTTTTAACATAACGCATTTAGCTAAATTGAATTCTTCTACATTTATGACAACTCATTTCAATTTTTGACTTTACACAACTACACAAGCACATATGCCACTATGAAAATCTCCTTGAAATGTGAAGCATCGGCTTTTTGAATCATTTTATTTTTCTTAAAATGTATTGATTTCGCTTAAAACCAATGAACGTAAACAAACTCGTTATCACAATTTTCTGATATGAGATTCCATCGACTCCCTGCATCACATGTGCAGAATTTTCCACTTTTTTTTTATTATACACGGAAAACCACACAACTATGGGCAGCCATATTAATGACACATGGCTGTCAACATTGAAAAGTAAAAGTCTCTGCATGTTTTGTTCTACACCAACATTCGGTAAAATAAAAAATAGTTTTGAATAACAGACTTACTCTATAATATGGATTTATTACGCCCCTAAAATGACTGAGGAACAACAAATAAAATTTAAAAAAAATGAAATCCAGACATTTTTATAAAACTAAGATGTCGTTATAAAACTCATGGGCCAAAATAGTCTTAACATAGCGTGAAGATTTAATGAAACGGAGATTTTGCGACTGTCAAAATTGAGGTACTCTCCGAAATGCAAACGTAGAGGGACGTTGAAAGTGAACAACTTGTAAAAATGAGCGCTACTGACGGACCATGAAAATTTCTTCTATTCTGTCTATTTTGGTCCAGTTTTTACTCCACTGCAGTTTTCTGGGTCAAATGGGATAAGTTATGAATGCATAAGTATATGATGATACTTTTCATTACACGTTATTCGTGTTAAAGTTCAATTAGCGCCGGAAAAACACCTGGAGACATTTACTAAAGTTGTTAAAAATTAAAAATTTGATATGATAGTCTTATATGATAAAAAATATTGGATAACACGAAACGCGTTCCTCCACGATACAGAAAATACAAAATCCACATTAATGTTAAGAGATTCTCTATTATAACGTTTTTATTAATTTTAATAACTTTGGTGCTGATTTTTATGATAAAATGATATTGGGACGGTTTGTGAGTTCTTTAAAAAAACAAAGTATATTTCGTAATTTATGACATGATAGATGACTAAGGACTCGTTATAATTCTCTTTAGACTCAATTAATTATAAGGTACTATTTTTATTTGTTTGAATCTTGTACGAATTTTTTAATAATCAATGTTAGGATGGTAAACATGATACACTAGTATTAAATTTCTCTATTTATCAATTAGAGAATTGGAATTCTGATTGTATTACATTCTTACTATTACTATCCTTCATTTGAGTACATACCATAGACATGTAAATTATATGCGAACAATATTATTTTAGATTTTAGTATGAAGTGACGGGGTTTAAATCGAAGTATGAACAATATATATTAATAATATAATATTATTCATACTTCGGTTTAATTTAAACTAGTGTAATTTGGCGCAAACTACGATTGCGTCATAAAATTTTGACAACTTAGACGCAGAACTATTGAGAACCAAACGAGTAGGTCTTTTAATACCTTATGTTGGCAATGAAAGTGTCAAAATTCGGTTTGCAGAAAGCGCTTTATCCTGTGTTGGCATTTAGGCAGTTAAAGATGAAGTTACTATTGGCTTTTACCTTATTTGTTTCCATCGGAGTAGTAAAAACTGAACAAGATACTCTGGTTTTGCTAGATAACTTGGCAATCAGGGAAACTCATTCAATTTTTTTCAAATCTTTGCAAGGTGAGTAGATGACACGTCATTGATTACCTAGCCGGCGTTTTTCTTTGATGAAAGTGTAATGCGTTTTGTAGGAACTACCTAAAGGACATAAGGACGATGTAGAGTATTTTACTGGCATTCTACAAAAAGTCAATATAGGGACTTAGGGAGAGTACCATTTTTGATCTAAATCAAGCCGAATTTTCTTAAGATACACTTTTGTCTTAGCATTATACTATTAAGACTAATAGTATACTACAGTACACTAGCATAAACCAAAAATCAATTTTCCTAAATGTTACGATAAATAAGAAGAACATTGACTATAGTACATAGTATATATATTACAAAAATAATTTGATGTCCTCAAGGGACTTGACCGTGCAGCGTTCGATTAGGTGTGCTACTACGCAACTCTAAACTTCTGCAAGTTGAATTGCATTGCAGAAGTGGAGGTCATATTTGTTATGAAGAAAATTTTGAGTGCAATTTGACTTTAAATGTGATTAAAATTGACATTCGTGCTGTTACAGTTGGTCGAAGCTGCAACTTGAAAATCGAAACGAAGTTATATCAGAATTGCATGTATGTTCTGAAGTCCCATACTGTATGTAGTAAGATCTTTGTACTTGGCTTTGAAAATTTAGGTTTTATAGGTAAATAGATGTTTCGACAATATTCGAATATATTGCTACATATCCAAAATATAGAATATATCACGAAGTATCTAACACCTAATCTTAACACATTGGCTTAGGCCTCAGAATGAAATCTACCAGCACAGTCCAGATGTTTTATTCTTACAATATGACACCAATTATCATTAATATTCGTTGGATGGCTTAATTAGTTCTAAAAAAGACAAGAATGTCATTTCGCAGCTCAAGAATATTCTGTGTGTTCTGTAGAATAACACAATCTATTGGTTTTGGAAGTATATTTATGACGCCGGGCTCAAGCCTATACATATATGTGACGCTAGTAGCGAACGTGGTAAGCATTTTTATATCAGCAACAGAACTTATAAGAATACTAAATACAGGGATACGTTAAGTGTAATAAGAAATCGCGTTATAATACATGTCTCTTACTAAATAAAAAATCAAAAACTATGACAATTTATTCTACTCGCTATACGTGGACTATTCACATCGTTGTACGCGAATTGATGTAGACAAAATTAGATAAGTCTTGAAAATGTATACACTCCTTCAATAACTCGGCCCATACATTGATAAAAAATACTTATTGACAAAATCTTATTAATACTATTTTTATTTGCTTTAACAGAACGTGGCTACAAGTTAACGTTTAAACTCGCTGATGATGCCAGCTTACTATTGTCGAAATACGGTGAATACTTGTACAAACATTTAATTATTTTTGCACCATCTGTTTCGGAATTTGGAGGAGACATAAGTGTGGAGCAAATTACGAAATTTGTCGATGATGGAGGAAATGTTCTAGTCGCAGGTAGCGCAACAACTGGTGATGCTTTGAGGGATTTTGCATCTGAATGTGGTTTCGAGGTGGATGAAGAAGGAGCGTCTGTAATTGATCACTTGAATTTTGATATCTCGGACAATGGAGACCACACTACAATTATTGCTAATCCCAAAAACCTTATTAACGCCCCTATCATTGTTGGTGAGAAGAATATAAATCCTCTTCTTTACAAGGGCACAGGATTGCTTGCTGATAAAGAAAATCCTTTGGTACTTCAACTGCTAACTGCAGAAAGTACTTCATATAGCTATAAGACTGATAGTCCAATTAAAGAATATCCCCATGCTGTTGGGCGGGGAACGCTGCTGATTGCTGCTTTACAGGCACGAAATAATGCTCGTGTTGTGTTTTCTGGGTCGCTTTACTTTTTTTCAGATGATGCCTTTTCGTCTGTTGTGCAAAATGCTCAGACCAGCACTGCTTTTAAGAGCTCTGGTAACAAAGAAGTGGCAATAGCTATAAGTAAATGGGTGTTTGGAGAAACAGGTCGTCTTCGCGTCGCTTCTGTCTTACATCACAAAGAAGGAGAATCTGCACCGCCACAAGCCTATACAATTACTGATCCAGTGGTTTATACAATTTCCATTGAGCAGTTGGAGAATGGCAAATGGATTCCTTTCCAAGCAAAAGATATTCAGCTAGAATTCGTGCGAATTGATCCGTTTATTAGAACTATTCTTCAGAATATTGGTGGTGGCAAATATGTTGCTAAATTTAAAATCCCTGATGTTTATGGAGTTTATCAATTCAAAGTTGACTACGATCGTGTAGGCTATACTCATCTGTATAACACAACACAAGTATGATTTGAAATTTATAAATTTAATACTTTTAACCTGTTACATTGTGTTTTAGGTATCCGTTCGGCCTCTACAACATACTCAATATGAACGATTCATTCCTAGTGCTTATCCTTATTATACCAGCGCATTTTCCATGATGGTAGGCGTGTTTATATTTTCTTTTGTGTTCCTTCATTTCAAGGATGAAGGCGTTAGTACCAAAATTGAAGAGAAGAAATCTTTGTAAGGTTGATTTTGCTTGAAGAATAAATCCATCAAATGCACCCTTAACCCTTAATCATATATATATAGTCATGATCTCAGGGTATTTTCCTTACTAATCTTTTCAATACATCAACACAGTTTTATTAAATGAAATAGAAATTGACAAAATGTTTTTGACGGATAAGTGCCTCTTGTAATAACACGATATCTTTTTGGGTTACTCTTAAAAGAGAAAACTGAGTGGTTAAGGGTTAAAAAATTTTTCTGTCCTCAAATAATTTGTATGCATTTGCATTTAATAAATGTCAATATATCTCTCAAAATTTGTTTGTTTCTTAAGGTAAAACGTGCTAACCTTGACCTTGAGCCAGATGAGAAAATATAACTAATATCATACCAATATGTTGTATTTATATTTTGACGCTAAATTTGGGACTTTCCGATCTTTGGAAGCGTCCAAATTATGAAGGCGTACCCGATCACATAAATGTCGCTTTTACAAACGAAAACGAATCGACATTGCATGACGGGTATCGCTCCTGTTGAAACGATTTATTTTGCCGTCAGGAGTACTGGTGAAAAGTTCTCACTTTGCCACCAGGCATTTTCAAACAGGTTGCTATTAAGTTTCTATTGATCGTGTACTATTCGAAGTCACCATGTATTGATATACGTTTTAGAAATACTATCATTGTCAAGTTTTACTTTCGTTACAATTTTATGTGTAGATGTTGTGAAGCCCAAAAATGGACACCCTTTGGAGCACTTATAGTATTCTTTCCTATTGTTTTGAAAAATGTTCATATTGGGGCATAATAGCAATTAAGTCTCTTATTTCAACAGCCAAGGAACGTGGAAACGTTTATTTCTGACGAATATTGGGATCTGCTCTATGTTAGCGAAATGGGTGAATAAAACATAAAAATGCAGTAAAAAATAAAACACATTTAATATTCATTTGATAATTTTTAAAAAATCTAGTTACACAATTTTAAAGACTAAATTAAAGCGATATATTGATTTATTTTAATACAAAGAAAGCTTAAAATAACGAGAATATGATGGCGTCTCTTTATGAATGAAGTCGGAGATATTTTTACCCCAATTAGCTTGTTGCATGATAAGTGCTCTATCTACAAGACAAGCGGAAAGTGAAAGCAAAGCAGAAAATTTCGGGTAACGAAAAACAAACTCCGCTTTATTTTTATGGAATAACATTTAAATCACATATTTAGGTTTTAATCTAAAAAAAAACATCAATAATCTTGCACAAATGTTGCTAGGAGTTTACGGATCCAGTACCGATGTTTTGTGGGACAATCAATACAATCGAACGAAACCCATTCATTTTGCATATAAACTTTATTTTACAAATAAAATTAATTGCGCTTCAAGAGGTTGCCTTAGCAACAGTTTAATAAAAAAATGCTTCGTTGTGCAACCACAAAAATTAGGGAAAATAAGGTCGTCCATTCGGTTAAACAACTTTTGTATGTATGTTGAATATAAAAATTGCTCAGTCATTAGTTATTGCAAAAACATGTGATTTATGTTTAATGTCTGGTGAAATTAAATTATTCGATTGTTTAAACAAAATAATCATTCTAGACTTTTTCAATGAAAAATTGATGTAGTGACTAAGGAAAACATAATAAATGTAATCTAATTTGGCGGGATTAAGCACAACAACTTTTGTAGGCTGGTGCCTTTTCTTGTCCTCTGCGATCGACAACCACTCTCTCGGGATTATCTGCTGATTCCCTTCCTGCTGTTTTGTCTAATATAGCCTCTGCTAACTCACAAAAAGCCCTTTCAATGTTTATATTCGATTTGGCTGATGTTTCCATAAAACGAATTCCATGTTCACGGGCGATCTAGAACGAGTATTAATGTTAAGAAATGTATATTTATCTACATATAATTGGAAACCAAACAAAAATATATTATTAACACTAATATGGAGATTAATCTGTAAATACAATATGTCCACCAATTAACGAACCACATTACAGGAAGTGAAGTTGAAGGAAACAACAAACTTCCATCGTGTTTTGCTCACTTTTGTTTTCAAAATTACTTGCCGCTATACAGGAATTAGGAAAAATAGTGTGTAATTCCTTCAAGATTCCTTCAAAGATTCAAGTTTTTAGACCAAATAGGAGCATAGATAAAATGCGGATGTTGTAAAGGCATAAACATAATGGCTACATACTTATGGAAAGAACTAGACTGCTTGTGATATATGTACAATATGCCTGAGAAAAAGTATTACACGTACACACACGTATTACACGGAATAAAATAGATAGACGTATGTGCAATTTATATAGCCCCATAAAAATCAGAAAATCAAGTAGTTCAATTCTTTATATAGGTCTGTGTTGGCTGTTAGTTATTATCAAAGTCGTAGGTAGTCTTATTAATCCATTCGTATGACAACCATTTTGTAGGTTGTGTGGACAAAGTGCAGTATGGAGAAATAACCCATAAAATACTGAAAAGCTGGCTAGATGATATGGTGGTATGGTATTACACAGAGAAAAATGAAAAATGTAACGTATTAATATTTATTAATTATGTTTACAAATATAAAAATATACCGAGTCTGAGTCCTTATTTTGTGCGAATGCGGTACGTATATTGTTACATTGCACTCATTCAAACAGCACAGTGATAAAAGCGATTTGAACGAATTTAGGGATGGGTGTTCTTGTAATGTCACCTCTTAAACTTTGATTTTAAAAATTTTACTTGAAAAGTAAACGAGGGCCAATGCCAAAAGGCAGGTATGTGTAAAGGAAATCCAGTTTCACTTTTAACTATCACGAATACGTATATGTTATATGAAAATTAACAAGTTATTTTAATCTTCTCAAATGGTCTAATGGTTAGAGATCCATGAGATATCCAAGTATGTAATACTTAAAATAAACTAAATCGTACAAACCGATCTTCCTGGATAAAACGTTGGGAATATAGATTAAATTTTTAATTTTTCACTTAGCAAAAACAAAGAAAAATTGGGAATTTTTTGTAAAAAACGAAAAAGAGGACAGGAAACTTAGATTGGATGAACTAAAATTAAATTCCCCGAACTTTTCTTAGAACATTTTGGCCGCACGGATTTAGAATGTTTTGACTATGATTATTCCCTGATAATTCTATTCTTAAAAGAACCACAAGAGTTGATTTATTGAAATATCTTACTAATTTCTGAATATTGCATCGTCTTATAAATATAATATTTTGCATAATTAATTACGAATATTGTACTGAGAATCAAAATTAGAAACACTTACCGCTTCGCCCCGTTCTTTGCTTACAACTCTTTTATCAGTCATGTCGCATTTGTTTCCCAAAATCATCTTTTCCACGTCTTCGTTAGCATGCTGCAGAAAAGATTGTTTGTAGTAACTAGATACCCCAAACTTCTGTCATTACCTCATCTATATTTCGTAACCACTTAACGATATTCTCAAAACTTTTTTCATTCGTTATGTCATAAACTAACATTATGCCCATGGCTCCTCGATAATATGATGTAGTTATAGTGTGAAATCGCTCTTGACCCGCTGTATCCCATATTTGAAGTTTGATCTTTTTGCCTCTTAATTCTACAGTTTTTATCTTAAAATCAATTCCTGAAATATAAGTAAAAAATAACATTTTTCAAGATATTTTATAAATAATGGTAATTTACAAATAATGATTACAAATCTAGAAAATGGTTAGGTTTACATTACGTTAATCCTTGGTACTCTTTAACTTACTTTTTTTTAAAAAAAAATATAAATGCTAAGGTGATTAATTAACGCAACGTACAGTACATCTCCTCAAACAAAAATGTAGTATTTTAGCGTCACATGACTAATTTCTCGCCTTAATGCGGATATTCCCTTTCGCTAAACGTTAAGAGCTTTTTGGCACCTGCATTTTCCTGTCTGATTCCTGGTTTCCCATCCCTTCCTTTCGGCTACGACAATTCTGTCATAAAATTCATAAACTACATAAGTATGATTAGGAAAAATTACATTTTATTCAGCCCTTTCGCGCTTGATTCTGCATAGTTTTATGTATTTTTAATCCACTCGAGACCAATTTTATACTAATTAACTAGCCAAAAACATACAATGTCAGACACTGCCGAAGCAGAAAGTTCAGAATCGATTCCCAGAGACTAACGCTGCACCCAACATGTAAAAAACTTCGTTTTCAAGGGAGAAACAGTCTTTACAGAAAATAACATTTCTTACCTCATAAATATATTTTAAGGCCCTTAATGTTAAATGTACACAGATTTTAATGTATTAAGATAACCTCCTTACGCGAGTTGGGATAATAAATAGCAATATACATTATTTAAATATAGAACGTTTCATTTGCCACCGTTTTTTATTTTACTTTTACTTCAGATAGTATGATCAAGATAGTTTATGATGAAAAATCTAGAATTTCTTTTTTAAAATGTAATTTAGAACACTCAGTTTATTTCAATATCTTTGAAAATTCTACCAGTTATTCCATTTCAGGTATAAACAAAGAGTTCGGAACAGTGAATTCAGTTGTATATACATACATTTAAATGCTTCAACTATTTCAGGAAAACTGTCTTCATTACCGTTGCAAATGAAGCTTTAAAAATATCTTGATGTGATATTTGCTTCCCCGTTTTGAAAAGACAATGCATTTAGTTCTTTATTACCTTTATCGAATATCTTAAGTTATTTATTATGCTGAAATCTTTGAATACATATGAAAACAAAATTCATTTTCCCTAAAACTTGCGGTAAGTGTGTTCAAGTGTGTCTCACTTAGGGCTTGAGAAATTAAAATTATAATAAAACAAAAGATTGAAGAGAAAAATGGAATTTAAATTTTATTTTGAAGCGTGTTCAATGTCAATTTTGAACAAAATACCCAACTTTGAATAACTTTATTTAAGTACATCGATGCGTATTTAATGAATGGCTCGTTAAATGTTTGTTTTAAAATCACCCAATGCATTCCCAGAATTACCGTAAATTTGTGCTTTTCCATAACCCTATAAACAATAGTCCAACGGAGTCAAATTACAAGAACGTGGTGGCCAAGTAATGGATCCATTTCTTGAAACTATTGACTCATCGAACTTACCTACAATAACTCAGTTGTTGCATGTGAAATATAGCATGTAGCACCATCCTATTGAAACCGAATTCCCTCTAAATTGATATTATCCAATTTTGGCCATAAAAAATTAATTAACACTAATTGATATCGCACTTCGTTTATTGTAACGGCATTTCCATTCTAATTTTGAAAAAAATAAGGACCGATGATTCTTCCAACCCATAATCCACAATGAACAGTCATGGACAAATTCCAAGCGATGGCAATCAATACTGAGAATAACTACGTATGACTTTTCATGTAGCACTCGATATTTGTGACATCATATCCCTATCGAAAGTTCTCATGTAGCTATTGAGGCACCCTTTAGTTGAATATAATTTGCAATTATATATCATCAAATGAGTATTCGTCTTGTCTTGGAGGATGCTTTAAGGATGCGTAGTAAATTTCCAATTTTTTATTTTATTTTTTATTTCGTTTTAAAATAAAAAATTTCGGAGCAAACTCTTTCAGATAAAGGGCACAAGCTAATCTTCGGTATAAGCATCCAACCTGAAAGCCTTGTTAAACGAAAAAAAAACTCGGCCAAGTACGAGCTCGCCCCGGACGCAGAGGTTCCCGTAATATATTTCTACTTATGCTATCTATTTATATAGATAAGTACAAAATTTTATCGGAATTCAACAAAATCTCAAAACAGCTTTTTAAAGACCATCTGTGATTTGTGAAAAAAAAATCATGCGTTTGAGAAAGTAATTTTCAATAATGTTTTGTATCGTTGCCGATATAACATACCTGGGGCACCTCATGCCCCAGATACTAAAATGCTCACTACTAGTACACTACTGAATATGTTAACTTAAACTTGTCATTTATATGCTACAATGGAAATATAATATTGCATATATTAAAAAAACCAAAAATTCTAAATATTGAGAAAAATGAAGTCTCTTACCAAAAAATTCTTAACTTTTTTAATTTGCAATTTTAAAATGTTTACCTGATTTTTATTCTTCAGATATAGCACTTAAAGGGAAAAAATAGTTTGGAAATGGCTGTTCGAAAAAAGGTATTTATTTTGAGATCTGAAAAGACGGATGTCCGTGAAAAAACATATCTCATTTGCTGATAAATTCATGCTTTTTTATTTATAAAACTGAATTTCCAATGATTTTTGGTTTGCGCAAAAAATAAAACATTTGAAGAAAATTGGCCACATTTCGGTTTTGTTTTCGAAACTGGTGCCGTCGCTATGGCTGCATGATCTCGTTTTGTGTGCATATCGGTCATTTTAAGATCGAGAGGTATTGTGCATATTAATTACTTTTAGAAATCCCTTTCTAAGTATTTATGTGAAACTCCCGACACGGTATATCATCTAGGACGCAACCGTCAACATTATTTGTAGAAACTAGGTTAAGTAATGAACTGGTAGTTCCAACAGATAAATATGCCGATCGCAAAGATTTCACACATCGGTTGTTCACAAGATGAAGTATCATGTACTTACTTTTTTACACAGATCAGAAAATAAAACATCAAAGCACTGTAACTGGCACACGAATCTGAGATGGCACCACTCCACTTGCCATGGGATCACAATTAGACTGACGCTTTTAAAATTATGCTGTGCCCAGAGGAAAGACACTTCATTCAACTAACGCTAGGGATCATCATCAATACTATTTTCAGCAATTAAAATAGCTTTTATTCACATTGAAACAGTGTGGAGCGTCTATTACCCCAGTATGACAGCTAAGGGTTAAAATTGTGGAAAAAATACTTTTGTATTCCTCGCAGCCCTTTTAAATGATACCCTACATGATATATTAAATCTAAAACAAAATTTTCGAGTACTTAATTTGAACCCTCTTGAATTCTTATATGAATATTTTCAAAAATAAAAAAAGCCAGACTTCAGTTCGCTAAGAACTTTAAAATTTTACTCTTGAGGATTGAAAAGATTAGTTTCAACAAATTCTTTCTCAAAGTAATGATTTTAAAACGAAAAAGTTTAAACTCTTAATTTACTTTGAGTTACAGGTTAACATACTTTAGTGACGAGTCTGGATTCCAGGTTCAAATATAGAGCCAACTTCAATGTAAATCGGGGTGATACGACCTTTTTTGTATACAGGCTAGAATTAAGTATCCAACTTCGGTGATGGTTTGGAGAAGTAATAAGCAGATTTGGTCTAGGACCATTATACATTGTAGAACGTATGAAGCGTTGTTGTTACCTCATATACATGGGTAACAATTTCGCCAAAAATAGATTAATTCTATTTGATGCAAGATGAAGCACCATATCACATTGCAAAATCCGTGAAAGAATTTCTAACCATTCATAACATTCCTTTTCCCCCGTGCCTTGGCAATTCCCTGATGTGGAACACATAGAAAACGTTTGGAACGTTTTCTAAAAAAAAAAAATTTACAGCTTAAAAGCCCTTGGAGATTGCTATTATAAAAATTTGATTATTCCCTTTATATTTTGTAAACATTAACAAATTGAATTAAAAAGCAACGATATGGATAAACCGTAGATGCACATGTTAGTTACGCAGTTGTTTTATCACCCACAATTTCTAAGAACTCTACAAGACCACATTTCATTTAGTAATATATGCCTTTATTTAACTGGGTCTACAGATGTCACCCCTTTTTGTCTTTTTTAAATATTCAATAATGGTTATATTACATCGAAACATCATCTAAAAACGAATAATAAATATGAAGACATTCGTAAATGAATGAGAAACTCCTAAAAAAGACAGATCGAAGAATAAAGGCAACTGGCCACAGAAAAAAAATACAATTAAGAAGAATTACTTCATTTTTAACTTTTGTATACCCCTGCCCATTCCGACAAATCTTATTGGGGTACGTATTATATACTCTTTTAGACCATGCATCATTTCTGAAAATACCGTATATAAATGGGATTTAACAGAGATCAAGGACAAAATAGTTCATATTTATGTCAAATACAGTTAAAGACCTGTAAAGGAATGGCTCTTTCAACTCAATAAACAAAGCCCAAAATACCAACTTATCACAAATGTCGGCTGTCTGCAACTGTCAACTGGAATTAATTACCAGTTCGATTCAATCAAGAATAATGTTTTAAGTTTCTTTAAGTGTTAATTTACTATTAAAGTAACAAATAAAAGTTAGTAACTTCTTTTGCTAAAAGGCGGCTTTCCTAAAGCGTGCAATTTCCGTTCGTTCAAATACTTTAACTAGAATAATAAAGTCTTTCATCAAAGTAATTCATGCTTTGCACACTAAATGTGCGCGATTTTATATATTTACATCACAAGAATATTTTTGCTAAATAAAACAATTAAAATTAAAACCTACGAAAAAAAACGCCCTATGACAAAGTTCCCTCACCTATAGTTGAGATGAATGTCGATGTGAAAGCGTCATCCGAGAATCTGAACAAAATACAAGTTTTCCCAACACCTGAATCTCCAATGAGAAGCAGCTTAAAAAGCAAATCGTATGTTTTCTTTGCCATTTTCACAAAAGATTGTAACTTCTTCCAAATTTTCCTTCAAAATCACTAAAACGTCAAATGAGTCAGAAATAAAACCTCACAAAAATAAATGATTTATTTATCATCAGTTGGTATTTGTTGCGATTTAAACCATACCGTCACTAGACGTAGCTTGGAGTAAGAAGCAAACATGTAGTGGACGTAATGCATAAATTACTGTTTATGAGATCAACAGCCATTGCATGTGCCTTGATGTTATAATGAGTAAAAACACAGTGCTTTAACTTATTGCGTCCTTTCATATGAACATAATGCCGGGATGTAATATTCTAATTGCTTCCAAAAGAAATGCATAAACTAAACTTAAGCTCAGTTCACCACCTAGAGTGGGAATTATTTAAAGGGGTGACTTACTTTCTTTTCATATGGGATTGAGTTCCAGTTTAATCCGAATTAACGTTTGCGCTATGTTACCGTACGGAATTGAATCCAATTTCAACGCAAGTTAGTGCTCATTGAAACGGGAGTTAGTTCCGTTTCAAAATATTCAAGTTATCTCGTGAAGTTAGTATAATTGAGTTGCGCGCATGCATTTGTTAGATCCTTTTTCGAAATATACACAAACCTCTTTTACGCGACCGATACGTTCTAAAAATTACGCGTAAAAGTTAGTAGTTGACTCCAAAAAAAAGAAGATTGGTTCCAAACCTGAAATATAAGCAAAATATAAGAACTAGAAAACAAACACAAGAAAGTGTTTTAACTATATCGTCTTCTCAAACACCAAATTCAACTAAAAGAACCGCTCTTATTGTATGGGTAATATGCAATTCCGAAAACTCGCAATAAGCTAAATTGTTTTATTTGGATTTTCCGAATTAAAATGAGAAATCAAACAACTGTTTTTCTTTTAATTATGCGTGGTTAACGGAGAAATCGCCAATACATAAAATTTTTTATTTTGAATTTTCTTATTTGAAACGCATTTCTATTCTCAACATTTTCCTAAGTTACCGATTTTCTTCGAATGTTCGTTAAGTTACGCACTGTCCCTTAGCGCGGTAAGCCTAGCACGTAAGGTGAGGACATATCCCCACTTGTTAAACTGTGGATAACAAGAAGCGTGTTTAAAGTGGAAAGTACTGATTGTAGCACTTTTCCAGTCCTCATGGATCGTTCATTATGTAAATACATACATTATATATGTAGCTCCCGTAAATTTTGCATATTGAAGTAAAACTTCTTTTGTCGCAGTAGAGTAACTTGTCGAGAACCATTTTCCGTCAAGCGTCACGAAAAGTGAAACGAATTAAGGGGTATTGCCAGAGAAGGCGAGCAGAGGAGAAGAGAAATATCAAATGTGCAGCGATTGTATAATAATGAAAATTCACACGTCAATCGTGATCTCCAACATTGAATAAACTTGGCGCAATTGCGAAGAAGCGCGAGATTTTGATGTCAAATGAAAGATTTCATGAGCTGATGAGAATGGCTAATGAGAAACCATTAAAAAATAGTTACCACTAGTGAGAGCAACCCAAATTTATAAACAAATCAAACAGCGAATAGTAGGCGCCACTTTATGACATGGACTTAAATTTATGGAATCAGGTGTAGTGATGAGATAATCAAATCGATTTTTTGCAGTTGCTAAGCGTTGCCTAGCTCTTGAGAGAGGGTGTCGATGGATTTTTTGCGGGATTAGGGAAGTAAGGTGTGTTCGAAAGGGACCAAAAGCTTTCAGCTAAATTATTCTTGGGCTGAAGGTGTTGCTGTTGAAGTAGCTAGCCCAGGCTGTGACTAGTTTGGTAACAATTTCCATGGAGTTAGTATTCTGCGGTCGAATGCCAAATTAGCAATTAGGCTTGATTACTTGTTGACTAAATAAGTTTGGCTTTCCTTCTTGCATCGGCGAGATTAAGGTTGGAATCTATTAAGCTAACGAAGAAGGCCAAAACAGCTCTCTTTGTTCCCTTAATCTTCTTTTTAACGGTTGCCGATTTTCTACTGCATTCACGCAGGCTTAGTCGTAGGATGCCTCTGAAATTTCCTCTATGCCCTGCTTTGTCCCTGATCAAGGGGAGAAGGATGCTTCTGTTCATCCAGGTAAGCTTGGAGCTGGGAATGGGCTGGAGATCCGCATGTTCGCGAAGGCTGCGGTTCTCACAATCCTGGTGATATGCGCTGCCTCTTTGTTAATATTTGTGCATGGAGTGCGCCGGGATAGCACATTGCGATTGCTCAAAGCAATGCCAATTTGCCTCATTTTCCACAAACCTCTTAATCGGCTTTGGGCCAGACTAGGACGGCCACGCCGACAGACGGATCTCACTTCCAAAATTATTGGATTTGGGCGCGAGTTAGGAGTTTTGATATATGATTAAATTGGGATGGTTTTGGTTGGTGTTTTGTTGCGTAGAGGATGTCAGATTTTTTGGTGCTATTTTCACTGTAGATGCACTCTACTTGTTGCTGGGGAGTAGAGGCAACTAGCTGTACTGTAGTGGGTGTTGAAGTAGGGTGGATATTAACATAGTGCTCTTGGTGGTCCTCATACATGCATTCCAGCATTCGGAAGCGATATGTGGGCCCTGGAGGCCGCAAAACTCAACCTCTTCTTTACACCGTTTTGCCATGTGCCGCTCTTTTTCGACATTAGCCGCAACGCATCGGTGTGGGGATGTTCACCACTAAGCGCGTCCACGGTTCTTGTATACTTTCCGGCGCGCTGTTTCTGTTGTAAATAAGAATTATCAACCCAATTGGTAATCTTCTTCTGCTCTGGTCTGGTCGAGTCACTTGGGTCACGACGGAAACCTCTGGTCCTCCAATCCAGCCAAAATCTGTTCACTCGTCATGGGTTTGAAATCGGCACCAAAGATTGTGCACTTGACCGAGTTGAGGGTCGGGGTTAGTTTGATACACATGCTTATTTCGGTGATCTCTTTGGCTTTCGTGAACGTATTCGCTGTCCACGAGAAGTAACAGACAGCCCTAACGCGGCCATCTAGCGCTGACATATTTTTTAGACGAAGAGTTGATTATACAGTTTCAGCGGTTTATTTTCGTTTGTAACGGCAACCGCTATATATTTTTAATTGTTACTTTCACTGTTTTTAGGGTAAAAAGGCCGATCTCTTTATAAATAATATTTTATTTTCTTATCTCGAGGTTTCAGGCATAATTTTGTATCCTTTGAGCCACTATAATTTAATTAATTACATAAAATGGTTTACATAGAATTATTTCTTGACAAATTACCTTTTGCAATGAGTTTAAAAATGTATTAAAAACACAATTAAAAAACCAAGAAAATTTGATAACAAAACATAGTAAAAGTTGATAAATATTTCAAAAAAAAACGATAACAGGAAAAAACATTACGATGGTACGATGCTAACAATAAATTTAATTGAGAAACACTATTTTTGGTGTTTCGTGTGTCCATCGAGTTCTCTCTTGGTCCGGCCACTATGAGTCAATGCTTCAGTTCTTTAAAAATATGGTTGTATTCCCTACTAATAAGAGATCTTGTTGCATTTAAAGGCAAGTGTGAAGAATACAAATATTGCTAGCAATCAGCTGATTTCAATCAAACATCTCAACTACGAATGTCCGAGGTGCATGTTATCAAAGATTTCGCAACACATTCTCAACTATGCTGTGGTTTTTACCAACACATTCTCCAATATGGTGTAGTTTTTCGCAAGCAGCCAATGAAGATTAAGGAACGCAATAGCGAAGGATGACACACATGTAGCACCTGCCAGCCGTTAAATTCAAATATCAACACATTAAAGGATTTTAATGCGATATCGCATAGGATTGTTTTAAAAATCAATAAAAGCGTAAACAGCGTCCAAAATCTTAATGAGTTTAGGTACTCCCCACCCACCCCCTGAAAACTTTTGTCGTATTTGAACTTTATTTCTTCGATTTACTGTAAATTAACAAATTTACAACAAATATTTTTTAAATACAAGAGCATTCAAGGCAGATATTTTGCCTAAGCCAACATTCCATAAATGTGATTTAGCAAAATATGTAATCAAATTACTGTCAAAAATTATAAACAAACCACCGCATGGGAGAAACACATGCTATCACCTTTTAACGTCCCCCAATTTTAGGGGAAGAACTTTTGCTAAGTATACCTTTCTTTTTCGCGCATCGACCATTTTTACTTCTGGCTTTTACACTGTCCATGAATAAAATTCTTACGCACACCAATTTAATTTTTACAACGGTAAGTCCTCGCTCCTTAAGGAGTGTCGCTACTTCATATTATTCGTACTTCGATATTAGTTTGAAATTGCAACTGGACGAACGGTACCCATGGGATTCAAAAGTCAGCCAACTTCACGTAGCAGCAGTTTTGTTTTCATTCTTTGATTGACGGATAGAATATTAGGTATAGTGTTCTGTGTTTGATTTTTAACCGAGATGACTTCGCTAGAGCCACCTCAAAATAAAACATGGGATTTATCACTTTATGAGCTACAGAGAAAACCGCAAGAAGTTATAACGGATAACACTGAAATAGCAGTGTCTCCTCGGAGTTTGCACAGCGAACTGATGTGCCCCATTTGCTTGGACATGCTTAAAAAGACTATGACGACAAAAGAATGTTTGCATCGATTTTGTTCAGATTGCATTATTACTGCATTGAGATCTGGAAACAAAGAGTGTCCTACTTGTAGAAAGAAATTAGTATCGAAAAGATCACTACGACCAGATCCAAATTTCGACCTTTTAATATCAAAGATATATCCCAGCCGTGAGGAATACGAGGCCATACAGGTAGGTAAAGCCTAAAGTTAATATATATTTTATTAAGACCTACATTTAAGGAAAGAGTACTCGCAAAGTTTAATCAAACACAATCTCAACAAGCGTTAGTAAATTCAATAAATGAAGGCATTAAACTGCAATCTCAAAATAGACCTCAGAGATATCGGAAAAATGACGATAGTCATAGTTCAAATCATTCCAATGCGAGTTCAAGCGGAGTCGCACTTAATGGTAATGACTCAAGAGACGCAAACGCAGGCGATAGGGGCCAAACTTCAAATCCACCATCTGTTCGGAGTACGCCGTCCCCAGTACCATCAAACAGTAGCAGTAGCAAGCCAAAGCGACCAATGTCAGTCTTTACTTCTGAGCGTTCAGAAGAATCGGAGAGTAATAGCGAAATGGATTGCCGAACTGAGGGAGATTCAAATATAGATACTGAAGGTGAAGGGAATTCCGAATTAGGAATAAACGATGAAATTGAGTTGGTATTCAAACCTCATCCAACGGAGATGGCTGGAGACAATCAGCTGATGAAAGCGCTTAAGGAGAACTCGGTGCGGTACATAAAAACGACTGCTAATGCTACGGGTAGTATTTTATACATCGTTTTACTTTCCATAAACTTATTTCTCTTCAGTTGATCATCTGAGTAAATATCTAGCCATGCGGTTGACGCTGGATTTAGACACGGAATTACCAGAAGCATATCGTCTGGTCAATTTCTGCATTTATATTGCTCCACAACCATCCCAATTGGTAATTTTAAGTGGCAACCAAACTCTTCAGCAAGTCAATGAGAAATTTTGGAAGGTATGTTTAGATCAGAGTTCTTAAGAAGGGTATCAACTTATTCTATTTTAACAGGTTAATAAGCCCATGGAAATGTATTATTCTTGGAAAAAGTCCTAGGGAATATTAAGTCACTCTCAGTAAGAGGGTGAGGTTTTTCTTTCCTTCTTAATTAATTTCCGAGATTGCACGGAGTGGTTCAACTGTGACAGTATATTGTTTTCTTCTGATCGCTGTATTCATGATTTAAGGAAAATAAAAATGAACATTTTTGTATCAAAATTGGATATTTGCTTAGATTTATGGGACTTACAGCAAGCGGATATAGATGGGAAAGGAACATGGATGGGAAATATATGCCTATTAGGTCTAGACTCTAAGGTTTTGTTATTACATGTCTAGGTTATTTGTTTGGATCATAGTAAAATTGTAGATTTCAACGCATTTTTACTATACTGAGGTTTGTTGTAAAATTCTCATGGTGGTACGAAACAAAATTTGTGAACAGAGTAGGTTTTGGTTTTCCTTCATTTTTGAACTCCTTAGGAAAATTCATAGCTAAACGCTTAATTTAAAAAAAAGTAATTTTAACATAATAATGTAAAATGTGCTATTTTGCCTATAACTTCTTTTAGTTATACACATCTTTCACGGAAAACTCAAATTCATAGCTGTGATTCTAAAGAAGATTCGTTCTGGAGTCAGTGCTCTACTGTATAGGCTTGCCAGTTAGAGGAAGCTACTTTTCGGGACAGTGTTGAAATATCTGAATTTCTTGTTTTTGTTGGACAATAAAGTACGTATCCTGAACCGAAGCTGTGAGATCTTTTTTTGTACTAAGTCTGTATAAGGAAGTCCGCTGACACGGTTGTGGCCATAATCAGTCTGAAACTTACATAAAATGTAGGCTGACTATTTTCTTTCACTCATATATTTCACCCTATTTAGCGGGACATTTTGTTTGCAGTTGGGACTCTGGATATATGAAATTTGGACAAATTCACCTAAATCCAGACCCTCCGACAAGCCTACTGCTGGGAATCAGTAGAATTTAAATTTGTGAACTTATCTATTTATTTCCCACAGGTTTATTAATCTCATGCACTATTTATTTCTATAAATTTACAATATTTTGCTCTTTCAAAATTCATTAGCATAATATTTCTACAGACACAAAATAAAGAAAAAATTTAAATCTGCCATTTTAACGTATGCTATCATTAAATATACTCACCTAAGCTGTATAGAGACACCCTTTATGGTCGTGTATAATACAGAATAAGTTTATCCATGAACTTTTCGTTGCGCATTCCTAAAGGACCTGGCTTTCCTCTTGTTTTTTTTGTCACTTGTTCATTCTACTTGCTGAAATCACCATACGAAGAAAGGAACCAAGCCATCTAATTATATAAAGGTCTGCGTTGTCTTTTAGAACCAACCAACCAATTCTTAGCTATGGTTTGCTCGACTTTTTATTTGGAACAGCGTGAATACAAAATTTAAATGTAACGATAACTAGTAATTTATAATAGTAAATGAGAAGCGGGATAGTTAAATGTGGAAGTATTTAAAATATAAAAGTATTTGTTTTCAACGCAACTTAAAATCGCTGTAAATGGAAAGGCAAATTTATTTTTCTTTCTCCAAAAGTTCCAATAGATGACAACACCAAGATTTTTGAATTCGGATAATTAGTTCAGGACACAGATTTTCTGGGCCTAACAAATTTGTCTATTTTGATTAGTACTTATTAATTACAGTTGACAAAGGGATGAAATAAATATAATTATTATATGTTGTATGTTGTTATAACAAAAATAATTATCACACATCCTTGTTTACCTTTTTGGGTAATATTTATGTACTATACTGGTAAAAATAAAAGTTTACATATTTACTTTAATACATTTTATTAGTAAAAAAAACAAATTTAATCCACGTTCACAGCAAAAATAAGAGGAAAATGGCTTAATGGCTCAGAAGAGGTAATTTAATTTTAACGAGATAAAAAATATTCAATCACCATATTTTCATATGTAAATTATTAGTGTTTCACTTATTGAGTTCCCCAAATTGAGAGGGTTTATTTTTCCGAAGATCGGTTGCATTCTATTAAAATAAAAACAATATTTCTGAAATTTACTGGAAGTTTACTGAAGAAATTTCTACTGTTTAACAACAGCTATCAATTAATCAAACGGGTGCAAAATAGTTAATTTAAGAACATTGAACGAAGCTTTGAGAATATACAATCATATTAACGTAGAAAATAGTTATTAGTATTAGAGCGATACTGTATCATTTCTTCTTGGCATCTTTCAAACCAGCGCCGGCATTAAATTTGAAGAAGATGATATCACCGTCCTCAACTACATAATTTCTGCCTTGTTGTCTATATTTTCCGGCAGCTTTTACTGATGCTTCAGAACCTTCTTCTTTAAAATCTTTGTAATGCATTACTTCAGCCATAATAAAGCCCTTTTCAAAATCAGTGTGAATTCTACCAGCAGCCTGAGGAGCTTTCGTTCCTTTCTGAAAATTGAGATAATTTCAACATTAGTACTAACTTGCAACATACTAACTGACCTGAATTGTCCATGCTTTCACTTCGTCGGCACCTGCTGTAAAAAAGTATTCCAGTTGAAGAGCCTTGTAACCAGTGACAATGATTTTATCCAAAACGCTTTTACATTTTGTTTCATCCTCATAAGCTTTTCTTTCAGCGTCTTCCATTTCACTAATTTTAAATTCAAATGCTGCTGAAAAGGGAATAATTGAGGCTCCAGGGTCATTTTTATCCACCCATTCTTTTATTTTAACTAGCCATTTGTTTTTCTTCCGAATAAAATCTTTCTCGGTTAAATTAACTAAATAAATAACCGGTTTGGATGTCAAGAAAAGGTATTTGTTGAGAACTTCGATCTAAAATGTCCAAAATATTTGGAAGTGTTTAAGACAAAGTCGCGTTATTATAACTTACATCGTGTACATTCCATTCGGCGAAACGAATATGTTTTTTTTCGTCAACTAAAACCCCTTTGATTTTAACCAAAGCATCCTACAAATTCCAAAAGATTAATTGATTACTTTTACTCAAAATATAAAGACGTTACTAACATATTCAGGTTTTAGCTTTTTATCGCCACCTCGACAAACTGTTCTTTCTAATTTTTCCAAGTTTTGCATTAATTTTTCTTCATCTTTGAGTCTTAATTCTTCGGATATTATATCTAAATCTCTAACGGGATCAACTTCACCTTCAACGTGAGTTACGTCTGGATCATCAAATGCTCCTGTGGTAGGTAATAATTAGTACGTAATATATTAGATACGAAATTCGATAAACCTACGACATAAGTGAAAAATAGCGTCACAAGCACTGATATGTGACAAAAACGCATTTCCCAAGCCTTGGCCTTCGGCAGCACCTTTTACTAGTCCAGCAATATCAACAACGTTCAAAAATGCGGGTACTTTACTGCAAGAAATCTGCTTTATGTTATATGAACTTAAAAAAGCTTTATGTCATACAATAGCTACATGGGGATTGTGAATAAAAAAAATCATCGAGTAGTCGGCTAGCCACCATAATTCAAGATTTTGTTAATATTCTTTTCTCAAATTTATATTGTATTTTCATTAGATATAAGTAAAAATATAATGGAAAAACTAGCTCTGCGAGATTTAAATTTCTATTGAAAAATGTCCTAAAGGCAACTAGTTTTGGCAAAAAGCCCCTTAGTGGGAATTCCGAACATATCCATTTTAAGAGTATTGCGCTTTATCTGCAGCAATTTATCTATTTTGATATGCGGTAACCATTTCAAGAGGTCAATATTGGATCAGATAGTATTGGTGGTGGATAATGAGAGATCAATGTTTATTAAAATTTGCTCAAATTGATTGCAAGACACAATGATCAACATTTCCACAAGCGTGCGCTTTATTGAAAAAAATAAATTCTTACTTTATTTCAAAAGTAGAAAACAAAGATTTCTTCAGGTGGTTACTACTGATATAACGTCTCTAAATGTTTACTAAAGTCTATTAAAGAACTTTAGTGTTTCAACATTAATATATTTTGTTTCATCGTGAATATCTTTAATCAAATAATTAAGCTGGTTTACTTTTAAATTAGAATTAGATACCAGTGAAAGTGCTTCGAAAAAACTGTAATAATGTAAAAGCTTAGTATAAAATAAAATAAATGACATGTATATTTATGTATTCATAAAATATTTATACATATAATAATGGGAAAAAGTCCCCTTGTGTTAATATAATAATCAAATATACTAAAAACCTAATTTTTTCCATTGAACCTAAAGCTTTTCCATTGAAAACTATGTACAGACTAGAAGTTTTTATTTACAAAATAAATACCGCGCCTTTTGATGAAATTTTAACTACGATGAAAATTGTATATACAACATAGACAATAATTGTATATACAACATAGACATAATTGTATATACAACAACATAGACACTTAATTTGTTTACGTATGGGAAATAGTGTTAACGCGGCTTCGTCCCCACTTAAGCGCAGCCTAGATTCTTCTCAGATTTTCTATATAAAATAAACAGAATGTCAATAATTCTCTTTAATTAGAATTCCGCCCCAAAGAAGGGAAATCAGTACCTAGTTGTTAGGTGGTATTCCTAATATTAGAAATACTGAAAACTTTCTTTTATAAATTAAAAACTGCAGCATTTTTGGTCAAAAATCGACTTTTTTTCAAAAGACTATAATTAAGTCAACAAACTTTATAATTTTTTAATTCCAGTCTACTTTAGGCGCGAATTTTTCTAGGCAATATATGAATGTTTTTTTTTTGTAAAAGATATTTCTTCGAACTATCTGAAAATCACGGTAGCTGCCAAAATCGTCCCACCGGTCCCACCCGACTCTTCCACATGTATGGATTCTTTCAATGTTCCAATTCTCTTTATGTTCAACAAAGCATGATTAACAATTATAGCAAATTTCAAGATTTTATCTTTATTCGTTCCACGGCAAACAAGGTATAAACATGCCTTAAACAATAATATATAATAATAAAGTGCATGATTTACATAAATATTTAAATGAATAAAATTTAATTTTGTAATAAAAACAGTTTTTTTCAATCCTAATAAAGTCCGTATTATTCGAGTTAATAATGGTGGGTTTACAATAACACGGATAATTGAGGCTCTACTGTACTTATCACAAAATAGAATGTTTAAATTATTTCTACATATATTTTCAACAATTTTTTTAATATCATTAGAAATTAAAACATCGGCAATAAATCCGTTAGTGGGAAACACGCTGATCGAAAGCTATGATCGGACTTGAAAGTTGAATTGATAAAGATAATTAAAATTACAAAATCTCTTTATTATATCGAATTAAGTTAAAACCCTCAAAATAAGTATAACTGAGAATATTTACTTTTCAGAAATCTTCAATACTTGTTTTCACCAGTAATTCCTAATTTTTAACCCTTAACTAAAATTTATTTTTCAGACGTAATTTCGACCGCTACTGTGCTAGTTAGTACTTTGTAAAAACACGATAGCAATGTGTAAACTAACGCCTCCTAAAACTTTTAATTGCCACAACAAATATGCAGGAAACTGTATTCCTCTGATTGCATCAGTCTAATTAGCTAATAGTGATATACAGTTTTGTACTATACAAAATTTGCACTAACCTCTCTGCAATATGGTCTTGCTAAAATATGACATCGATAATTTGGAACATTTATTGATTTGTAATGGACTTTATGTTCTCGATTTATACAAAGAACGATTTTCAAATGGATAAAAGTCTATTTATCCAAGAGATAGCAAAAAACTCCATTTTCAAATATTTTACAATTTAAGTTACAACGGAAACATTGCATGTATTTTAAAAATGCTCAAACGTTAACGTTTCAGAACTAAGCAATGACGATTTTCCAAGCCATTTTTAACAACAAAAATTTGAAAATCCGTTCTATAATTCCATATCAAAAAGGTATAAAAGAGCCCTAATGGTGAGACTTCGTTGTCTGTCTGTCTGTCTGTAATCCTACTGACCTGAAATTTGGTACAGTTCTATAATTTGATGTCCATATCTATCCCGTGTGAAAAAATTATAAAAATTTGTTTATATTCATTACAAAAGTAGGGGGTGGAAACATAAAGGTGGAGCCAAGTGGGGTATCATAAGAAAGGGTTTTGTTTACACATTTTAAAATCGTTACTTAAAAATGTGCGAGAAAAACACTATTCCGTCCCTGGAAAAACTGAAATAATTCACGCTAAGCGTTCTATGATTTCGTAGACAAAAAATGAAAACTTAATTTCTTGTCCCTCTTTACCTCCGAAGATTGTGGTCAACTTATCTTTATAAAAGGCCTAATTTAAAATAGCGTCTGCAATTTTGAAATTCAATCCCATAAGATGACAATTTAGAGAAATTATCCTCTATTAGTAACATAGACAGTATATTATATAGATATCTTCTTCGTATCTCGCACTTGGCTGACTGTTTTTAAATATATAAGTGCAAGCATTTCTCATTTGTCATGGGTTTGTTATTGTTCAGCCCAGCCGTGCATTTTATTTTGTAGATTTTTAAAAGAATGGATGCCAGTTAAGTACGAAAAAATTTTCCTCTCATAAATTTTGCCTAAAAACCGAAAATTTATTATTTTAAACAAAACAATTTTTCCAATTAGAAAATTAGTATCGCTTAGAAGAGGACAGGAAAAACACTGAAATTGAAATTTGTGTTAGTCATGGATATGTGTATTATCTTCTTACCTATGCGTCTATAGAGAAATTGCAGTTTTGTTCGGTGCGTTTAAATTTCGAATACAGAAGTAATAGTGCACCGGTAATACTCTTAAAAAACTAATTTTATTTTAATTTTTAAAATTTACAGGCTATGTGTGGATGAAGCTCAAAACATGCCAAGGGAAAATTTGAGTCGCGGGTTTATGTAAAAAATGAAACCACCCCATTGATTGATTTGAGATATTTTCAGCCGTGTTAAGTGATTTCTTGTCAAGAATAATTTTTTGCTCTCGTGTTTGCCTTCAAGAGAAAATGGTGATTTAGTTTCGAATTGTGCTGTATACTACGAACCTGGAAGTGTAAATGCTATATTACCTAAAGGTCAAAACCTGTTCTTACCCATCTTAGAAAAGCTTAAAAATTATAATTCACCACTGAAGCGTAACATACGGCTAAAGCGCAATTAAAATGAATTATCAGAAATAAAACCTGAACTATATAATAAAGAAATTT
The DNA here is from genome assembly GCA_001932985.1 of Proctacanthus coquilletti. Classification (NCBI taxonomy): domain Eukaryota; kingdom Metazoa; phylum Arthropoda; class Insecta; order Diptera; family Asilidae; genus Proctacanthus; species Proctacanthus coquilletti. The sequence goes on from MNCL01000060.1 coordinate 158,163, forward strand.
TGAGCAGTAGGAATATCAGTGCAATACACTTAATAATAGTTAAAGAATTAAACGTGAAGTTTAATACATAACATCATAGATGAATTAAGCTGCACATATGTATAATTTCCCAAGAAAGTACGTATGCCTTACTTTATCATCTGTTCAATCGTCAAAGTGTCTTTAAATATCTTTTCAGTATTCTTTCACGAAGTAAATTGAGTGTGGATAAGATTAACAAAACCGCGAAACAAGCCCCTTTTATGCAACTTCAAAGTCTGCAATCGTTTCGAGTTGAATGTACTTCCTTTCTTCTGCTCTTGGCAGAATTTTTCTGCCTTCAGTAATTGCCTGAAATTTACATCAAATTAACGACATGAAGGTTTTTTTTCAATGGAACTATTCCGTCCTCTAATTCTGAGAAACGTTTCTCCAAAGTAATTTGGCAATTTTGTAATTATTTAAAAAAAATGGATCGGCTCCATTTTAGCAATCCTCTTTTTCCACTAGAAAGAAAGAAGGCGGGACAACCTTAACACAAATCTTATCGTAAACAGTAAACTGGTCAAACGGGATTTGCACGCGACTTGCAAGACCAGAAGGTGTTTTATTCTTGATCAAGTGGGCACGCCCGTAGCAATTAAAAGTCAATAACATGGCATCGGAGGCCATTTTGAATTAATGACGCAAAGGATTAAGACTGTTGCTCTTTGCAAATTGATCCCTATGATGTTATGAAGACATGAAAAACAGGTCTGCAATTTACATCACTGTATTATTATTATAATGTTTATCAATACTTTTTACTAGAAGTTAGTTTCAGATGTAAGCAAATAAAGGAAAAGTGATTAAGTGCTCTCAGGCATGCATTCCAGTTCCAATGCTGTTAAATTCTCAAATTAATTCGAAGTGTGAAGTGCACAGCTTTTCTACAATCGGTACTGGGCTATTTATTTCATATGAACTACGTGAAAAGGTTTTATTGAAGTATTACATAAATTTAGCTATGTCGCTATGACGAGGGTGGGGTGATTTAACCCTCAGTGGTCCCCTTCTTTCGGATACTAAAATATTCTCACTGTATGTGCAAACATACATAGCTTAAAACGTTAGCTATTTTCTCGTACTCAAACGCATGATATATTCGTATTTATATTAATAATGATATAAATTCCAATTAGACACAAAGCTGATAATTTTGTGAAAAATAATTACATAAAAATCGGTGTCCGACAAATACATGTCTTTTACGCGGAAAGTTAAAAATTGCACAGGCGCGCATACAGAAAACCAGTGTGATTAAGTAAGCACTTTTGCTTACCCGAAAAATATATTACTATACCGAAGCACTATAATATTAAAAGCGATGTGTTGAATGTCTAAATGCTGGGCATATATTATTTTACGATGGGGAAGGACTAAAAGCACTGAGCACTTAAACCTGTGGTCCACTGTACTCCTACATTAATAGTCCCTGTATAGATAGATAGTCGATGTTTTAATAAAACAAAGAAGTTCTATTATACCTTGAGCGATCAAATTTTTGTTATGATCAAATCCGGTCATTTGACTACTTTGTAATGGAGGTTTGTGGTTTTTGCTTTCACTTTGTCTATTCGAAGAATTCAAAGCACACCGAAATCGTATTTTTGATCACAGATGCAATGTTTTTCACATTCCAGAAGCTCCTTTTCACTTTTGTAATTAAATTCTGTCTAATTTGTTTATAATAATTTTAATCAGTGAATGTGCGCAAAAAACAAATACGTTCGGAAGTTCCTGGTTTTAAAAATAATTTTAGTTTTGTCCGTCAAATTTAACAGTGAGCTGCATATACGAGTATCTATAAGGCCATATATAGGTGTATATATAGTATATATAGTGGATCTATGAAAATAATGAATGGAGCGTTAGAGGATGTCATTTAATTATACATGATGTTACGCAAAATCTAAATGTTTTCTTTAAGCCTTCGCATATTTTTGATACCTGTTACAAATTGATTGTTATATCAATCACTTTTCATTAATTCCAATCCAAAGATTGGACAAAAAAAGATTCAACAAAACTTTTCCTAGATTAGTTTAGTCATTAATAGTAATATACAACTATATGCATAAAAACGAATGCAGTAATTCGCAATCATCACTTTGAATTCGCTATAAAGGAAAATAAAGAGAGTTATTAAATTTTTAATTATGTATTTCGAAATTGTTTTTTGAATAATGATATCTATGATTGGAACCAATGATTAATACTTGGTAAAAAAAAAACACATAAATGAAATCTTACTAGTGAACTAATTCTACGATGTTGTCTGTTGTAGTTGTTTAGAATTTCATCTAATATTGAAAATGTTACGGTATAGTAACAAAAAATTGAATATATAATCACAATACATATATACTGTGTAGATATTTCGTATGCTTTCTTATTTCTTATAGAATAAATGGAAATATATAGTTTGCTTTAAAGCAGATTCAATATATTTACACTTTAACAATGAAATATAGCGTCGCGTGTGATAAGTTCTTCTCTTACAATTTGCTAATAATGCCAAAGTCTTCCATCATTTTCTCCAAGTTTTATCAAGCTTAAGGAGTAATGTCACTCTAACGGTCAAAACAAGTGTTATTTTTACCAATCTTTAAAAGAACATTAAAAATGTAATACAAAATCTGTTTACAGCAGTTTATTCTACATGCTTTTAATAAGGGTGTATAGATTTTTTTCTAAAATATGGCGGGGTGCTGGCCTTTCAATAAAACCTACTTCTTAAAAATAGTGTTCTGCGGCCGGACAACTCATGGAGGTTAATAAAGGCTGGGCCATCGGCTGGTTACTTTTTAAATTACATGTTAATTTAACACAAACAGCTCTCTCGCGTTCAAAAAATTGACAGAAACAGAATTATATCTCTGCGGTATGAAATGAATGGATTTATTCTTGAATATCGTTGGGAAATATTTAAAACTTACTTCCAAGTGAGTGCTGTGTTGCCGAAACAGTGCGAATTTTGAAAATAAATTTCCGTCGAAATAATGAATGAATGAAATTATATTCCATCATTAATAGGAAGACTTACTCTTTTCAATAAATCAGCAAACTTTGAAAATTATTGAATAATGTTATATTTTATAGCATTTTTAAAAAGAAACCAGCCGATGACCCACCCTTTATATGGGAATAGCTAATCAAAGCATGAAAAAATAACGAGAAAAACTTCTTATAAAAAATATTTAGAATGTATTGTAAAATCCCTACGTACTTCTTTAGATAATATAATTATAAAGATACTGTGAAAATTTCAAGTAAATTGGTAAAGATCTTTTGAAATTATTTGTCCGAACAGTTTTAAAAATGTAGATTTGAGATAAATCTTAAAAGGATTAGGACTAGGAAAACCAAAATTCGGAAAAAAGTCGATTTTTGAATTATCGCGGGTTATTCTACTCTACAGGATGCTGCTTCAAGGTACAGCTTTCATACTTGCTTTAACTCGCGAGCTTTTTTGTATTCAGTTATTCTAAGAGCCGAATACGTAGTTTTATATGAAGAAAACGTGATGCAAAAATATCCCTCACAAACATTGTTGCCATTTTTGCTGATATGACTGAAATTGCATGACCTTATTTTAAAATACGGCTTAAAGTCCATCAATTCACACCCCAAAATCTGAGCTATCCAGCTTTAACCGTTTGCAAAAAAGAGTACATGAAAATGATGAATTTTTCATAGGTTTCCCTAGGCCCTTAAAGTCTTATTCGTGGCGCCCAGACAGCACAGTACGGGTCCACTATACATCTGAAATAAGTATTTAAAATCATTGTCCTCTTATAAAACTTATTGGACCTTATTTCTAACATCTCAAGGCATAATTTAAAGAAAAAGTAAAAATTTCCATTTTTTAAAGATTCTAGAGTGGCATTACCCCCGCAAACAGAACACATACTAAATACTATCGTAAAGACTTTACTTGACATTCTTCTATATTTTTAGAAACAACTTTAGTATATACAAAGTTTTTTTAAAGGCGCTGAGAAATTTTTCGGTAATATACAAAATTATACAAAGAATGTATTATAATGTTGTTCCGGAGTTATTGTAAAACAAGTGTGGGTAATACTTACAGTTCTATATAATCTGTTCATAACGCAAATGCATGTTAGAAATATTTAAAACACTTACCTTAAAGGTTTAAAGTATTCGCATAAGAAATCAAAACGTTCATCTGGGACTGGTACCCTACGTAATTAAAAACAAAAGATTATTAATTTTTTTGAACATATTTTATTAACTGAGAATAAAATTTGTATAAAAACCCGATTTTAGAAGACGCTTTTATGAAGTATTTAAAAATAATTAGAATTACAGGAGCTCGAGTCCTCATTTTTATCAACAATATAAGGATTTTTGATCTGCTTTAGCTTACACAATCGTGTTTGAAGAATATTACACTCACTTAAAAAAGATTTAAGCGCTGACTGATATATCTGTTTTCTCACAGAACATAAATCATTGTTGTTAATTTTCAAAAAAAATGCCATAAAAACAGCTACTGATTGCTGTGTAGTCATGGCAAAATGCTTGGGTTTAACATTTACAGCTTCCGATATTGTTTTGGTTAATAATGCTTTGGTTAAAGAACCAAAGTCCAACGTCATTTTATCAACATCCCAATTGAATTCTTCAGGATTTTCCAGCTCCATTTTGATTCGGTAATATGTTTGAGGGCTTTGAAGGAATTCAAGTGCTTCCTTTTCAGATGCCATAAGATAAATCTATAAAACCGAATTTTTTTTGTTTACTAAATGCCAAAATTTATTGTTTAATATTCAGGTGTTAACAAACTTTTTACGCGGTATAATTAATTAAGCCAAAAAACCCAAAACCTGCATTAAATTGTTTTTGTAGTTAAAAACTAAGTTAATAAGAGAAAGAATAGTGTTGTTCTACAAATATTTTACAGCCGTAAATACTCAATACAGTCATGAGTTGTGGTAATCTTTGGAGGACTAAATGAAGAATCTGCCTTATGCAAACATCGTAAAATCATAAAAAAGTTTTCTTATGCATGCTTTTATTGTTATATAGTGTTAAGTATATTAGAGGATATCACTTCTAGAACTTTATCAATCATATGAAATTGAAAAAGAAGTTACAATACAAAGTACAAGCTATGTAAACATTTTCCTTTAAAAAGTGTACCTACACATTTCTGCTTATATATGCTTTCAAAGACTTTTCATTGTGAAAATATTCTATTTAAAGCATTAAAATAATTAAATTCTTGATATATAAATGTCATTTAGATCGCGTTACGTGGCCATCAAGACGTAATTTAAAATAAAAAAGTTACAATATCAAGTTACAAAAAACAATAGACATTTTATAATAACTTCAAAGCGCAATATTAAGAATTTTAACTGAACAAATGATAAAGCATAATTGAATACAACATTGAAGCTTTTCAAATTAAGCAAGAATATTGCACATTACCTTTCCTCTGTAGTAAATTGCGTATTTTGAACTGCCTTCGACGAACACTTTTCTTGGTAAGCCTTTGAAATATCTTACAACGCACATCCCTTCGTATTCGCAAAATAATTTTAAATATGTTAGAACTAAAATCGGTACATATGCTGGTAAGTGTCTAACGCTTAACGGCAAGTAAGCTGGAGCATTAAGTAGTAGTTCAATAATATGATCATCACAGGACCAATATGTATGATTTTCGTAAAGAAATAAATTCCTTTTAAAAGCGAATTTGGATGTAATTGGCAAATGTTCTAAATTTTTTGACCATAGATGCGGAATTTTGAACATTTCATAGACATTTTTTGAATTGTAGCCATATGGGCGCAGAAGTTCTTCTTGACATCTCCTTTCATAAAACTTTTTACCAACATCCAGAAAATCATATCTATATTTAACAAGCTTCCGGTCCATGGCGCATATTGGGCAGTAAGGTCCGATAGGAGCAAAGCGTGCATTGAGCTCGTATTCAAAAATATTTAATTGCGAAAGACTTGAGCAATGACGTTTTGTGATGTTGGATTCGAATCCGATAATTCCTCTAATGGTATTGATTATTTTCGACTTGGCTATAACCCACGAAGCCCATTTGGAGGGTAGGCTTTCAATCGAGAATATATTAAACAGTTGTAAACTGCTTCGATTCCGTATTTCATTCGCTTTGTTCATGAACTCAGAGTAACCCTTATATAATGTATGTAAGTTTGGTATTGCATCAATTTTCGTACGTATGACACATTTACACCAATTTTTCCATAGATCTTCAAAAGTCGGCATTAGCAGCAGAACTACATGGAAATCGACATTATATTTAGCTGCCTTTATTATATGTGTCTCGGACAATGGAAAATTGTCTAAAATAATCCCGTTAGGTGTTGAATTTTCACTCAGCATTAAGCAATGTGCCAAAATATCTTCAGTTAGAGTATTATTGTTATTAACAAAATCTTGATACAGTGTCGTCCAGTAGAATCTTTCTCTTATTAATATTTCAAAGTCTTTTTTAGTAAAAACTTCCATTCCGTATTCTTTTGCTAATCGATTACACAAAGTAGTACAGCCAGAATTAGGAGGTCCTGAGATTGCAATTCTCAGAGGATTATTAAACTGATAAGGACTGCATGTGTTGATGTACTTAAATGGATTTTGTTTAAACATGCAGAGATTTTCTTTCCCGTTAATAAAATATATGTATTCCCGAAATATACAAGGAAAGATCTTATTTCTTTTCATAGATCCTATAAAATGATTTACAGTAGTTAAATTCTCAATGTCAACAGGACATGATTTTGCAAATCGACTATATCTATAAAAACCTTCGTTTAAACAGAGCATAGCATTATCCATCGGCACTTGAAATATCTGAGTAAAAAGACTAAAACGATTTCGATTGTTATGTAAGGCATATTTGAATCTTTTCAAAATTTTTGGATGTCTGAAATGCTTCGGTATTCTGAAAACTGGAATACATAGAGACTTTGCATATCTCTCCATTTCTCGTTCGTTCGCTAAAAATTCTTCAACAGTACGTCTACAAAGTTCATATATTTCAGCTTTGTCGGCTTCTGTTAAATTTCTGCATTTGGGCTGGTCAGAACCAATCTTACGCACATTTTTATTTTCGGGCAAACTTTCTTCACTTCCCATTTCTTCATTAACTATCATTTCATCTCTAGGTGTAGTTATTTTCTTTCTCCATAATTCTAACTGTCTGCAATAAATAGCTTTTAATAGTGATTCCTGATTGTCCATTACAAAAATAGCCTCCGGATACAAAGAGTAAGATATCATGTCCATAAATTGCTTTTTTGTGGCTGGAAAACCAGTGAGTATAGCGCCGTCTTTTAAAAAACGCCTCAATTTTGTTATCACTGCACCCGATAAAACGAAATTCTGCAAGTCATGTAAACTATATAAGCTTGTTTCTTCGGCAACATTATTAATTAGTACGAAATCTTGCTTATGAAAGGATATTGCCTTTGTTTTTATTTCATCTGATAACAATAAAGAAAAATTTGTTTTCTCTATACTACTTGGACCTATAACCCAAATTTTTTCTTTGGGTACCACGGGTTTTTTATGCAGATGTGCGTATTTTTCCGGATTCTGTACAAATTTTGAGAGACATGTTTTAGAATACAAGAAGTAATTTAAATTGTCGTACTCCACGCACAAATTTTTTCTACCCTTTATTAAAACATCATGTTCAGTAAATAAGACGGGACAATATAGTCCTAAATTCCCAAGTCTCATATTTTGTAAGATATCTCGCTCCGAAAATTTGTCTTTGCCACAAGGCAACTCTCTTTCTTGTTCCTCTTCTTCTTCCCCTTCTTCCTCCCTTCCTTCTTCATCCTTAAATTCCTCCTCTTCCTCACTCATTCCAATATCGATATCATGCGTATCTAATTTATTTATCTTTAGTAATTCTTCATAACTCAAATGTCGTGGTTTACTTTTAAACAAATATAAATATTTCACAAGAATCTCTAAAATTACGTCAGCCCAAGTAGAGTTCGCTAAATTGCCAGTAATTGAAGGAATATCTTTTAATTTTAGATATTGTTCTAAGTTTTCAACATCAGCAAGTTCTGCAAGATTCTCCGAACACTTCATTGAAGATAAAAATTTACTATACTTTGATATGGATTCGTTAGAAGAAGTAATTTTCTTTATTGACTCGAAAAAGTCTTGTTGTTTTAAAATTTCTTTTGTTAAGAAGTGACAATGAATATCACAAATTTGACTTAACACATACCGACTGCTTGTAAGTTTCCGATTTAGGCCCTTTCCATATATTTCATCTAGCTTGCTTTCACAACAATTTGAAAGAAATATAACAACGTCCGGTAAACATTTGTTTCTTTCAAGCATTTCCCAAAATTGTAGATTTAGTGGAGCACCATCTATAATCCACTGACCATATGTTTTGCTTGTATTAAAGTTTGAACGAACTTTTTCATCTTCACGTTGAGCAAATTCTACAAAATCCAGGGCTAAGTCATCCTTTTCCACTAGTGATTGCTCATATAATTTTAAAAGCTTTTCATTCAAAAGCAAACTGACCAGAGGATCTGCGTAGCCTAAGTTTTCATATGGTTCAATATTTGTACATTCCTTTGGAAGAATTTCATTTAAATAATTCGACTTTGTCAAAAATTTGTAAATGTCATCTAAACTGAAAGAATTTTTACTGTCTCCTTCACCACCTTCAGCTAAGACCTTTATGTCCAGCGCTTCTGTTAAAATCGTTAAAACAACTTGCTTCCATTCCTCCATTTTCTCCTCCCGCAAGTTGACATAATATTCATATGTAGCTTTATGTAGACTTTCAGCTTTTCCGAAAGCCCATGTAAAAGCTTCCGCAAATTTGTTATCGCAATTATCTGCATAGAGTTTACATATTGCTTGCGTAACATCATATATTTCGCCTTTTAACAAGAATTGTGTATGTTTAGCTAGGGTAGTTTTGCCAGATCTTGGAGGACCAATAATTGCAATTCTACAATTCGGTTTCACTTGTAAATACCTTTCAGGTTTTGATATGAATGCTTCAAGATTTTTCTTAGATGACAGGAGATATATAAAACCAAGATATCTAACTGCCAAGTTTATTTTGCCTTGGGAGCGTTGCCCTCTGTAGATCCTAACAGGACAGCGTGTCTCTAATTTCGATTTTAGCCAATTTAAATTTGTTTGAATTGTGTCACTTTCACATAAAACTTGCAAACAATCTTGTAAGTTTTTACCATCGAATTTTCTTTTAATTTTCATTGGTATGTTATTCGGAAAGATTGTTACAGCATCATATATTTGTTTATAATTTATATATTGGAGCCTATTCTCCAATTGTTTAAAGATATATTGTCGTTCAAGCCGTCCGTCAATTTTTATCATTGTTGTCTTATTATAATACAGCAAAAAGTTTTGAATATATGGAAAAGCTTTTTCGTATCTCTCCAATTGAATTAATAATTTGCTTTTATCTTCCTCTGGGAGGCCAGTTTCAATGGAAACAATATCATTGTTGTCTTCTACATCAAGGTACACTATTACGTCTGGAGGTATATCTAAATCCATTAGAAGGGATAGTTGACTTTCTATGCTGTAACTAAATGTCTCTTCTGATAATGGCATTTTGTATTTGTCTCGCTTTGTCCATTCAAGATGATTTTCATTCTAATAAATAAATAATGTTATCTTGAAACCCGCGGAATTTAAATATCGAATTTTAACGAACTACAAACAATTGTGATTTATTGGTTTTGCACATTTCTGCTTAATATTATAGTAGCGAATTTAAAAATCTATTGAAGATGTGTAAAAAGCAAAAGCGCTCGAAATAATTTATACTTGTGAAATATGGCAAATTGTCTTGATAACTTAATGACCCCTTGATAAGTAATATTTGTTCAGAAGGATAGTTTTTTGTTTATAACTTAGAAACGAAATATGTTTTTCATCACACGTGCACGGTAAAAGGACAGAATCCGAAATTGCTCACGACTGCGGGGTGCCTGAGTTAAACGGGTTTTCTGCCCTGTTCCCAAAAGGGAACTTCTGTACAACGTAGCAATGTTATAAAACTCGATTGGTTTAAAATTTAAAGAAATTAGATTATCGATTTTCAGCTGATTCACTGCACAATGTCTCACCAACGCCTAATGTCCGTATAATGATGGTCAAAAGTATGGGAATCAAACCGCCTAAATGAGTTTTTTTTTCCCTTGAGTATAAAGGCAGATATCTTATGGATTGTTATAGAAATCAAGGAATTACTATGTGAAGTGATGTTAATATAAGTTCCAGGACTATTAGGCGACAGTGAATTGAATTCGGATTATACGGGCGCCATGCGATAAAAATACCTTTGTTTTCATCGAAGAACTGCGATTCGCTCTTGCTAAAGAACATTCATCATGACCAGAGGCAAAGTGGGAAAATATCCTTTGGAGTGACAGATCGAAGTTTAAAATATTTGATTTAGATGGCTTGAAATATGTGCGACGTTCAAAAGACGCTAAATAAACAAAAATTTAAAAAGAAGCAGTGAGTAAGTCGTTTTTCCTACTACTTGATTCTAGTATCTAATTAAAAACAAATTCTTTCTCCATATTTAATTTTCTGTATTTTCGGGCATAATTTGAATCCTTTGGTATAGTATATAGCCTAATATAGGCACAAATTAGGACTACTTCCAATCAGACGATGTTGACAATATTTTTATGTGCAAAACAAACATAATTAATATATTATATAATGTATCTTGAATATATTGTATGCTTTGTGTACGACCTTCTTGAAGGTTTTATATAATAGGGACTAATAAATGCGAATATGTGGAAGATTTCCACGAATTGATATACAATAGTGTTTTCGAAAAAGGAAAGAAGCTTAAGAAATATGGTTAAGAAAAGAGTTAAGCGAAATAATATAATTAAAATTCCAATAGTTCTTTAAAAAAGTGTATGTGTAAGTAATTGTTTTTGGTAAACAATTGTAATTGTGTTTACAAAAAAACTTATTACAAATTAGCTATAATATTCATTTTTTTATAACTGCAAAATTTATATTCAATACTTGTTTAAAAATTGAAATAAAAAATTAAAGGAACGCGAATTGATGAAATGTTTCTATATTCTTTAAAATTTGATCAAACACTCCACTTAAGCAAAATCGTAATGAATTTAGCAAATAACAAAGTATGTTTGCAACGTGAAAATTTGCAATATTCAAATAAAAAATATAATTCATTAATGTTTAAATATCTTAATGAGTTTTCAATGTAAGGAACAAGCCAGCCATGGTATATCAACACAATTTGCAATAAGTCGCGAAAAGTCGAGTAATAAAGGGACGTACTGCAGTCGCACAGTGGAAAATGTATTCAAATGCGTTAAGGGCAAAAAAAACATTTCTGTTCTAACATAGATTTACAAACATTAATAAATGGTAATGACATATTAAGATATCAAACTAAATTATTAATTATCTTGGACTTCCAAAATGGATACGTAAACAAATTGCCTTTACCTGTAGACTAATATCAGGAATTCGTAAATTTGCTTCGTAATTGTGTGTTTGATAATCAAATTATTATCATTATGGCATTTTTAAATTGGGAAACTGGGGACAAACTTTGATTAGTTATGTAGCAAGTACTTCTTTTACATAGATCTAGTGCAAAATTAGATGTGTGATTAATAGAAATGTGCAATACAGACTTTTAGCCCACCTTTAAGCGCGTTTTAAATAATTTGCTTTACATTTCTGTCGAAACACTTCTAATATTTCCCCTTATTCTTAAGGGATTTCTTAAAGTCCAAATAATTAGCAATAGTGTATTTCTTATGCTATTTATAAATCAAAAGTGAAAAATTGTATTATATTCGTTGCAAACAAGAAATTACGTAAATAAAGTTCTTTGAATTGAATTAATGTTTTACATCAATTACAATTTGTTATCCCGTTTTTAATTTTAAAAGAAAAACCGTTGGTAAAACCAAACGTGCACACCCAGCGTTATTTTACTTCTATTAGTATTAGGTGCGAACCCGAGTCAGCAACGTGAAAATCGAAGCCTTTGCCGACTACGCCACGCCATCATTGTGAGCATAGAGAAGGAGTAAGAAGACCTACACAAAACGGAGGCCATGAAAAAACACAATTTTTGTAGAAAATTGCTTCTAAAAATTAAAATATTTGATGAATCACGAAAACCAATCTACTCTAATAGGTAACCACTCGATAAATAATCATCAAAATCAGACAAGAATTACAACTCGTTGCGCGTCCTCATATGTACAGACCAACGGACGGAGACGCAAGACCTTTTCTAGAAGCAAATTTAGATCGTAATAAATATTTTAATAAATTCAAAAATAGTGTCATCTATCACAGGAAGGTCGTGTTTGAAAAAGCTATATTAAAATTTGATTACTGATTTGATTTGATTTGATCGTTGAGGCTGGCGGGCTAGTCGATAATAAAGCACACATATGTGGGGTATGCAATTAGTTCCTTGGCTTTAAGATAGCAATATCTTAATCTTAAGTTCATAGGATGTGTTTTTATAAACTAACCTTTGAATAACAACTGATCGGCATTTTATTTTTATGTGGGAAATATCATTAAATGTGCTTGGTCGCTAGAGCTTGTAATGTATAAAAAGATGCACACAGATAGCCATTTTTAATTTTAGTATTTTTTTAGAATGGATTTGCATAAAAAAATTCAAATTTAACTTTTTGGTCTATAATAATATCCCCCACTGCCTATCGGAACTATAGATGGAATTTCCTATTAACTAATAAAAGTAATCATTTCTTACGATATATTTATCTCCATTAAAATAATTTGGACAAATAACACTTATAAGTGATAAAAATATCTGGCTGGTTTAATCACCAGAAATATACACCTAAAATCCTGAATCCGATACACGCGTCTTTAATGTTTTTACCTTATTTGATATAAACTTTTCTTAGTAATAGTAATTAACTATAGCTCAAACCAAATATCTAATTTATTTGAGTTTTCGAAAATAACGCTAATTTTTAATTTTGTATATATTTATTTTTCTAGAGACAGAAATCATTAAAATGATAAATATCAGTTAGTCTCATTTTCTGGGGCAATAGGATAGGATCATAGAATAACGTATAATAATATTTTTTAAACAAATCTATTGCTTTTTTTAAATGAGATTAATTTTGAGGACAAATAACTCTTTTAAGAGGAGAGACATATAAAATGCTGTAGCTCGTCGTGCAGTCATTTTTTACTTTGAACCTAATAGTTTCTTTCATTTTCGGATTGGTATTTTTCTTTGTGCTTACAATTCATCTAGACATGTTTTTAATACATTCGCAATCCTTGATCCGATGAACATTTTGAACTGATATCAATATTTTGCCTCTATATAGTATATAAAAATATAACAAGTTTTCTTTTTGTAAACAGTTTATGGAATCAAAATAAGATATATTAAAAATAACATACACAACACCACAACTTTGAATGAGGTAAACCTCCCAGAACCAATTTGGAGGCGAATGGGTTGATTTGCAAGAGAGACAGAGATTGAATTGAAGATTGATCAGAGCAATTTAAAAAACCGATTGGCATACTATTTCTCCTTAATTTTGTAAGTGGCCTGTATATCCATATCGATGAGTAAATTGCACATTTCATATTTAGATTACAAGATGTATGTATTGAAAAAAAATTAAGGTAAAAGATTTATGCAAAAGTCAACAAACTTCTAAATTCATATGCAGTAAGTAAATGCCTACTAATAGAGATGAGCCTCCTATAATATAGTACTCGAAATACACCACATTCTTATACGGAACAACGTGGAAGTTTTTGTGTTATGAAGTACTTAAATTCGATATAATATGGGATGCGTTAGCCTAATTTATACTTTGTTTTAGTTTTTCATAACACAATATCAAATAACCGCGTTATAAGAATGTAACATTGCTAGTGAAAATATGAAAATTAAACATTACTTGGTCGCTTTCATCTTCTGAAGACGACGTTACGAATTCTTCCGATGAAGAAACACTACTAGTTGTTTCTACCCCACTCAGATTTTCTTGTTCTTCATCTTCAAATTCAAATTCTTGTTCTCTGAAGACAAAGGATGTTTTACTTTCTTTTTGCATTATCCCAAAAGTAGGTGATACAAAAGGAAGTTTTTTCAAAGCCAAAGGTAATAAATTCTCATTGAGATCACATGATGCTATGATGGGCAAGCCCGACAATACATATCCACGCCGTTTATACTTCTTTTTCTTTAACTCATCGAGCAAAAGCATCATAGCAATATCATCGGGCAATTTTCGCTCTTGAGCTAAATTATTCCACATCCAGGCACCTAGTGTAGTTTCGTCCATAATTTCTTTAATTACCAAGTCCACAACATCTAAATGGTATCTTTTTGTCTTTTGCGCTAAATACTTAGCAAGCTCGTACCTCTTCGAAGTAGGCTTCCCTAATACAAGAAAGCAAGTAGCTTTGCTTTTTGTGTAGATTTCTAAATTTTTTTCTACACAAAATTGACATCTTTCGTACTTTGTCGTCAGCTTGGCTTTCCTCTTGTAAAATTCATCTATGATATGTATGGCGTCTTCCTCTTCTGTATATTTCACAAATGGCGTCAGAGTAATTGGGCTGGGGAAATAATTAGTGCTGTCCAATGTAGAGTGCTTACCAACAACGGCATTAGAAATGACTTCTTTTATAACAGCATTAGTTGGTACGGAACAGGACGCAAATGATATTGGTATAAAATCGAAACTAAGGCTTGATAACGCGTAGTTAATCATTTTATTTTTTAGAAAATTATTGTTGACAGAGCTGCAGGGCAAGTGAGATCCCGTTTAATTAAAATTTTGGAAATCAGACGCCAACTTCGAGCCTATAGAAGCTAAATTGGAAGGAGTGATGGCTACTTTGGTTTTTATGCGTGACTTATCTACTACTTTGTTGTATGCGCGGTTGTCAGGTCAGGCCAAGTTTGACGAAACTTTGTGGATTTAAACTCAACACTTTACCGGACTACGTACATTTACTTATTCATTATAATTTCCTAAGACGGGCCCCGTACTACTTTGTACAGAGAATGGCCGTATCTGGATACGTAGTTGCCTATGCGAAACACCTACCCCCAAAATATTGCGCCCAAATCACTGTCACGCCAAAATCACAGGCACTTGGGGAATGTACTGCTTTTGAAAGAGTATATTTTCATGCACGGGTTACCTTCGCCTGTAAACATTATACTTGTTTTGTTCTTGCAAATTCAATATATCTATTCAATATAAAATAAATAAAATAAAAAATTATGGAGCGAAGAAAATCGAAAAATCACCATGAAAATCAGATTTTTCCTGTTTAATATTAAAATGAATCTTTTGAGAATATTAATAATTTTTCCTTACAATAGGGAACAGTTTACACGTTGAATGTATCGCACGCTAGCTAGAGCTTATGTTTAATCATTGCAGCCAGACTCGTATAAAATATTCGCATGTCCCAAGAAATTGCAAAGTTATGGAAATTGATTGCAATTTTAATCCTCGTAATAACAGTATTTACCAACGGAAGTATGCCCCTGAGGGATATTGAACCATTTATGTGAAATCGCGTCTATAGTCGGTAGGTAGGCTAAATATTCTTTACAGCTAAATTATAATAATAAAGTAAGGATACTTATTTTCATTCGGATCGATGGTACAGAAGGGGAAGTTCTCTGCCGGAGCAGCACTTTTCGTGAGCACATTGAAAAAGGTCGATTTCCCGACGTTCGGTACGCCGACGATTCCAACTCGTAAATTTGTTCCAACACGTCCAATCAGAGGCTTCTTTTCAGGCTCTTCTCCTTTTTTAGGTGCCATTATCTGAAATTACCCATAATCATTGCATTAACTTCCTTGCATAAGCAGATAATATACAGGCGAAGCATTTAAGAAGATAATCAGCTGTTTTGCTGCAAGAATTTATCTATGCAAATTGGTCTTGGCCCCAGTTTTATATGATGCACCTTCACCGACCACAACTTTGGCATCACCACCGAAGGGGGCTGTCTTCTATTATAAGTGCCTGGGGCAATAGCACCTCTTATTAAAACAAGCTTGTTAAACGCTGCAATATGTCACCTATCGTTGGATTCACACACGCAGCTTTCAAATGCAGGCATAACCTTAAAACCGCCTCAAAAGTTAACAAAAGTGCGACAATATCTCTAGCTAGCAACTTTAACAATACCAAATGTGACAAATCCGATATTACTAACTTATTAATAATGTACAAATCTTACGTTTACGACAACTGCCGGTAAATTATCGAACGTGGACTAACTCTAGACTTAACTGTCAACAGAAGGCGAAAAAAGAAAGTAAAAATCGAGCAAAGAAGAAGTCCCATAAAACGAATAACACCGCAAAGCAGAATGATAGAGGAGCAGTATTGCCATACCTACGTGACCTAACAAACGCGAAAGGTGAAATATGCCGTGTTCTGAAATGTACTGACATGGAATGAATGGATTGTTTAGTGGGATAATTATGAACGGTTTAGAATATATAGCGAATTTATTTACATTCTTAGCATATATGTATCAATGTACCTAGTTGCAAGTTCGAATAGTTCGAATAAATACGTAACTTTATTCTGGATATATGTGTAATCAAATATTAAAAATATTATTAACAATTTGTAAAAGTTTCATTTTTTGATTTCGATTTGCGTTATTAATCTTGTGTTTAAAAAATATAAATTTTACAATTACATATACAAAATTCAGTTGATTGTCAATAATATCAATTAATTAATAGACTAGTAGAAGGCGAACATTTTCTAATAAATTCATAAATTTACAGAAAGAAACGCCGCGCAGCTCAATCGTAGGAGATAACCGAAAGCGCAAAGTAGAGTTACCATTGTGAAGCGTAAATAAATTGAATGTTTTACTTTTTTTAAAGTATATATTTTGAAGTATGTGTTTATCAGAAATTAATTTAAAATACATAAAAATAATGAGATTAAGATATTTTTATTAAGCACAAAAATCCTGGCCGGCTGCATTTCATTAACAATTTTCTCGAAAAAAACTTTTATCAACAGGTCAACAAAAACGAATTAATAATAATTTCAAAGTCGTTGCTGTTGTTAAAGTATTTTTTTATAGCTTTTATTTTTTGAGGCACATTGATTACGTGAAGGGTCGTAAAAATCTTGTCATCTTACCAAACAACAAATTGAAATATGATATTTTGCTTTCGAATCAACCAACCGGTGGTCCTTATAACAATTATTGCACTTTCTAAAAAAATTTACATTTATCGTACAATTCGCGAATATGTTTTAAAGTTACAGAAAAATTCTCGGTTCGCTTTTAGTTGTTGCAGCGGTGATCTCCCTTAAGTAATTATTATCAGCTAGAAAAAACCCATGCACTTAATGGGTTAATTTGCTAGTTATCCCCTTTGTGCAAAAGTGTTTCTTTTTTAGGCTATTAGCAATTTCTTTAAGTTGCAAAGGAAATATTCATGCAACTAAATCACGACGATCGCAGAATTTTTAAAAAAATTGACAGTTTTTATTTCGTTTCGTTTGGTTTTGCAAGTAAAAGTTTTAAAAATCTAAAGGCAACAAAATGTCTGGCCGAAGTGTGAATTCATACTTTGGTCTGGGCTTGGTGATGTTGATCTTGTATAAAAAGCCTCGATAGCATAGCACGCGCGGTCGGGAAAGTGAATTTTGTTGGCCTAACTCAGACTATTAAGAAAAATGTTTCGACAGCAATTATAAAACTAGATGTTCTCGCCCCAAGAATATGATACACGTACGTATTTAACATATTCAACTTTTGCAAAAATTCTATATCTATCGAAAGTTTCATGTATTGTGAATAAATATTTTTAGTGATATTCTCAAAATCAATAATAATATGAGCCATAAGTCTAACATATTAGATAAATTTAACTATATTTAGTATTGCTGAATTAAATTTCCAATAGGTATCTTTTAGAAATGACGACTCTGGCCTGCACGATCACAATCCAACTAGTCATTTTCTATAATTCTTAACAAAACTTGTTCCAAACTCATTATTTTTCTAATTTATGTTGCATTATTTCACAGATTTCCATCATAAAACTGAATTTTAGACTTTAAAAGAAAGTACTTTGCCTATCTCTTAGTAAGTTAAAAATTTGATTTAATAGATTTTAGGATAAACCTATTATTTTCTACGAGCATTCTTATTTAAAAACATTACAAACGGCAGACCATGGCGTAATGGAATCAAGAAACATTTGTTCGAAATTTTATTCAGCGCTGATCAATATAGCAACATCTGTAAAAATCATTACCCGCTCTCACACTATGGAGAACAGTTTTTAGTAAAAAATAAAAGTCAAATTGTTTAGATATCTGGAGATATGCGTTAATTAATTCTTAAGAATTCATTGAACAGTTGGATGCACTGACATTTTGCAATAAACGTTTGAGGAGGAGGTATTTTTGCGTGAAACTATCGCGGTATCAACTCTTTTCTAACTTTCTTATTTATTCAATTACAATTATGTCATATTGTTATACCACGAACAAAATTATGGAAGAAAATTTAAAGGTTACTATTAATTAAGAAAATATCCCAATTATTGCAAGAAACATGCGATTTTAAGTAATTTTAAGAAATACATCACTTGATTTTCGAATTACATTATTGACTTTCTTATTAAATAAGTGTAATATGATGCAGTTTTCCATTCTGGGTTTTTTAAAAAAATTTTTTCGACTGGAATTAATTAGAATGTTGCCATGTTTACTTGCTATATTTTATACTTTTAATCAATCTAGGAAAATTGTAAGTTAGAAAATAGCCTATGAATGATAAACTTCCTCCGTGTAATTATTGTCATAGATTTGATATAATTTTGTAGTGTAGAGATGGAATTTCGTAGTCATCGACTAGAATTGGGATCGTTTCGTTTATTTCGAAACGTACTCGATTCGCCTTTTATTTATATACTAATTTTAAATGTTATCACACATTTTTAGTTGGCATTAAATAGTTTACCCAGTACGTTTCTCAAGGTGTTTTTTTCGAAAAGTTTAAATTTATGTTGTATTTTAATGTTTTAAAAAATGTTTTGGATTGAAAAAGAAGAGCAGTAATAACTAAGATTACGAATTGTGTTGTTCGAAATTTAATATGAAATAAAATCCATTACGTTGTTACTGTTTTTATTTCAAATTTTCAATGCAATCAAGTTTAACTGAAAGAATGTATTTTGTTAAATTTAATAAAACATTTATTTTAGGTAATAAAGGTTTTAATTTATATTCGTACAATGAAAATTTTCAGTCTTTCACCGTGCTTTCCTAGTAAATACGTTTTCTTTGTCACATTCGTAGTTCCAATTGGTGGAATCTTCTGTCGCTGATAAATCTGCAAGTTTTAACGATAGAAATAATTTTACAAGTAATCAACTTTTAATATAGCTTTTTGAAAAGAGGAGATCTTCCTCTAAAAATTGATACCATTTTTTGATTTTTCAAAATATTTATTATGATCTAAATTAGCTTTTGAGAAATGACACACATCTCCGTCAGTTGGCCTGTATGTAACATATGTACGTATGTACGTTCCGGTTCCAACCCGGGTCGTGGGACTTTTTCTCTTTTATATTAATATAAGAAATATTTATGCGTCACCATTCACCATTTAATAAGAGTTATTTCACTTGGGAGTTCAGGGTTATGTTTCTGCTATGAGAAGGGTTCCATGGTCATAAGCCACTGGAGTAGAAGAAAATCTATTTTTCGTCCTTTGATGGGCGTCGTACGACGCACCACAGCGACGCAACTCTAACTCCGGCGTCCTTCTAACTCCAACGCCCGCGGCAGAACAGATTGGCCCCTGGTACTGAGAACAAACATTGCCTTGAGGTAATATATGCAGCTATAGAAGCGTGTAATTATCGCACATACTTTAGCATCATCAGCAGAGTACAGTACGTTCGAAGATTAGTAATGAGTTGGACTGCCGGTAGTATTTTAAAGCAGTTTTTGGAAGAAAAACCGCAGGCTCTGCAGACTGATTTTGTTTTATTTTATACCATTTATACGTAGCAGACTTTACAGAATTCGAGCTGCTGAAGCTTGTGAGGTTTGTTAACCTGAAATTTTAAACGTTAAAACAAAGGTAAGTTTAGGACTTCACAGATTTTGAAGATTTTTTTTTATTTTATAAATATAAACACTAATTTCAATTATCTTATATACTTGTTAGACCCCAACAGATTTTCATGAAATTTTATTGGCATAAATAATAACTTTATTTCGCGAATTTTAAATGTTATCAGTAATCTTGACCAGGATTACGAAATATTATTAGTATTTATATAAAAAAATTTCAATTTTGAAATATGAAATTGAAATTTAAATCTGTTTGCAAGGGTGCACGCGTTCTTAGTCGTTTCGAAATTAAAATTGTATCTAAGCAGCAATCCTCTTTTGAAAAATATGACTCGCAATATTTATTAATTAAATCAATTTTTATAATGGGATACTCTGTTTTTCATTTTTCAGGAACCCCTTATCACTATCACTTTTCTATTTTGAATGATGAACGTAGAAGTTATAGATGACATGCAGACGCAACAAATCTATAGGATTCATTTACAATGGCATTCGGACACAAGACACAGATTTTATTAAAAGTAGCAGTACAACAGCAGAAGAAATTCGCTGCGTAATAACATCTGTACCAGAGCTGTGTCTTATATACATATATGTGTTTATATATGCCATGCAAAAAGTTTTAATTTTTTTAAATTTTCCTAGTGCATAAACTGTGCAGTCTGCATCTGCAGTGTTACTGTGTTATGTGGAAACCACCAGAATAATAAACAGACAGAATCCCAACAATGTGCTTAAACTACCTCGAGAATTATGTAAGAAAGAAACGTCTCACCATGCCGGTCTGGCCATTTTTTAGAAAATGAAGAATGCATCTAAAAATGTATAAGAGTATACATAAAAACAAATATGCAGATAAAATATCTGGAACGTAACCTGTTTTATATGAGGGGTAAGTTTCGCATAGTACTATTTATGAGGGTTTCCTGTATTTCACGTCTTGGGGATTATTACTGCTTTTAAATGAGTCATTTTTACCTTTCGTAGCTTCTCACACAGTTTTCTTTTTATTACTCGTGGGAAATTCATAGAAATTTATTTAGTCAAAACTTTGGTTTAAAATAAAAATTTTAGAACATATTAATATAAACTATATCTAAATGTTCTTCTGGTATTTTTATGTTTCTTTCTACTTTTTAATTTAGTTCTAATTTAGGCCTGTTCTTACAAAACGGCTTCATCTTAAATTCTAAGAATAACCTTTTTATATAAATGTTTTTTAAAAACTAAATTTTTTTATGTTGCCTGGATCTCGGGATAATAAAACCGGGTAGAATAATCGAATCTGAAAAATTCAAAGAGAATCTTGTTAAATGATATAGTTATCGTCCATTGAGCTAAAACTGTTAATTCTAGATAATGAAGAACTTATTTCACTTTATAAAGGTTTGTTTTTTTCATTTTTCTCCATGAAGATTTCTTAAGATTTCTTTAATTAAGAACAGATGTAGGTTTATTTTACAATTATTGGAAAAGTATTACATAATTCGTTTGATTTTCAGAGCTCATTTCGTACTATTACTTAAAAGATTATATTAGCCCTTAGTTGTTGCTATTGTCTTTAGTTTTTTTAGAAAACTGAGAAATTATTATATGTACTAAAATCATTCGAGCGAAAATTAAGCGGAAAGAAAATTTGCTTTGATTGGAGCAGTCTGTTCATTTTTCTTTACTTCTTGTTTTTATTTAATTCTTGTGATTTGGGGTAACTTTTAAAATCTCTCTCGAGAACAAATCTGCAGTTCTTGCGAACTAATGTGGGCGATCAGATTTTCTATCGATTTTTATTAGCAATTCGCTTAGTCACGAAAAGATAATTTGATTGTAATGATTGGTTCCAGGGCCAAAATGGAAGTTATGAAAATGCCAACGTAATTATGGATTTCGGGATAAGTTTCAAAAATGCAAAAAAAAAACTACAAATATTTTTATACTTATAAGTGGGGATCAGTTCTTGCCTTTCGCAGATATCGCAGGGAAAAAGTAAAATAGAATTCTTTTTAATTTACTTGAAATTATCAAGTTCTAGCAAATTGAGAAATATCTTTTTCTTTTTTACTCAACTTACTTGACTATTCTGTTTATAGAAAATACAACCTATTTAAGCTCAGCGGTGGGTTTGTATTTCTTTAAAGTACTATATTAAATGCGCCTATAAACGATGAGCCTGATATGCACTTAGCATTTACAAACTATAAAACAGCAAGTTAGTTAATTGTTAAGGATTACTAGAGAGTTGAATTGATTTTTCAGAATTATTTTTGGAAGCAAAAAAGTTTTTAATTGTTACGGCTATTAACGTTTAATAAATCAATATTCATAGAGGGCAGTGAAAATGAAAAAAAAAAAACATTTTTAGAGTATTTATCATTATTTAAGAAAAATTGCTTAAATTCATATTTTGTTGTTAAGAGGGAAATGTTTTATGCATAATAAATTGTATTTATATTTAACACATGAGGTAGCGCTGAAAAAAACAATTTTATGGGCTTTAAAATAATGTGTCCGATTGACAATTATTTTCAAAATTCTATTTTTATAAAATCTCCTTTTTGACATGTTCAATCGCGAAATAATAACCATGAAATAGCTTCTGCGTGAATTTGCCGGTCAACAATGTGTTAAAGTCGATTCCAATTCATCCTCACTTTTAAGCATGTGATGTGAGTTTATTCCAATTATTTTAACATATTCGGATTACCAATTTGTTTTGTGCATACGCTCTAAATGTTGTTATTTCTTTGCTATTGTAAACGAAATTAAATAACAAATATTCCTGATTGGCAAGATCTATCGGGGTTTATCTAATGTGTTTTTATTGCTTAATATTATTATAATTTGTTGTGAATTGCTATAGTATAAAAGGTGCTATTTGTAATAAAGTTTTGTCTATGATATTATTATCAAACTTTTCACGCTACTACTACTGTACTCGAGAAAAATTTGCCAAAACAAACGGTTTTCGCTAGGAAACGCTTAAATTAGGACGAGCATTATCGTGCTGAGCAGACCGAAAATCATAAATATACTTGTTGTTGTTGTTGTTGTTGTTTGTAGTGTGATCCTCTATTATTATCGCAATAAATATTTGAGTAATTTTAATTGCATCTCGACGACGTGTGCATAGAGATACGGGGGTAAATGTACGTAGTTTTGTAAAAATGCCCTATTTTGTACTATAACTATGTATTTTGTTGTTTTTATGCTATAACTATTTAATCGTTCAAATCAAAATAGTCTTCATTCTCCTTTATTAAAGTAATACTATACGTGTCACACTTTATATATTCATGTTGCTATACACGTCACTCAAAGGATAGTGGCCATTGTATACATTTATAGATATTAGAATTACTAGGTTTCTAACAATTTGATCCGAGAAAGTACCATATTATATGAAGTTTTGCTATAATTTTCTGTTTTATGTGTGGGAAAGCCCTTTGTAGTGTATATGGAATTTTGATATGTGATTTTGTTCAGTGTTGTGTCGTTCAATGAATTGTTTGGATAGGCAGGCAGATAAGTAATATGTGATTGATCAAAGTGAAGTGGTCGAGATTGACTTACTTATAAGAGTAGTCAATTAAACGAGTCTTTGTATATAAAAGCTCCCCACATTCCTAATTTTAAAAAATTGCAACTAATTTCTTGAGGAATTCAAAATATTTATGTTTCCCATAAATGATTTATCCAAATCAGTAAGTTCTAAATCAATAATCCTTTCATAAAGTTTAGAGTAATCCAAAATGTTTTCGTTTCGTTGTAGTAGCTTCAACTCCTGCTATATTCCATCTTCTCAACTAAATCCAACCTAAATTGAGTCAATAACAATATTCTTACTGAACCTTGAGAGTGGTGAACTCTGCTTTATCCTTTAGAATTAGTCAAAGTTTGAATCACTTTCAAAACCTGAGTCCTGATTTGACAACACTTTGTTCGTAAATTTGAAGACATATTACATCGTAAAAGGAATAATACTATAATTCCAAGACTTTTTTTTATTCATTCAGGTTCAAACTCTTTAACTTAGTCCAACACATTAAATCCTCTGACAAACTCAAGAGCAAGCACGTGACTATTTCCATCAAATTTTTTACAAAGCCAAGCAAACAATGTCCAAACCCATATAAATTACGAACTTATTTCTCTATGAGGAGTAAACATTTATTCGAGGTCGGTAAATAGTTTTGTTTTATAAATTTTAGTATCTAGTCATGCTTATTATTGGCGTAGTTGCTTCGTTTATTTTTTTGCATTCGAACATTCGTTGTTTAGCGTTCATGGGACTTTTTTCATTGAGTTTCTAATTTAAAGAACTTTAAACTTTTGCATTAAACAATATTGCTAATAATTAATTAATTATTTAAACAATTAATTCTTATTCATCGAGTGAATCTTCAAATTTTATTTTAAAGTTATTATTTTATTTAAGTTTTTAAATTGTTTTTCTTAATTAATTAGTTTTTAAATTGTTTTTCTTAATTAGTCATACAATCACAAACGAAATATACTTTTTAAAAACCAAAAAACAAATCCAAAAATTGTTTGAAAAACGTCATAATATGAAAAAAAATAATGTTTAAAAAAATAACTTGGTTTTCGGGACTGCTGATTCTGGTTCTATGCTCAAGAATTCAAAATTCAAAATCGCTGATACAAAATGTCGAATATAACGCCAGAAAATATGTATATAATTCGATTAAAAGGTTAAACAAGTGTCGAAATGAAGCAATATGAAATTTGGATCGTAGTACAATATTTATTTTAAAATAATTATGAAACAAATTTATAAGGAAACAATTTTTATAAATAATATTTATTTATTGATTGTTCTCATTCTCTATTTAATTCATTGATATTACAAGTGCTGCTTTCAAGTAGCTATTGCTTTTGCATTGTCAACAAGCTGAAAAATTGGACAGCATTTGTGCTTTACTTTTCCATCTTCGATGGAAAACACTCCATCAACATTGGGGAGCCGCAAACATTTGCAACGTCATTTGTGTTTGCTCACAAGTTGATGGCGCTCAAACTCAATCGTGTTTGAGTGTTCGGTGAAATTTGTTCTGGAACTTAAGCAAATGCCTACAACTATGTTCGTTTGTCGTACACATTTTCAAAAACATGCGTTTGTTTGAAACGCGTTTGTCAACGGTTCTTTTTACGTTCACATTACGAAGAAAGTATTTAGCACATGTGTCCATATGCGTTTGCATTTGCTTGCTCAGTGTGAATCCACTTTTAGATTTATTTTTTTTAGAAATACTATGTTTAGTAATGAAATACTATTTTTTAATTTGATTTAAGCTTTGGCTTGACCAATCACATTTTAGTATCAGGCCCGGATTGGCTAAAGGGCAGGTCGAACAAATGCCTGGTGGGCTGGATTACCTTGGTCCGGTGCATTAGTCACCCTGCGTGCTTTTCTTTGTGTGTGAGAGAGTCAGGTGTTTAATTTCTTTACCATCTTGAAGGAACCACCACCATGTTATGACGTAAACGTAAGGCAAGTATAAGGGAAATTTCAATGTTTGAACAAAAACTAAAATTCTGGTAACTAATACACGTTTGAATGATAAAAATAACAATATTATTTTATTTGAATAAGATTTTATTATAAATTGCAAGACATATTAAAATTAACCAAAATAAAGAAAATAACAAATAAAGAAGCGTCTCAAGCCATCTTTCAATAAACATGTATTGAGAAACAAACTCTAATCTATAAATTTTTAAGCAATAATATTAGTTTATTGATAACTGTCTTTCAAAATATTATACTGCTAAGGTAATTATAATAAATACAGTTTTTAATTACACAGTTAACAAACGTAATATTTGCTACAATTTTATTTTGCATAGTTCAAATTTGTTGTATCACGTAACAGGAACAGGAATTAAGTTATCAGATGTTTGTGGATGAAAGAATGTTAGCATTGCTTCATAACTTAAATATTTCATTCCAAACTACATTGACTGTTTTCAATTCTCTAAAAACCTAGTCAATTACTATACTAGAGTCCTTCTAGAAGGAATCTTCTGAAAAGAAGTTACTGGTATCTTACGTGTAACGAAAAAGTTTTCAGGATAGTGTTTCGTCTCTATGATATATCAAAAAATAAAATAAAACAAAATAAAGTGGATCGCTACATTCCCACTTTTTCCTCTAATCATAAAATTCTACTTAGGCTGTTTACATGGAGCCACGTTGATTACTTCGTTCGAATTAAGTTGATTTCCCCAATAATTTGTATAAAGAACTGGGGTGAAATCCGATATTACTAATTTTAATGTCTAAAATCTCTTCGCTTCAATACATATGTCCTTAATAGTTGTTGGATAAATCGCATTATTACGGCTTATGGACTATTTTCTTCAAGAACTTGATTTTAAAGGTGTCCAGTTCAGAATTTTTCCCCCGCCATGAATCAAGATTATACTTCTTCAACACAAAAACAATTGTAGTATATGCACTTGTAATTAACACTTATGTAGTAACAGATATGATATGATACTCGTATGTATAAGTTGAATAAGAAGGTGATGAGTGCAAGCTTTGAATATTCATAAATACTTGATTTTAAGGAATTGTTTTTAGTTTTTTAAAACATTTCCGAGAGGGGTAATATTAAATTTATCTCTCCGAATTTATATAATAGCACATAAGAGGGGATTTTAATCGGCGACCTCTGCAGCAATTTTCAAACGCCGCGCCACGGTGTTTCATTTTAAATAACAATGTTTTGCTTTGGTCAGCGCAGTCTTCTAACGGACTAAAGGAAAGAAAAGGGTCTTGAAGTCTATCCGTGAAATTATTAGTTTCTGGGGCAGTATAGCCCCTTACTGTATTAACAACCTTTAGGGGAAATTATGAGAACTCGCCATAAAATATAAGCAGCCGCGTAGTCTTGAATTTCACTTTGTCCCAGTTTAAAGCATATCCGTTCAGCTTAATGGCGGTAATAATCGGAATGAAATGCAAAAACGATCAAAGAGTTCCACTGCAAAGCGACGGCTCTGCCGTCTGCGTACGTGGTCAGTACCCAAATTGTATATTATTACTATTACGGAGGAAAATTCCGCAACAATGAAGTAATGATGGGTACAAATAACAGAGAAGGATCTGGAAAGGTTTCCCCCAACCTTGTGATTATAAATTATAGATCATGATGTTTATATGGTGTAAAGAGTTACTGTGTCGAACTAAAAGAAAAGAACACTTAAAAGTCTTTCCTGACCACTGATGCGATTATAAGCCAAAGGTCGTTAATTGCGCGGTTTAAGACTTGCGGCTACCGGTTACTGCTGCAATTTTATGTTTCATCCAGCAGTTCTGTTAACAACCTTTTTGCGGTTTTTCGATTTTTTACCGGATAAATAAAAGCTGATCGGGTATAAGGAAAATGTAAGTTCCCCACAGTTAAATGACAATAACTATTATTTTTTCTGTGGATGTACACCTTAATATTTTTCGATTAATTGCTCTTAACGAGGGCAGAATTGCGGTTCGCTGTGTCATATTAGTCAAACATAAACACACTGGGTGTTTATTATTCATTGCAGTTGCTAAATGTATTGATGAAAGCTACAGAAAGCAAGGTATGGATATAAATAGAGAATGCATCCTTTACAAATCTATTTACACCTCACAGTACTTTTACAACTCCACATCTTAGCTCGAAGTAGATTTCGTATTTGTTATATCTTTTCCTATACAAAAGGAATTAATTGTAGGACTAGGAAACTCAACCTGATTTCACACAGCAACTCAAGAATTATAAACTTGTACTATTTTTTTTTATAGGGAATACCTTTACAAAAGAAGTTACTCTTGAGGTACGATTTGTCATTTTGTAAACAAAATGTGTTTTCAAGGGGGAAATTATTTCGCATTCGTTCGAATGGAACGTTTGTCATGAATGTCACGTATAATGATCATTTTTTTTTATCATATCATATCAATTCAACCACTTAAAACATTACTTATTTTTCTGTAGTAGATAAAAAGCTACACAATTATTTTTAAGAGCCATAATTATTTTTATTATCACAACAGATCCAAAATTATTGTGTTACTTTATTACGAAGGAAAACTTTAATACAGAAATCCTTTAAATTTTTTTTTTTTTTAGGTTAAAAAAGGGAATACCTGAAAATGAAAGTGTGGTTTGCTACAACTTCGCGCTTTCTCTGAGAATAAAGAAGCAAGCATTTACAGCATGCACGTGTATAGAATTTCACATAGGCGGCCACGCAGTACCGTGGTCCTTAATTGAAAGCTAGAGCAGCTTCGCTGTTCATGGATGAAGCTAGCCGTACAGACAATTAAGTTTGCGCTCAGTGACATGCCTGCGTTCGGCGGGCAAAGTACATTTCTGCGTTTATATGTACCTGGATGACCGATCCTTGCTCTGAACTATTGTGAACTTTTATTTACTCGCGATTTAGTCATAAGGGCTCATGAAAATAAAATTCAAGAATGAATATTAATTAATGTTTTCATTATAAGTTTTAAACAATCAAAAAAAAACCGTTCAATAAAAGCTAATAATGAATTATTATTTTGATTTTTCAATTTTTGATAAATCTTCACCTCTTTACACACTTTGTTGCGAGTATGTCGCGGAAGGAGTACTTTTAATGAACTTGGCCTCTTGGCACGAGAAAATGCCACATACAACATAACATAGCCTGCAGAAAAATAGACATTTATAGGCCCATGTCAACAAACTCAAAAGATTGAACCTGGGCTTAGTGCGCCGTAATTGAATAGTACATCCAGGTTGACCTTTTGCCAAGTCAAAAGTGATTCTGCGGATATGCACTTCTTTACCGGATTGTTCACCGTGACGGTAGTCTTTCTTTAAAAAAAAGTATATTCTCTTGTTCAATAACGCTCCTGCCTAGCTTTTTAATGAAAATTTGATTTCCTAATATAAAGATAGAGACGAATGTTGCTGTCATTAAAAATAAAAACGCGTGAAAATGGATTTTCCTGAAGATGAGATCCCGATAAATTTCTAGACCTAAAAAAGCCCGATTGCTTTTCTTTAATTTCGAAAAACTATAACATTGAAAGTACTGAACTGGTTTGTACCATATGTTACACAATTTTTTTTTTTTTTGGCGCAGAGGGAATTGACGAATTTTCTGATTTTTTTAAAAGCAATTACCATAAAAATAATGGTGACGTTTTGTTTTATGTATCTCACATATAAGTCTTTTCTTTTGGCATAAAATTATTAGCATGAAATTAAACCTTACAATTCATGACATCGGGATTCGAATTATTGTTTTTCCATGCATAGCTACAAACTGCTTTCGATATTTTTTTCTTTGTCTTTTGCTTTATACTTCTGGTCTTTTGTGTGCTCCTGCTCCTTTTTCATTATCGTGATGCAAATATTCCAACAAGTTGGCTTTCACCTTGATCACCTTAATCACCTACTGTTGTTTGGGATTTAGTGATTCCTCAGCACTCACTTCATTAGCAGTTCGTACTATCATCGAACATGAAGGTGGATTTCTATCTTCCTATCTTCACTGGATTCTCTCGAAGGGTCGTATAAAATTCCTGTGGGTGGATTCATGTGATATTTCGATACCCGCATGGGATTAAACGTTTCAAAACATCTCTACACGTTTGCATTCTCCTAATAAACTTGGCTTTTATATTTTCTCAGCAAATAGATGTAAACTATAAAAACTTTCCCAAGGCGAAAATTTAACATACGTTTTTTAAATTTTTCTATCTCTTCTTTTCTAACAAAATACATATTGATCACAGAGTTACGATTTCCATCATTTAAGTTTGCATAAAAATGCTATTGCTCGTTTCTCTCGACCCCGAATATTTCGGTAATCCTGTAAAAATTTGCAGAGTTAAATTTAGAATTATATTCACGATTACTACGAGAATTTGCTTTTCAATTTACCAGGAAAATTTACTTGACAATGCATGAAGGTTGTTATTTTTCTGTTCCTGAAGAAACCTTTCTCTGCACTGCATAATTCAACACTTAGCAAGTTATTTGTAGCTCTGTTGTAGTTTTAAGCACATCAGTGCAATTATCTTACTAAACTGAATTCGTGATTACGTCCATATTTTTTAAACTTAGCATTTAATTATACTTCTGCTAGAAACAGAATAGAGTTTCTATAATTCGAAAATTCCTGTTGTTTGAGACATCATTTAGGGGGTCTTTAAATTGACCAGGTTAAAAGTCAAGATAAGTAAGTTTTCTGAGCCTCGGCAATACAAAAGACTCTACATCGGGGATTTGCTGATGTATGAGGTCGAAAAGAAAAATCAAACAGCTTCTGATTCTTTTGTACGAAGTTTCTTGCACTATGAGGTTTTTCCCCGGCGAGGTTGTCATCTACACTATTGATGGTGGTAGTATTACCACGAGCACGGACCTCGAACCACGAAGATATGTAGCAACTTAAGATACTATTTCTTCTTACGTCGAACGAAATATTAGGTACGCTGAGTGAGTACGAGTTTTTAATTTTACAAGAATATGCAAGTTGACCATGACAACTTAGTTTAAGGTTCCATCATCAGTGAGAAGAATTCATAAAAATGTTGTTATCCTGGTTAATTTTAACTAACTTTCTGAGGCATTCATCGCACACAATCGCTACCTGGTCGCGTAAATTTTTTTAAGCATATTACAACAAAATTACACATACATATATATGCAACAAGAGTTGCTATAATAGAATAATTGGGGATGAAAGGATCAATAAGGATTTTAACTATTTTCGTGAGTAGTTACTGGAAAGCTGTGTAGAAAGTTTGAATAATTACTTAAAGTAAAATGTATTAAAAAGGCTCTCCATAGAAATGTATCGTAAATACAGATCATAACTTTAACATAAAAAAATTCACTGCTTTTCAAGCCAACACATTTTCAAAGTGAATTACTATTACTATTTGAGATGATGTTTTGAAATTTAATTAATTTTAATTAGAGTATTGAAAAAAATTGGAGATCTTAAGTTCATATTAACAGAAAATTCCCGATTGAGGAATCTTTTCTTAAAATAAAATTATATATGGTAAATATTTTATCCTGTTCTGTTTTTGTATTTCTCAAAATGCAGCTTTTTAGTTGCACATTGTTTACTTTTTGAAAAGCTGCATTTCCTTGTCAATAAGGCACTTTTGTTCACTTTTCACTTTTACTAGTCTTCTTATTTCATATGCTCATACGACCCTGTTTCCACCAGAATGCTCTCAAACGTGTCACGAAGAACATGCAGTCCTTGAAATTACTCCAGTTAGACCTTTCCATGTCAACTGTATTTAGATGTACATACACTCAACGACTTTGCCACACGGTGTATGTTCGCCAAAAAGCCGTGTTAAAAAGATACATTCCCTTTAGTAAAATAGGGAATATGTTTCACGTAATTCAAAACTCTTGCAAGATGGAAAAAAAACTACATTTATTTATATTAAGCTATGTAAAACTGTGGAAAGCAGTTATTAACTAGAATAAAATTATAATATAATATAAATAAAATATGCATACATATTTGAAAAAGCTAGAATAGAAAACTTTAAATTGAAATACCAGTAAAAGAGCATAGGGCGTATTTGTGTTAATAGAGGAGGTTCTAAATACAGGCAAAAACATAAAAAAATATAACTACAGTCTTAGCAAACTCAGTGGAGAAAATAAAACATATACGATTATGTATGTACGTAAAAGTTTAAAAAAATCGAAAAGTTAGAATGTAAAAAGTTATAAAAGGTGTTTATTTTTGCTGTAAATATAGTTGTTTAACATTTCCATTATATACCCACACTTTAGAAATAAAATGAAAGAAATATACAGCTAAATGTATTTCCACGTGAATTCGGAGTTATGGGAATATAAAAAATAATTTTTACGCGATTTTTATTCACCTTAATGCGACCGATCTAAAGGCAAAATTAAGGCGAAATCCGTAATTTAAGAATATTTTAAAAATAGAAAACATGAAGTCAGTAGTTCCTTTTACACGAATTCTATTTGCGTATATTTCCTAGAAACGTATCTATCGCGTAAAAAGAGGTTTATGTGTATTACTATAATAAAAGAAAGCAAACTGCCTCGTCTGCGGTGGAACATTTATGCAGGGGGGTTGAGTATAAATGTCCCGCCTAAAACTTACCAACATCATTTGTATTTTCGCAATTATGCAAGATAATAAGAACTTCACTATAAAAGTTAAGAACTTGCCTAAATGTAGATTTTGAAGTGAAAATGCATCTAACAGGAATAGCGAAAATTTGAGAACTTGTGGTCTTTATGTTATCTAAATCTACTGGGCATCTATCACTTTAGATCTAGATAGGTGCCTTCCTCTGTCGAACGGCGGTTCCAAAGAGAAATAGACAACGACTTAATAGAGAAATTAGAAAATTACTACGACTACGGGGTACACTCAAATGTAAGTGGAGCCTTTTAATTACGCTAATGCAAACTTGCGTTTGGATTATCACGTTGCTCGCGTGGCACGTGGTTTGTGCGTGTATGGAAATTAAAAACGTGGAAGTAACCGTTAATTAGCTTTTTATAACCTCTGAAGGACATTCGGGGTTGACATTTTCGTAACTTATTTAATCGGACAAACCGCTTTAGATGATATGCAAAAAAGCATAAGAATGGAACCGAAAAATCCATATCATCAGCTTATTAAAAACAATAACAGAACATCAGAGTTTTCGCAAAAAGTTTGAAGTGTGGTTTTTATTGAAGGGATATAAAAACATTACTAACATTCTTAATTTTAAAATGCTAAAATTCACACAAAATACTGAACTGAAAATATGCATTCCTATAACATACAAAATTTCGCTTTAAAATTAAAACCGCTTTTGAGACCACTATTGTTTTCTTATTTTTCTATAAAGCACTTATGTTTTTCATCTAATTTATTAAAGGAATTATAATACTGCGATAGTAATTTTTGACGGTTCAGAATAATGCAAACATACCTTTAATTTTAAATAAAGTTTGATTAGGCTTAAGGTATCCTAATCGACTGATTTCTATTGTTTCTACTTATTTATCGAATACCCTGTATATGTAAAATATTCTCAATTATAAATATAATATAAAATATCACGTTGATTTTTCTTGATGATTTTTTTATAGTCCCTATATAATCCATATTTTATCCATATATTATTTATTTCTAGTACCTACGTTCATTACAGATCCAAGAGCTAAAACGTTGTAGTTTTTCATGACGTCGTTCACAATCTAAGTCATAAGCCTGCTCCAAGTCTATCGAGTTATTTAGGAAGTATGTATTGAATTCAATAACGGCCACTAACACAAAATAATTAACGAAATCGTGGCGTTTACTGGTAAATTCGTTGATATTGGAGTACAAAGAACGAATCATACTGGAGTATAAAATCATAGTGAAGCTAGTTTTAGAAATGTTTTTGTCTAATATAACTTTTAAATAAATGTTTAAACTCAATACTTAAGTTTACCACGTCCTCCTTAGTAAGGATCGTATCTTTTTTATTAATTATCTCGTCTAACTCTACTCTTACCGATATGCTCTTTGCGTTTAATGGAATTCTATACAGTGACATACTCGTGACAGTTTTTCGGAAATGCGTCGTACAAATAAGATAATAGATAATGTTACCTAAATAATTATACATGCATATATAAAATCATATTGAATATGTTTTGTATATATTATATATCTGTTCATAATACATTATATTTTTGAATACTTTTCCTGAAAACTCCAGATTTTAAATAATTCAAAAAATCTTTTACTTTATTCGCCCAAAAGATTACACAGACCTCACTAGTTAAAAATAATAATTAATTTGTGTAAAATATTTAACTTAACTAGAAGACAATATGAAATCTACATACACCATAATCATAGGCGCTATGTGCGGCACGTTAGATAGAAAATTATGTGTACAAGACAAAAGCATCAATTGACCTTTGTATTTCCATAGATTAAACATGGACGCTGCTGAAGCATATGTGCATATACTTATAAAATGTGCTCCTTTTGAGAAGGTGCCAAAGATTGGCAAAGTGATAGCATGGTTCCAATCATTCATGTATTCACGTCATAACTGGAAGTGTACTCAATGCAAAGGTTTAGTAGTAAAAGCAAAATCTTTCTAATACATTTGTATAAAACGTTCAATCAAATGAATAACTGAGTTAAAAAAATAATTTAAATTCGTTGCATCCTTTTCCAATTTAATGAGAGTCTTTGAATTTAATTTAAGCAAACAGATGGAATTCATTCTTGAAATATGTAGTAATAGCTAAGACATTTTGTTTTAATGATGAGTAAACATTTTTTTAGATTTGTTTCTTCAAATGTGAGCATAAAAATCAACGTTTTTGTCAACTACTATTAATTTACAAATATGTGAAATTTCAATTTAATCCATGTACTGAATGTCAAGAACGCGTGTAAGCCGTTTTAAACAACATTCTTTTGAGAAAAACATTTGAAGTTTTATGCTGCCTATGCGGGTGTATGTGTCTTTCTCCGTGTAATAGTCTATAAGTTCTAGATGTCTACATGACGCTTTTTCGAAATGAATCTTAAGTTCAAATCTACATTGTAAAACAAAAACCCTTTTCGAAAATTTCACATTCACAATTTCAATTAATGCATTAACGTAACAATAAAATACCGTATAAATGGACATAGTAGACAAATAGATAAAATTTCAAGAATATACTTAAAGATTAGATATATGTATATATTTATGTAAGAAAGGTTCATCCCAGTCAGACCAGTAGTTCTGGAAAAAGGGCTAGCAGTCAGCAAAATAAATAGAATTATTTACTTAACACGTTATCAGTATTTCCTCACACTATTCTTAATCTCTTGATTTGGTTAGAGGATAAGTGCCCGTCCCCATAAGGATGAATATAATTTTCTCAACAGCCTCATCCGTGATGTTATAAAGTAGTTTTGCTATATTGATACTCCATAGTTTACTCCTTGACCTATTTCCGGTAAACGCGCCCAGGAAAAAGCCCTAGCACCTAAAAGTAATGTCTTAAATGGAAGTTAGTTGATGTTTTCTCAAAATTATAGAGTTTTGAAATCCTTTGAGAGCATATTAAAATTAAATGATTATATTACATCCATGAAGATAAAGATATATGACCCGTTATTTTGGTATAAGTTCATTTATAAAAATGAATTTATTTCATATTATTTTGGCCTTTTTTGATTTGTAGAAGCTAAAAATGTGTGAAATAGAACTAACTGTTTGCTAAATATGGAAAATTGCATTCTATACCTTTACTATGTTATAAAACTAAAATTTTAGCCAAAGATTTTTGACTGTAGATAAGGCATATGAGTGGATGAAATGTTGCGGGTTGCATGCAGTAAAAGTCCAAAGACCCTTTTCAATCATTAGTTATATTTGTAATTGCAGTTCTGAAATATGAATAAAATAATACAAACCCTAGCGCAATAATTATATGTATGAGAGAGTAAGCAAAACATGTCTGAGGTGTTTTTCATGCAGGCAAGCCGTTTCGCGTCCTCCTGGGATGACGGTAATCGGTTTGGTTTCAAATGCCCCTTAACTGCCTTCGCAGGCAGTTTATTTCTTGGGATCTTATGAATCAAAAGAATTAAAAGAAGCCAATTTGAATAATGAAGGCCAAAATGAACCTCGCATTGGAAAACTGAGGCCATTTGAATTAATGATAGCGTCGGGCCGCATTTTCTTGCTACTGAGTTTCGTTAAATTGCTAGTGGCAGTTGTATGAAACCCGGCATAAATTTGGGAGTGATGTAGTTGTCCGAGCACTGGATGATTTCCAGATTAAGTTTTATTGCAGCAGGTGAGCTGATTCCGCCACGAGATTCTAGGGTTTTGTTAATTCACTTCTTGTTACGTTTACCCATTTAATTCGTTTCTTACCTACTCTTATGTTAAATTTACAGCAGATCGCCGTCTTTTCGCTCCAGAAGAAGGGCGTCGATCTGGAAACTCTTTAAAAATTATGCATCGGAAATATGAATTGCGTCTTAAAACTCAAGGTATTAATATGTGTTATATTTAAAGAAAAACTCACAATTCTTTAACCTTGCGAGTGACAGAGATTGTTAAATATTATGGTACGTGTAAAAGTACCATCAGTTTTTATACATTCCTGCAGAGATTTTGCAGGCTTTAATGTTATAGTTCTTTAAATTCCATAAAATTAAGTTTTATTTTACAATTGGTTAAAATTAATTTGAGAGATACATAATTGTACTTCTAGTGTGCTTTTGCATATACAAGACGCAATATTCTTTTCCTTGGCATTCAGTGTTAAAAAAACGATGTGTCGTAAGTATAAATAAATAATCAAAACGAAAAGACGACGATCAAGAGTTGCAATTACTTCAATGCTATATTTTGTATAAAGTAATCAAACTTTCTATAAATTTTACAGATATGAATACCCAAAGTGTATAAAAATTCGTCCTACCCCATATTCCCACATCATTAATTACATAATTAACATTATTATCAGTTCGATTTAAATCAAAACATGTTTTCCGCATTGCGAATTTATCGAAGCTTGCCTTAAATAGAAAAATATTATTATTGGCTACTACTTGACTGAAAATAGCTCTTACATGCAAGTATTCAGTTAATATGGCTTAAAAGACGACTCAAGAAAATGTTTAATTTAGTAATAAATTGATTCAAAACATCAAACTGTTAATTTCGAACTATATTTCCCTCGCGAAACCATATTTAAAAGGATCCAAGTTACGTCGAAGAACATAGAGAATTCAATTTTGTGTTGAAAAGATATGGTTTTCGTAATTCAACATTACAATTGATTGAAAAGTTTCCATGAATCTATTTGGAATACAAAGGCATTTGTATACACACTGGAGGCCGCATTTCTTAACCGATTGAAATTGAAATTGAAAATTTGGTATGAAAGTACTTTGGATCTACATCTAGATCAAGTTCGAAAATGGACCATATTGCTTTAGAAACGTAAAACAAACAAATAAATAAATGTTGTTTTTGGTTTTATTAGAAGAGAATAATCATATGAAAAACAAAAACTTGATTGTTATGTAACTTTTCATGCATGTTTAGTGTAGGGATCACATATAACATGTATGTATATATGTATATATTGTATCACGTATACTATACTATAACTTTTGAGATAAGCACAGACTAATTTCGAATACATGATGAACTGAGATAAGATTTTGAAAACTTTTTATAGATTTCTTTTGCATATAATATTAGGCAGCTACTATTACAAGGAGATACATAGGTCTGTTTTTGGCTTCGGTCAATAAGTATGGTGAGCATTAACGTAGTAAGTGATATTGGATCGTCGTTATTCAACTAATTTTAATGAATTCGATATTAGTAATCTAAAA
Source organism: Proctacanthus coquilletti (assembly GCA_001932985.1). Classification (NCBI taxonomy): domain Eukaryota; kingdom Metazoa; phylum Arthropoda; class Insecta; order Diptera; family Asilidae; genus Proctacanthus; species Proctacanthus coquilletti. Next base: position 195,810 of record MNCL01000060.1, read on the forward strand.
CAGCCAAATACCACAAATGATATTATTATAGATAATGACAACATAGTAGACGTTGATTAATATTATTTACGGTTATCTACACCTGCTATTATTACGTCTAATGAATTTATGCTTATCGAGCCTGCTAGGCATATTCAAGCATAGCTGTGAAGAAAGAAAAGCATTATGTTGTACATTAGAAAGTTCGCGAAACTGCATTGTAAAAAAACCTAATTGTAAATTTAAAACAAAATTGTGGCCTATTTTTCTAGTAGAATCGATCCCGACAGTTTTCGTTAAGGGTTAACAAGAATATGGTCTAGGGTACAAAAAAAATGTCTCTTTTATAAATAATTAAAAATTATCAAAGGACTTTTATAGTTTACGATAGCCGCCTGCAGTTTTACCGCTGAGCTACTGATAAATGTTTATTTTGATTTTCCAGAAGATTAATTTTTCGGGGGTTTGATTTAAATCTTTAGGGCGTAGATCCTTATAAGTGTTCAAAAGACACAGACTAAGCCGCGGTTTCTTCGTGGGATGATAATTTAATTCTAGGAAAGTCGGCTCAAGTTAAAGGCAAAAACATATTTTGGCTCCAGCTATTAACTGGCGTATTCCTAGGGCTAATCCGGTCTAATTTCAACAGTAACTATATCCAAGATCCACCTATTAGAGATCTAGTAAATATTAGTAAATATAAACTCAAACTAATCCATTATTTTCTACTTAAGTTGATCAAAAACGCAGTCCACTAGAGGGCTATAAGATTGATACAACTTAGGCAGGTTTTATTTATAACATATAAAGAGAAAATTAAACATATCAAGCGGAATTTGTAAAATTTTAATTGTGTCTATTAAGAATAGTATTGGCATTGTAGTAAAGCTTCTTAATAATCGAATTTCAAATAAATGAAGTAATACCTACATCTGTTTATCTTCATTATAAAATTTCATATTCCCTAAAGTAGACAAATCCGGACAGCTCTTCAGCATTTTGTCAAAGACGTGCCTTAGTAAAGTCCATGTGTTTTACTTTATATTCTAGATCACATTCGCAACTTATTGTTTACTGTGATCTATACCTTCTTCTATAATCACAGTAATTTTTTGACTAAAGCTACATAAAATCCGATAATCCATAAATATATTCGGTTCCTCACCTCCATCCTCAGTTTTAAGTATTTATAGGCTTAGTGGTAGCTTGTATTGTGTTTTCATTAGTTAACTTTTTATGAAGTTTTTTACACATTTTTACTTAATTTAAGATAGAAATCACTTAGAAATCTTAATCCTACTACACGCATTTGTTATTAAGGTAAACAAGCACATTTGCATATTCGGAGTCTATAATAATTAACGCATAATAAATATAAATAACATTTCCATAAAGCCTAATATTTATGACGACATATAAATATAAAACTACTATACTACTGAACAATTGAACGAAGTATTCTTGTCTACAGTTTAAAAGGTAATTTTTTTCGTTATTTTCTTAATAGACAGACTTTAAAAAATATCCCTGTAAAAACCTTGAACATTGAACTCGTTTTTCTCAAAACTACTTTTTTCAAAGATGTTGACTCCATTACGAATGTTTTCAATTGATCAACATTAAATTTGTTTATTTTTGTATACTCGTATTTTCGTTATGGCACCAGCCTAAATAATTGCAAAATTTTAAGATTTCTTTTGTTCAAAATACAAGGAAAGTTATTTTGTGTTTTGATTTTTTTTGTTTCCTGCCGTAGTGACACTCCTTATATGCAAGAAATTCCATTTAAATTTTGCTTGAGATGAGCAAAAGCTTTGGTTTAAATTTATTATAAGAGAAAATTCTTATAACTATACCGAGGATAGGCAAAAAACTTACTTGTTTTTTGATTTTCAGGAATTAGCTAAAATATGATATTGTTCACATAAGACTGTTTAGGAGACTTGTTAAGATTTTCTAGGCCTAGGCGCGTTAATTGCTACCACAGATTGCTGTAAAAAGTAGTTGAGAGAATTAGAAAACATTGCAGACTATAATTATGAAGATTCTTCCGCATCACACTCGGAATCCTTTTCATCATTTGTGTTTTCTGCACTCTTTAAAAAATCTGTAGATTTCCTGATATCAGGAAATCTACAGATTTCCCTGGTTGTCAATGATGCTAATAGTCGTCTTTTCCCTTTTTGTGACCAGGAAATCTAAACAGCTCATGCAGAGAGTTTTGCTAAACAGACAAAGAAACGAAAAGTTCATACATATTTTTGGTTGTGAATACTTCAAATACATCTTTTCACTTTTGAAAACCAGGCTTGACATACTACAAGTACATTTGTATCGTAAAGTAAGCTATTGTATTATGGAAGAATTCATTTATTGGGGTAGTACCGCATGTCTTCGGATTCGCAATGCAGAGATGTTTTTCTTCGACTACAGGGCCTCATGTTGTGGGGAAGCGTAAGTGCTTTCAGGAAAACAATTTAATGTACTATTAAATAGGCGTTGCTGAACACCCATCTCGCTGGGGGTTGGCCTGTTGGTCACAAGGTGAATGCACGTTGTGGGTCTTAGCTTGCTCTCTTTTCTACTCCCAGCAGGCGCCAAATGATCGAGAAGCGCGCATCAATTATAGTCATTAGGCACGTACCCTTCATTCAAGAATCGAAGACTTGCGATTGCCACGTGAGTACCCCGTGACAATTCAGAACTAGTGTGAGGTTACAGGAAGCGAACAAATCATCCCTTTTGAATGTAATTCTCATAACTGTCGAATTGAATATGAGAATGAGACCTCGTACAACACCCCGACACGACAGAGAGTTCCGGTTTTTAGATAAGCGCCTTCAGCCCTTAATGATTTTATTCGATTACATTTTTTCTTAATCCTGGGACACTCCCACGATATACGCCCACTTATGGGACCCTTCAGCAGATGCTAATCTTTTGGGCCGAGAATTCAATGAAAATTTTCAAGGAGCCTGCGTTGGCCTGCTCCATAACGACGTAAACTCTTAACATCTGCAGTTTAATGATAGGTTTTCTAGGCCAACACACAAAGGAGTCGTCATGGAGTGCCATGTTGTTAGTTGTTGGTTTCATGTCTTTATAGTATGAAAAATGCGACACACTTTGAACCGGAAATAAATTCATTTGTGTCGTTATGAATTGCAGCAAACTGGTGTCTAATTTCACTTTTCTGCAGGCAATTTTGTACCTCATATTTTAATAAGATATTTATTATGAATATGAGTAACGGTGAAATTTTGTATGTTTAATTGTTAGTTGGTGTTTCTATTCACTTCATGAATAATAATGATAATTCGATTACTCAGTGTTTCTAACATATCTTACAGAATGCGTTTTTAAATTACTTTATAAAAATTCCTGAGCAAAAAATGGAGCATAATTACCTATGCAGAAGCAAAGTAGGAACATTTTACGGTATTCCGGTATTAAAATCCATTCAAAAGTAGAATGGCTACAAAAAGTTTTATTGGCCATTCTTTCGAAATATTAGATTGGAAGGAGATTTTAAATTAAGATTTGGATTTGCGGTGAAAATAGTGTGTCACAATTAATATAAGCTAGATAATAGAGATAACATAAGGAACAATAATTTTTTTATAACTATAATAACTTTTTTTTATACTCTAGAAATATTTCTATCATTAAGCCGCAAATTATTTATAATATTAAGTATATCCGAACAAATTTCCATGATCAGACAAGAAATTTTGATGTTATTTGAATAACATTTTTAATCCTGAAGACCTTCATTGTTGTTTATATTAAGTAATTTAACATATTGTTCCAAATAACTTCGTGGTTAAGTTATAAATATGCTTCTTATAAATCAACATCACTCCACTTTGTGAATACTTTAAACCCTTTTTCATAATTATTCTGTGTTCGAATTGATGTGAGCTGGGTTAAGTTTAACAATGTAATGTATTTGATTTAATAATTCGATGCTTGAATGATTTAAATATTTAAAAAATATACTTCAAATAGACGACTTAATCACATGCATTTTCTTCTTTCAATTATTCTTGCAAAATATTATGACAAAGCATGGGTTCATGTATTAATATTTTAATTTCCTTGGTCCGGATGGTTCCGAATTGATATTAACAACATGTTCACAATAGTCTTATATAACTAATTTTTGAGTGTATATTCCAGTAAAGTAAATCGTAATTCTCCAGATATTGCTTACAGAAAATACCAAAATTTTGCGCACTTACGATCGATTATGTTCCCCGAAGTGCAAATGCGACTGTTTTTGAAAGTCTGGTCTACCGTTTCTGGCTTGATTTTTTTTGGATAGTGCGACCACGTGAACGTTGGAAAACCCCAGGGTCTCTGTTAATCCGTTAACATTTCAACAATAGCTCATTCATCCAATAACTGAATGCAAAATTCAGTTCTAAAACTCAGATAACACGAGCCAAGAATTAGCGCTGCTTGACTTCGGCAGCACCCAAAACTTCGATTAAGGCTTGGGTGCAAGTTTAGAATTAGGAATTCTGTCCATAGCGGCCGCATGCTGGAAAAATTACAACCCTCTTCTTTTTGATTATTTTTCCATTATGCCGACCGTACTCAATATAATATTCATTCCTCCTGCAATTACAAAACGGAAGCACTTTGTTGTTGACCTATCATCATCACAGGATGAGCCGTTGTAGTTGCACACTCGTTTAATCACAGTTCGTTCGGGGGCATTGAAACGAGTCTCGCGACCATTTTAATTCAGACCTCTGAGCCTTCCTTGACACCGAAGATGCTCATCCATTCAGGTTCCTCGAAAGAGGTTTGCATGGCGAGTTCCAAGCGAATATCCGCGGCGTAAAAACTAAAAACCAGCCCTAGTCGGTTGCGGCCGGTAGACTCATGTTTACTTTTCTTTCATTCTTCATGGTGTTTGATTTTGGCCTGGGGAAACGATACGCATGGCGTGCCACCTGGTAATAAGCCAAAAGGGCGGTGTAGCTCTCCTCCAATGGGAGCTGAAAAACTTCCGCCGGCAGGTATATCGTTATATTGCCTGCAAGCAAATCGTGGCCGTAGACGATGTTTTTGTTTCAAGTTTTGTTTCTTGCTGCAGTGGGTACATACCAGTTTACATGCAAAAATTTAAATCGCATCCAGTTAAAATGGCCGACCAATGACTTGCTGCATGCATCCAGTTCGCAAAATGGGTCTGGAAGCGTTACAACTTATTAAAGACAAACGTTTGAAAAAAGCGCATTTTTTACCTGCATTTCGCGCTATGTACCACAAAGCTGTTTATATTAACGCTTATATGAACCATAACGTGACAAGTTTCAAGTTTTAGGTATGTTGCTCTTAAGCAATGTGTTTTAATTCATTTTATAATCGACATTACAGAAATAGCCTAACATTTAGCACAGAAACGAAGTTTCCTTTCTTTTCTTTTCTTACTTATTAAATTTCTGTATTTACTAAATCTTTTAATTGGAATTAAAGTCATAATTCATCCTTTCAGCAAATTTCTCACAGCGTTTTAATTATTTTTAGAGGTCATTTTGGTTTAAATGCCCAAAAAGATGTTTTTTATTGAAATTACTTTATAATTTCAATTTCCTTGTGTAACTTTTGTATACTTTTTGTAAAGTTTCTAATTAAAAGGTCATGCTTTTAAATTCTTTTCGCTTCAAATTTCGCAAAACATTAGTGTAAAAAGTAGTGAGTATTTTACAGACAAAAACTCAAAAGATAATAAAAATAACATTTGTCCTTTAAAAAAAGGAAATACACTCACTTGCATTGTCAGAAACGATAGACAAACAAAAATAACGTTGAAGGTTCAGCATGTTTTTAATAAGCAATCGGATGATAGTGTTACGTTCTAGAAGGGAATTAAAACTTGAGAGATGAGTCTAAGACCATTGATATTACGTGCTTATCTAAGATTATTGAATTTGGATGAATTTATATGAATCTGAAAATTTTCAGTCTCAATTTTAGTAGAGAAGGCAAATGTTAAATTGTGAATTAATTTTGGCTCAATTTCTTTAAAACTTTGAATCATACGTACACGGAATTGTTGAAGATGGGGTATTTGTTTTACGTACCTGTTTGTAATACTAAGGTAAAACGAATTGCGTTTTTGAATTGCTAGGCTGAAATCTAGGTAGTGGTGATCAGAGTAGGATGATTCTTTAAACACACTCCACTTCCGGATCAAGTGAGCGGATCATTCTGTGACTAGCGTTCAGATCCTTTCGCCTTATGAAGTTAATGAAAATGGGTTCATTTCCCAAAAGCAGTTTAGTGCTTAAAATATAGTCAAAGAGTGACTGTCATTTATATCCACACTAATGACCATGGTTTGTCAGTTTCCATGATTCCTCCTACGGTCATAAGCCATGTAACTAGAGTCCAACCAGATAGCCTCTCCAAAGCCACAATTATCGTGCTCTTATCACTAAAATTGGCAAGGATGAAGGCCTTGTAACTGGTTTTAGTTATGATACAGGACCTGGGTCTCCATTTGTCTTGTGTGTAGAATACCTTATATCCAGAAAGGTTGAGCTTACAGACCCTATTCCTTATGGTTCAGAGTTCCTGGACTAGGGCTACCTTCTTTCCTTTTTTTGTGACAAGCAGAGGAGAAGAGCTGCAGACACTGCTTTGGAATGATGCATATTAGTCTGCATAACCTCCACCATAGTTATCGGGTGAGAACGCTTCTACCATTGTCTTCTCAGCGTCCTCATCCAGTAGACAACAACAGGTCTTCCTCCAATGACATTAGGATCTCTAATCTGACGACCAATTTTGAGTCTTTCCAATCCTCAGGTCCTTTCGCTAAATCTGAAAAGTAGTAGAATGGAAGCCATAGCTGATCTCACCATAGTGTTCGCAAATCCGTTCTGGACGATTTTTGCCTGGTTCGAGTTGCCCTTGGCCGCATTAACTTGGACTACCTTCCAGTCCTGGGTAGGTGTATCAGAGTTGCAGTATCTCCCTGGAGTTAGAAGGCTGCGCAGAGATCTAGGCTCTAGACTTTAGGCTTTTCGGGACCCGGTCCGTGGGCAAAAGCGATACTAGTGGTCTAATATTTTTTGGGGAAGAGAGCGCCTTGGCAAGGTAAGGCCATGGTTACTCCCTGAGGCTATATTACCCGCTGACTACAGACCATCCAATGGACATGGTAGTCGTAAAACTCTGGATTAGGGCGCGGTACATCTTGACTCGTACTTATCAACCTCAACGACAGGATCCTCAGCTTCTAATTCTGTAGAAATGAAAAGAAATAAAAAAATTTCCTGAAACTATCCCTTTTTATAAAAGAACCAAATTCGGCACAGACGTAATGGACCAAATGGCTAAGAAGAGTAAGTCGGCATCTCGAAGGTTTAGAAGTATTTTGTAATATTATTGATACCGCAGATATGCATGAAGAAGTCACAGGAGCAGTTATTACTAGATAGGAGTTTTTATTTAAGTTAGCAGAAAATCTTCCTATTAAATATGAAGAAACATGCGATCGAGAAAACTTGATTGAACTTCAGAGAGAGCAGAAAACGTGAGTGAAAACTTTAACAAACTGGTTTTGAAAATACAGCAAAATATTTGTGGTCGTTGCAAAAAGTATGTTTGTGGGAAATGTACACAAGAAAAAATGTCAGTATGTAAAAATTATATTAAGGAAAGTTAAAACTAAAGATGCCATTGCCACCATGTGTTATATCATGCATTTTACGTGAGTGAAAATATATTTTTTTATTATTTAAAGCTCCATTCTTTCTTACTGCCAGTAATTGCCAAACGGCGTCCCTGATAGCATATTTTTTATTAGCAGTTTTTCAAAAACTTTCAATGCTTTAGAAATTGCAAGAATTTAGACGATATTGACGTACATGCTATAAACCAAGTTTGAATTTTTATTTTGGGTTTTGGGTTTTGGAGAATTTGTAATGTCGTTCAGTCTACACATTCTGAAAATTTGTTTTGCAGGCAACAGGAATTAAGAAAATGTTTTCAAACATATTTTAATAAACCATCGTACTGGAATGCGCCTTTCAAAAGTTCAAATCTTTTTAAACATGTTTTTTACAATGTTTTGAAAAATCATGTATCCTTTCGTTTAAAAACAAATTGGGAATTAGTTTTGAAAAAAAAAATTATGTTCAGATAAGAATACAGAGTAAGATACATGCGGCTACGCAGTGCAAAATTTGTTTTTTCTCCAACCAGTGTTTATCAAATCGTTTGTATTGTTAAAATAAAATAAAATGAATGTGTGTAAATGTTGTAAATTTATGTAAGCATTTGTTCTGGATTAGGGAAAATAAATCGTTTTGGGGAATCCAATGTCTCACCTTAAATGTCTCACCTTGCGGTAGAAAGAAGCTGAATTGATGCATATTACTCAAGAATATGGTGTAAATAAGTGTTAAGAATTGGTTATAGCCAGAAAGCTTTCCTTAAACTTGAAATAAGTTCCCGGCTTTTTATTGTATATATTAATACGTTCTTAAAAACCATTCAATTCACTTTACTTTCGTTGAATAAATTTTCGACAGCAATTTTGTGCTCTGCGCAGTGGGATTGCACCTTAACTGTACAAATATCTTATACACTATTAAAAGCGTTTCTACTTAATCTGTAATTTTAATGGAACAAGTTTAGGACTCAAACATTTTTTGTGCTTATTTTCTTATGGGGGAAATTCAGTAGAACAATTAAATAACGAATATATACGTTTACAATTTCATGACAAATTGGAATGGCGGCGCCCACCGAAATAGAAATTTGGCTTTTTCTCCACTTAAGAAATACGTCATAATTTTTCGGATTCTGATTTTGAAAAAATTAACAGTCTTTGGAGTATATAATTACTAAAATACGTGTTAGTTTTCACTTGCTATTTTCAAGGACTGTAAAATTTTTTATCCATCCATTTTTTTTAAAAAAGTAGAATCGTACAACTATTTTAACTGTGGTTATATACAATAATAATTCCTTAGTTTGAGTCACATACTACTTCAAAAATGTTCAATGACCATCTAGAAAACGACCAAATTTTTTTTGTGGCAGTTTCTTACAAACGAAACGAGGTTTTACATGTTTACATTTTGCTGTTGTTTTTGTTTATGCCACTACAAATTAGACTATGACTGTGATTTTAGGTTGGACCGACTTTTTCGATAATTCATAGTCCTATAGATATACAAGATATCGAAATATTCCCCACTTTCTGAGTTTTCTGTGTATACCGGTCAAAGATAAAATGTTTTTGTTTTAGTTTTCGAGTATAGCTTTCTTTACAATGGTATGGTACGTTTCGACCTAATACTGATTCGAATGAAGTAACTTTAAGATCTGTTGATAATTCATTCATTAAAATACGCAGGAAGAATTGAGGAAGGCTGGATGTAGAATTTTATAATAATTAGTTTTTTACAGCGCATTGTGTACATTATTCCAACGAGTCATGTAATATTCTAATCACTTTATTAAATTATAAAACATGCAGAGTACGAAATAAGTTATAATGATATAATGAACATAGATCATCAAGGAAGAACCTAAATATAATTCCAAAGATGTGGTTTGCATCCAGTTTTATTGACAGTGGCGCATTTCCTTTCTGCGTAAATATAACGTTGAATGTGGTGAAGAGGTTCTTAAATTTTATAGGCGGAAAGTTGTTTTGCATGAATTAATAACATCTTTGCTTTAATTACTTCTCATAAAAGACTTCAGACGAGACAAAAAGGCAGAAGTTGTTTTGAATTTGTCGCCCAAGAAGAACTTATCCGCCAATAGAGCTCTTAAATCTTTAAAGTGCCCAGGCCTCCCCGAGAACTCGTTCGTCAAAATTGCCACACGAGGAAGTTATGCGGTGCCTTTTCAGCCACTCTGGTAGCGAAATTTTGTGGTTGACTTGTTTACAGTGGCATCATAAAACATTTATGAGTGGCCCATAAAAAATCATAAACGACCCCTTTTGAGGGCTATTCCAGCCCCAAATACACATTTTCGATACTTTTAGCAAGGTTTGTTTCTAGTTGTCTGTTAATTGCCTGTTTTATTATTTACATGTTGTAAAGAGCCATCCGCAGAGTTAATTAGTGTATTTTTGGAAATTCGAGAGGTATACTCTTATTCGGAATAGATTATTTTGGAGCTAAAAAGAAAAGGTAGAAGAAAAAATTTAACTATACATGAATATAAGATTATAAAATTATTATTTCCTGTTGCATTAAATTTTAAGGCTAAATATGTGTATAATGCTTCGTACATTTCTTCATAATTACACTAAAAGTAAAGTATAAATTTATTTTAGTGCCCGTAAAGTACAAATGTATGTACATATATATAAACACTTTCGTTAAGAATACCCTAACAGGAACTAGTAGTTTCATAAATAAATTCGAGAAATAACTAGCAATACAATTTTACACTCTTTAATTTTTTTCTTTTTAGTTAATTAAAATTACTTTGTTTAAGTCCAACTTCAAGCAAGCTTGAATTTTGTTATAATTTATATTAATTATAATTATATTAATGTAATAATTTTTTGTCTTTAAAATAGACCAACAAATTTATTTTAGTTTTATTCTAATTTCAACTGCAGCTGAGGAAGAGCCCACATTTCTTTGTTGTTCAATTTGTGACAATGTCATAGACCACAAGATATTTGAAATTTTAAACCATATCCTCCCATATAAATTTTATGGGAAAGCCATCCCCAATAACCTTACCCTTATCTCTCCTATTGGCGTTTTTTTATTATGCAAAGAATTGCATAAACAGCGTGCAGATATAAAAATTAATATTAATAAAAAAACTGATATAATTATTTTATAAAGTCTTTCAGAAAATAAATTTCTCTGATATTAAAGAATATATAAAACTATATTTTCTTTGACTGCGTAAAACAAGATCATTTAAATCAGTCATTCCCACTTTAGGAAACATTGATCTAAATTAAGATCGCGTATAATAAATACCCCACGAATAACGCGATAATTTACAACATGAGAAGGAACTCGCATAAAAAAATTCCAAACAAATAGTACATGAATTTTTTTCGTGTCTAAATTTCGACTTGTAAACATAAAATCTTGGTACTACCGAAGTTATTAAAAAGAAATATTAATAGGAGACTAATCTACGCTACAATTGTTTTTGGTTCGTCAAAAATCGGCGGTTGAGGGACAGGTTGTAAATGCAAATGCTTTCGGGACTGTGTTGTCATTCGGCTTCCATCTTCATAACAAGGATGCGCTTGACTCTGATAAAAATTTTGTAAAGAGCGTCTTTGTAAAAAATGGTAAAAATTATGTCTGTACCTCCGTACCTAATTTTTTAAACATTCACATCCGATTTAGTTTCCGTAATTTTCCAGCATTGTCAAGGAAAGTAAATTGAAAGTTAATGAGGTATGGAGGTATAAAAAGTTGTTTATGCATTTGTTTTGAGTAACAGGTATATATTTTATGCTAGTATTAATAATATTATATTTTATATTAATATATTAAACTTCTTTATTATAATTCTATATTATATTTTATTTTAGTTATAAATTTACATTGAGTTTCGTTCCACACCACCTATAACTTAAGCGCATATTTTCCGCGGTATCCCATGCAGGCTTAATCCATGAACCTTGATGACACTATTCATGTTTCCCTCTTTTTAAGCGTGTAAATGTGAATAATTCCATTGTATACTAAATTATTACTACACCATGTTTGCCAGATTGACAGCCATGGAAATAACCAAAAAGAAAAAAACTAATTGCAACCTGACTTTAAGATGGCGGTCAAATAACAGCACTCTTATTCCTGGAAACTTTTATGTACTATAAACTTAACGATCTTTTTAATTTCGATGATAGGAGAGAAGGAAATTCATTGCGCTTTTGTCTAGCCCAATCAGCAAACTTGGATGAAATCATATCATATCTTTTTTCTCAAATCTCAAAATTTAAGGTATGTCACATATAAAAAAAGAAAAAAAACCATTTTATCAAAAAATATCTCGTTAATATCTCCCGAGCGACTGCAAAGGAAAAGGAAGTAACAGTCTCTAGGGTCTAAACCAATGTACCAATGTAGGCGAAATTGATTATTCGGGATTGTCTTATGTTTGCTTTTGGGCGGTCAATTTCCCTCAATTCCTGAACGATTGATTACCTTTTGAACTAAGTACGAATGGCACGGGGGTAGTATAGTAACAATGACACCTCATGCTTATGTCAACACTAGAATTACTTGTTCTTTTAATACCCTGTCAATAAATCCTTACTGTTTTTGATTTATTTTCATTTTTCGGGTTAGTTAAAGGACAAGAGTTACTCGCGATATATCCATAACTATTTATGGTATGGTCTTCTTAAGTGTCTCGCCGAGTTTTCTTTTGAATTTATACGGATTGGTGTTGCTTTATATGCATAAGTGCCTGCGCCGAGTACAGAAGTATTATCAATTTATTTTAGATTATTTTTAAATAGAAGAACAACTGTAGTAGAGCTTATTGTAGACTTTTGTGTGGTTTCTACAATGGTGTAGGTGAAATACTGCAGTCTTTGTATTTTTTTTTTTTTGTAAATATATTCCATATTAAATTTGCACTATGAGTGAAGCCTCTGATTACTTTATTACAGATGTAAATAAGATTATTAAAAATCAATTTTTAATATTTTCTTCAAAGATATTGCTTTACATGTACAAATATCGGTAATCTGTAAACAATAAAATATTTATATTTCCGAAACTTTATCGGCTTTTATATGCCACATACGAAATTATCTACTTATTCTTTTAAAAACTATGAATCAGTTTAGAATTGGTCATGTACTACAATTAAAAACAAATGAATAAAGTCTTATGAATGAATAGCATTATTTTATATGCTTACAAAATTGTCCTCCTGAATTGTCCCACTTTCATTATATCACTATTTCATTAAATCATAAATCAAAATTATTAGTTTTGTAGCACAATTTTTGAGGTGAAATATTATGCCATGTTTGCCCAAAACTTGGGCTATGTGTATAAAAATTTATTTTAGGTTCTTGTAATTAAAGGCATATTGTTTCCAGAGAAGAAATAAATATTTTATGTTCACGGCGTGCCCTAAATATCTACTTTTTTTTCTCTTTATCGGCATCTACTTGTTTGATATAATTTAGTTTCTGTTTTTCATGAAAAATTTGAAAACATTCACCAATGCACAGGTCAATGGGTAATCCTTTATTTTTCTTACAAATTCCGCAGGAAAAAAAAGTTTCTTAGTGCTACATACACGGCAGCTTATTCTTTTATCAAATTTTTTAGGAAAATGTTTTGTTTCTGATGTATTGTTAAATGGAGGCACATTTATTTTGATTCTTCTTTTCCTTGGTTGTCGTATAAATCGCTATTCGAGTCCCTAAAAGGAATTTAATCCAGGAGGATGTCTTATTTTGTCATAGCAATGTACGAGGTGAACTACTGCCTTTTTTCGAGTTCGATAATTGTAGTAAGTTTTCGATGATGTTGCGAATTTAGTGATCAACAGTGGTTTACTTTAGCGGACGCATTTGTAAATTTCTTCATATGGACGCATTTTTTATCATTTTCTGAAACCTCCAGGCTCTTTCAGTATCTCTACCTGTGTATTTTGTTTACAAGTATCTATAATAATCGAAAAAAAGAAAATGCATATATATTTTAAAATTTAAAAACAGTGGAGAAGCGAAACGGTATAAATTAAGTACCGCGTAAATCGAGTTATGGATGTATAACTAATTAATATGTTCTAGCTAAATTAAAATACGAGTTTTTAAAATGAAAGTTCAAATATGAAATAAATTTCAGCACAAATGTATTAGTTTTATCTTCAGATGCATTATAATGGGAAACTTTCGAAAGCTTTTCAGCTTGAAAAAGGGAATAAAACCACATAATTTGAGTGGACAGACAATAATTAAGAAAACAAAAAAAAAGATATAGATCATTACATCTTTGTAAACTTTTCTTGACGAAATTTCGTGCTTAAAAACAGAAGTGTATAAGAAGCATTGGTAAATGTAATTGTTTGCTCACTACTGGAAAATTTTTCCAAATAGTAAGGCTGAACAGTTTAAAAAGGCCGCCGTTTTTATGATCGGAAAAGGAAGTCTAACGTCAATTTGTCATTGAACTATCGTTTATTTTAGGGAATGATAAATGGCCCGCTTGCTGCGATCTGACATAGTGCTCACAATTCACCACAAAATAGTCACAAAGCAAACAGTAACCCCTCAGAAGCATCCCATGTGATTGTGTGAAAGTTACCCCCTGCAAATTTTCGTTTCATATGCCTCTTTAACGTTCGGGCTGCAACTTTGAACACCACAATTCGTCATGTCCATTCACAGAGGAGTTTGATTCAATAGTATACCTCAATAATTGATTCCATACCCAAAAGGTCCATAACAATTGCTGTGCAAACAATTATAAGGACACGCTTCTTTGTGGAATCTCATTCTCACTTACCAGAATTTCGACTGGTTGTTCGAATATATCTTACATTTATTATCGCAGTTTTGTTTGGGAAGAGCAGCTGTTACACCATACTAACTATAACCAGACGACAATGTATAGTATGCGGTTTTCGTAAAGTTTTTCTCAATATTATATTAATGCAATTAATGGGAAAATCCAATATGAAAGTAATTATTCTTTTATTATTTATTATGGAATATTTTTATCACTACAGTTATCACTCGAGAACTCTTATTCTTGGCCAATTTTCAACGATGGCCGAGTAGCGTCACATATGATTCGGTTTTCTTCTTAACCATGTGACTTACAGCATCAAAAAAAGCATTGAAAGGATGTGGATTACCATACTGGTCAACAAAGTTCTGCGTTCGCGTTGAAATTTCATAAACCACCTTCAAACACCCAAGATCCAATGCCTTTTCAGCAGTTTTGTTAATCGAAGTTTCCATTCGTACCATCACACGGAAATCGCGATTCGAAATTTACTTTTTTTCTACAATAGGTACATCAAGTTGAAAACTCCGCACTTTCTTATTTGAAAGCTTTGTTCATAGTAATCCTAACGTGTTAAATTAATGAACGCTAAAACAAGCCATGGCAAAGTCTGTTCACAAAATTTAGTGTAATAAATAAAAACTGTCGCGGGAAGAACAATACACAGCAATACACAATTTAGCTATCACTGAATAAGAATTTCTTTCGTTTTGTTCCTCTCATGCATCGTTTTTTATTGAATTATTTACGATTAAAAATGCAGAACGGGTCACATCCCTGTAAAAAACAGAAGAAAACGAAAAATCCACGGATCCACTAAAAACAATTCACATATCAAAATTCCATATTCACTATAAAAGGGGTTTCTTCACACATAAAGCAGTAAATTATAGGAAAACTTCATATAACATAGCAGATATAGTAAAATGCCATTACGTTCTCGAATCAAATTGTTAAAAACCTAGTTATTCGAATAATTATATAACTATATAATGGTCACTATCCTGATGTGTATAGGCAACCTGAATATATAAAGTGTGACACATTTAGCTACAATTTTTTATGTATATTAACTTATAATTTCCTGGGATTGCAATATGTAAAAGCCAAGGTCAAAAAATGATATGAACCCTAAAGGAGTTTCTTCCAGGTCAATAGCCAATACACACATTCATCTGTGAGATATTCACCCTCTTCCTTGCAATTGACAAGCGTGCTGTCTACTCCCTTCGTGCCTTTAAAATTAGGCATGGGAAACTTTACCGGGCCCAAAAGTTTTCTATGTGCATATATTTCCAAATCCCCTCAATTGGTTCATTGAAATGGCCCATGGTGTATTTAGATTAGGGTACGTGTTATTCCGGCTCGATGCATTGCGACAATTGATTCTAACACCGTCATGATGGTGTCAACACAATTGCGTATTTCTGGGGTGGAAAACGCACGCCAATTTCCCTTTGATCGTTGACAATATGAATTTATTAGCTTTCACATTTTCCCGTGCAGAAATATGTGTGCACATTTTGGACAAATTAAAAATACAACAATGAACAGTAACAAGGCTTAAGAAAGCCCTAATTAATTTAAATCATTTATTAATGATTTAATCTTATAAGGTGTGTGATATTATGATCTATAATATATTAAAAAAACTTGCTGAGCATGTCACTCCATCTGAACTAACTCAGTTCTACCTTATTAATTATTCAGAAAAATTCTAAACTTCCCAATTCTAAGTCACAACTCAGATCCGAATTCCCTGAAAGCGGCTAACCTAATTAATTTCCCTTGTTTTTTAAATTAAAATTTATTTTGCATTATATGGGAAAACATCTTTAAATATAATCCCAAAGTGGGTGGCATTAATTCCCTAAATTTTGCGCACAGTGTTTATTGTTATCAATACAATTTTGGTTTTCTATATTTAAATTTTTAATTTAATTTAAGTAAACTTTACTAAATTCGTCTAAGAGTCTATAAATTGAAATATATGTGTATTCATTAATTATAAATGGCTTTTATTGATATAAAAAATATTTGCTTGGGTTATAAATATAACCATACGAAATTAATGTTCGTTATTATTGAACTGAACGAATTATGAAATTTCACTGGAATTAAATTATTATCTACAATTTCAAGAGAATCTAAAAACAGACATCATTTTTATATTTTTTATGTAACTTCATGCAAAACTTTACTTGAAATTAATTCCGTAAGGTTTTTATTTCTTAAAAATAGTTCCAAACTGTTTTCTTTTTTTCTTTTTGTTCTTCTTCTCTAATTTGTCGTGGTTTTTGATTTCTTCTATTTTGAAACTTATTTCTTCCTTTTTTATACCCTCACAAGCAACTTAGTTGCGTACTTTAACACAACAGAAAACGCATTTTTTGAACATAAAACAACTGCCGCTGCTTATTGAATACTGACGGGACTCAAGCCACTCATCGATTCAAATGACCATTGCAAATATTGTTTGAAATGATAGTTCTTTATATTTTTTACGTAAATACGCTTCGAAATTGACAAAACCATTTAACAAAGCAGTAAAAAACTTTAAACTTATGTATTTCTTCAGTTTAACGTTTTTGTTTTCACCTTTTGAGACATTTCAAAATAAAATTAAAGTTGGCTGCATAAGTCAACTGAGCCTGCTGTGGAGACCACTATAAATTGTATAATCAAGAAATACTTTTACTGACATTTGGTGTACGCGCGTGGTTGTACAAGTCATTCAAAATGTGGTTTGCGTACCTTACAATTATAAGCTCTATTCCTGATGGTAGTTCTATGAGCTTGTTAAGGTGTCTCGCATGCCCCAAGCAGTTGAAAATTCTGACACCGTTTTCGTCTTTCCATTCTACATTTTTTGCGCCAGTGTATAAACGCCAGTGTCGTCTTCTATTAACGTGTCTTCCTTTTAAAACTATTGGCTCTTGTATGTGCAATCCACAAGAAGCAAAACAAATAACTTGGGTCTGGGTACATATTTTAATTCGAATCGTATCACCAGGAGCAATGTGTTCGCCGTTATGCCGGATTTATTTGATAGTGTCCCCGAGTAATTCAGTAAAGGTCTCTGTCAAAAGTAAAAAAATCGCTTAGCTCTTTGTGAGTGACGGAACGAAATTTTCGTTTTTGATTGCTTTCTCTCATGATTTCAACTAAAATGTTTCCGTGTAAGGTTACTTGAGGAATGCAAGTATGTAAATTTTATGTGCATAAATTCTTAAAATACTTATATACAGGATGTTCGATAAATTATCGATTCCTTAAACTTTTGTTCAATACCCCCACTCCCTTAAATCCTCATAAGTCCTTTTAACAGGTTTACTACCGACGTATATTCTGCAGTTTGTGCTTGACGACACCATTTATTTCCTCGTTGAAAAATGATTAAAGGGTTTTTAAACATGTATTCAATGAATTTTTGTTTATGTGTTAAAAAAATCCACTCCAATCGGAATGGTCGTCAACGGGGACAAAATTTCGTATGGTAATCCAAACATTCCAATCGGAGTGATCGACAGTCAACCTCTTAAGGACATCGCAAGACTACAGTTGAGCGCTTTTTCGAAAAATGATACTGTAACTTTTCGAATAGTATGTAACATGTGGTAATCTGTCATTTATGGAATGGATATAAGATCAGTTGACCAACTGTGGCAAAAATTTTGAACAAAAGGCACCTCAAGGAATCGGGTGGCCAACTGTTTTGTACTAATTTATCAAACGCCCTGCATCATTTCTTAGCCGTTTTCCTTTTAAGATACATAACTCAATGAAAACTTCCATAGGCAAGTACACGCTGTAAATCGAAATCAGCCGTATTCCAATTTACATTCTGTGTTTCTTTTCAACTTTTATTTAATAATATTTTAATGTCGAGAATATATGTGATGACTTAAATATTAAAGAAAATTTATTCTAACGAATTTATCATAGGTATTACATTTATTCGGTTATATTAAAAAGTATTCAACAACTCTTTGTTGTTTGCTCTATAAAAGTTATAAATCTGAGAGATTATTGAAATCTTATTGAGTCACAAAAATTATCAAATTACGTAAATATTTGCAAACAAATGCAAAAGTTTGTGTGATTTTCGCTTTTATTTCCGAAACATAAAATTGACCACTATTATAAGTATAAAGTATGTAGAAAACAGCATTTAAAAACCATACAACTGAATTTATTAAGCCATTTCTCATGTCTGGCGATATTACAGAGTGATATTAGAAAAGAATTTTAGTTTTCAAAGTGATAGATAAGGGAATCTGTGAAAAAAAGGATCGGAACTCTAGTTTTTTGCTCAGATCTACAAAGGTGCTGTGGAAATCACCCTTATATACATCTATTATATTTAGAGATCAATTGCAAAACATGTTTTGCTGAAAGCACAATGCACTTTTGACTTAGTATTCTCAGACTTAATTTATATATAATATAAATTAATTAAGTGTCAATTTCATTTGTACCTCTGCGAGCATTTTCATATATACATATATATACTACTATTTTTTATCTTAGAGACGGGCAAAAAGCGTAAATTTGTTGTACTGTATTCCACCCTTCGGCTTTGACTTCCGCACCTCGAAAACAGAAGGGTGGTGTGGTATTCTTGCATAGGATTCACAAACAAGCTCCCAGGGAATTATAATGGTGATTAACGGCCCTCAGAAACGCCCATTTCGCCCATTCATGACGTTACATGTATCATTTCAGAAAACGCAATATCCGCTATATCTATTAGTGCAACCATCGTCTACCAGTCTACCTATTATTACATACCTCCAGCCATAAGCAGAGCAGTTGGATCTTCAGTCGGCAGTCGATGTCACCCAAAAACCCGACTGCATACTGCCCATAGAATTTTTTACTCCGTGGGATAAATAATCGAGAAAGATGGATTCAGTTCAACCTGAAAATGTTTATGAATGATTTAACGATGTGTTCTGTATGGAGGCAAATAGGTAGTTACGCCCCTGGGCTTGTACTGCATTTATTATTCGGTTTGATCCCTGACAGATGTTTAAGGTGCGGTTAATAAAATTGGATTTCCAATTTCCAATGGTTTGGGTTTTCGAAGAGATAATACAAACTGTGACTTCTCATGTTATTGATTTAGATAATTAATTATTATGTAGCGCTTGTTGTACAAGGCTCGTTCATTCGTTATAAATAGCGCTGAATTAAACACTACTTCAGTAGAGAGATTTTCATAAATCCTTATAAAATTCAATATACACCTACG
Source organism: Proctacanthus coquilletti (assembly GCA_001932985.1). NCBI lineage: Eukaryota > Metazoa > Arthropoda > Insecta > Diptera > Asilidae > Proctacanthus > Proctacanthus coquilletti. Next base: position 215,544 of record MNCL01000060.1, read on the forward strand.
TATTAATTCTAAGAACTTATACTGAAAAATAGACATGCCAAAAGGGCTTTAGATTGCACAGTTCGCCTTAAAATTGACATAATTTCAATTCTTTTAGAGTTCTCTCTACAAACTGAGTTCATTTTGTCTTCCAGGATACCTTACAGAAAACGTGGTTCCCTTTACTCTCACGCAAAAGATGATTTTATAATATATATAATATACATATATTAATTATATGTTACTGTCCGAATAGTGTCGGGGCTTTACCACTTAAGTTCGGTACAAGCGAGGATTTACCAATGATTTTTGGCAAAAGTTGATTTTTGGAATAACAAACGAAAGTACTTACTTAAAATTATCATAGAATGAGATAAAATAAACAATGAATACAAAAAGGATTTTAAAACAAATAGCTAGATAATTAAGCGTTTTTAGATCCAAATGCTTAAAGCGCAATGAAGTAATGTGCCACTCGTTTACAGGCCTATTTATTTGCTGCAAAACAGCGAGCTGTTATGGTCTTTACAATTGCTCGGGATTGCTTGCAAGCACATTTCTTTGTCGAGCATTTTTTAAGGCAAATGCACTTTTTAATCCTTATCCTCCAGTCAAAAGCAGTTTTCCGACAATCTTTCGAACACTTACTTCTTTATGAATAAAAACTTCTATCTTAAATTTATTCTTTGTGTGAAGATGCTTCAGTACTACAACTTTGATACTCATTTGATAAAAATCGTTTACTTTAACATCTACTACATGAATTTGTTCACATTTACCTAGTCTCTGAGGTAAGACCTAAGATTTACCAAGCAAACGACTACTTTATAACAATTCACGTACTAATGACGCAACCTTTATAATTAAATATAAATAATTAAATATAAATTTATATTTTCAGAATTTGTTTTATTAAAATCAGTTAACTGCGTTTGACGAGTATACACGTCAGGGGCAAAGGACTATTAATCATCTTTGTTGCTATAATTTTATTGATTTCCCACGCACGTTAACTTCTGGTACTTCTACTCATGATTCAAACATATGATTTTTACGCTTACTTTTTAAGAATCCATTAATTCTTTAATTCCGCAGTTAAAGTCTTAAGTAATCTTGTTACAAAAACAAACATCGTAAAATCTTAATTTGTCATTTTATCAAAAATGAAAAGAAAAGATGGCCATGTCTAACGATATGTGAATCGTTTTGGAACACTAGATTACTTTGAGGAGACTGGACAACCAAATTTTGTCCATTCATCTGTACATATATAATAAAACTATTCTGGAGTCATGTTTACACATGGAATATTTTTTGGAAATACAGTGTAAGAACTTTGTTTGTTTTAAAATCAAGCGAGGAAAGTTTGATAAAGTTATTTGAGGTTTGTAGTAAAGTGCAAGTTAGTCTTCGAGGGATATTTTTAAACACGTTATACGTTACATAAAATGTGACTTATGGCACAGAACATTATAAAACGGGGAAAAAATTAAACAGAACGCGAGCAATTAATTACAGTTTGCAATCATATGAGTCATAACACAATTAGATCTTTAGAGTTAGTAAGTAAAAAAATTTTTTTCAGCAGATAACTCAATAAAAAAATGCAATAGGGTGCACAGCTTCCGAATGTACACAAAATATGTACCTTTTCTGATGAAGAACTGCAATCATACATTCATTTCTAATAAAGTAAATTTACATCCCCGACCTGCATACGTTTTGAGAGGCTGTTCTCTATATTCGCAAAATAATTGACAAAGCGCTTTCATAAATCGAATGATTTTAAATGATACTTCCACATTTGTAATGCAAATTTTGTTAAAATTTTTCGCTCGATTCTGCTCATTCATAGCCGAATATGATGATGATGATTGTTTATTAGTGAATTGATTTCACGGAGAGCAATGCTCAGGCAGAGAAATTAAAAACAGCCGGTAGATATGACAACTTGCAGCAGAAAGTGAAACTTGCTATAATCGCATGTTATGACTCAATGTTACATTTCAAGTTACTCTCAGGCCAAATTAAATTTCTGTAAATTTTAGGGCAGCTACGAATTTACAGGTTAAACCTTAATTTGAACAATCGAGGAACCCAAAATATCTCATCAAAACCTATAATCGATTGCGGAATTGAGGTCAGCATCATTAAAATTGGTCGCTAGTTATGTCTTTACCGTTATTTGGCGATATTTTTCCGTGGTCGTAAAGGAAATACCCGAACAGCGCATTATGTTTATTAAACTATTAAGTTCGCAGAAGAGGCGATCAAACCTATAACTGATCATTTTTAAAAATTGCGTAACGTAATATTGAGCATGTAATTTCCCCTGCATTTGAAATGTGATCATCCGTAATTAACTGTAACGCTTCTTCTCACGTATTTAATTAGTGAAGCAAAAGAGAGAAGCAAGAAGTTTTAAGACTAATACTACAATTGAACCCTAATTATAATTATTTTCTCATAGTAGCTGTCATGTCAGTGCGCATTTTCTTGGGTGTTTTGTTTCAACTAGACTTACTTAAGACATTTTAAAAAATTGTTTCATGACAATTTACGTCTAATTTGGTACACTGTAGCATTCCTGAGAATTATAATCGTATTCTTATGGGAAAAGTAATAAGATTACTGAAAACCGCTAGGAAATGAAAAACAGCATGAGAAAGAAATCCTTATATGTTAATAATGACTAACAAGCTTGATTTGTTGTGCCGGGTACGGATTTGTGGATTTCTGCTTGTTTATGCTCGCACGATCAAGAAATGTATCACTTTAACAATTTAATTACCTTTTGTTTTTATAAAAAAAACTGTGTATGAATGCACATACAAATCAAATTTGGTTTTTTATGAAAACCCTTTATAAGGTTTTTTGTATAAACCCTTTAATTTTAGCTATTGTTTACAGGTTTGAAGGTTGAAGGTTTCTATATGCACGATGTCTTTTTTGCTGGAACGTATCTACCGTCTAAAAGCAGAATTGGATGTATAGTGTCTCAAATCATTTCATATCTGTGTTTGTGGCGGGTCGTACAGAACACACCTTGAAATTAGAAAGAAATAAATACCGATAATTATCCCTTAATGGAGTGAAATTCACAAAATGATCCTAAGATGATGATTGAATTGAAGAGATGAAATATAATACTTTCGATAATTATACTGCTCACTTAAAACTATGGCCCAAACACATTGTGGAAAAGACAAGACTCCAATTTGTTTAATTAATAAAACATAATTAAAAAAATACAACTTACGTACTTAATTAAAAATGATTAGAGATTTTTACAGTATCTTGTGCAATGTCGTATTTCACACCGTTTACTTTATGAAGTTTTCTTATCGACGTAATGCCCCCACAACGCCTGCTATTACCAAAAATACTAAATCTTTATTCACTTCAAAATCTAATACCCGGTTTTTTACTAATGATTTTGAGAATTTTGAGCCTTTGAGTTATTATTACGCATGCTCATCTAGTGAGGTCGTAGATCAATTGCTCGTGAAAGTTGTCGCAGTACTGCGGATTATGTCAACGATTTTGAAGGTTACCCCAAGCGCAGTGACCCTGAAGGATATTAAAAAATTAAAAATGATTATTCTAAAGTAAGAAAAATAAATAGTTTGACCTCTTTTCCCTATTACTTTTCTTACTGATTGTTTACTAGTTCTTATAAATATGTACATACTCTTGTCGATGTAGAATTCTGTGATTCGATAGTAAATTTAGGGGTAGGATGCTTGTGAAATCCCTGATGTTGGACCTCATTTACAAATGCCACCGTTTTTGAGATATTTATAATTATTGTTTGTTATTTTAGTTAAAATTACAGTAAATTGTTATTATTAAAGATTTCTAAGATCTCTTCATCATAGTTAAACTTGTGGATCCCTATATGGGAAAAAACTGTAGAAAACATTGTTATTTTTCTGGCATGTTACAAAAATGGGGATTTTCGATAATTTTATTGGAGCTTTGATATTATTTCTATTATTTTGAAGCAAATTTATAATATTTTTTTATACTCTATTCTACGTATCAGTTCTGTTGATTATGCACATGAATATAAAATAACTTTCTAATGCACAGCGACCAGAGAGAGAGACCTCTGATCTCAAATATGGACTTTTTAAATATTTTTCCAATCCAAACGTTGTTTAAGTGGTTTGCATCACAAATCCAATAGATTTCTAGAGTTTACAGGACCTTCGAGCTGAATTCCTTTATTTATTTAAGTTACAACCTTCAAACCAGTGAATTCACATAACTTACATTTTTTCTCACAATGCAAATTTTATAAATTAGATATAGTAAAGCATAGTTCTATTATAGTGTGTATTTACGTCTAGAGGAACCATTTTTTATACCGCATGTGGAATACTATAGGATTTTATTAATGAAAATTAATTCCAGTTCTGCTTAGCGCATCGGGTACTTTCTCCTTATATTTGGACTTAGAAATACTTTATATTTATAAAATTTCAAGATCGAATATTTTCACGAATGCATCCATGCGATTAGAAAAAAATCATATAAGTCCCTAGTTTATTATTCAAAACACGAACCTCTTTGTAAAACAATTACAGGAGCCACTCACTGAAAACTCAGAGAGGCCATGAAACACCGTGACAGTTTTACAATTTTTTTATGGCTTTAATAATAGAGCGTGCGGAGTGCGGTCACGTAATTACAGTTTAACAGAAGTCAAGTATCCTCCTGCTAAGTGCCTGTTTATTTATCATAGGTTGAAGATGCAGTTGTTGAACAGGTGTCTTCCAATGTGTGGAGGCATCTTGTATTGTGCTCATTCTATGTAATAAATGAAGCGGCGTGAGCCGTGCATAAGATCGTCTAAGATTCTGCTTGGCAAGAAGAATATTCCTTGCAATAAGCGGCTTGAGTCGCTTTTCTATTTAACTATTTTGCAAAGACAGAAAAATGAAGTTCTTCATGTATGTAAATAAGAAAATGAATGACTTGTTGAGAAATAAAGTGGGCTACAATACGCCGTAAACACATATCCGCCCTCAAAGCCTGTAAATAGCTTTTGACTAGAGTCGTTAGGAAATGACCTGTATAATTTTGAAATAGGAGATTTTACCAAAGCACACATGCAATTGTCAATCTAATAAACAGTCGTAACATATAATTTGAAACCGATGACAGTTATTGTCGTTCCAGTCAAAGACTTTGCTTTCATCTGACTCACTGGTGTTAGACTTACATACCTGTAGTATATCTGACCTGGATTACATTGCAGGGAATAGCATCTGCAGATATAGCAAAATTAATATAGCTATTAATTTAGATTTACAATCGAAGAAGAAAAATAAAATTATTTTAAATTACCTGTGAAGCTATCATTCTGAAAAATTCTTTTTTAGACTACTGCAATACCAAAGAAGCTAAAAGTACCATTTTGTTGTTTGTCTTTTCACGCATCACAAAAAAAAAAAAAAGATTTGATGAATTTTGGTGAAATTTACGATAGTAGCTTATGGCTTCGGTCAACAACTGACCGACATCTGTTATCGCAAAAATCCCAATTTTGAGGACGAATTCGGATCAATTTGGTATTGGGTGGACAAAAATGTTTTTGTTCACACTTGAGTGTGGTTTCAAATAAAAGCTTATTAAACGTATGCTTCAGTAATACAGAATATTAAACTTTTTCAAGAAATATGTGACAATAAATGAAGTTTTGGTTTTTATATTATAAAGTACATATCCTATGTTAGTAGAAAAAAACAAGATGCTTATGTAATTTAACCACGCAAAGACCTTTGACTTTGTGTCAATGAGCAAGATACTTAGACGCTGTACTGTAGGTATGTATGCAATATATGGAGTAGCACGTTCACCATTTTAAAGAAAAATTAAAAATCAAATGTCACGGAAATAAAGGTTAAAGTTGTGATATTTATCAGTATTATTATTAAATTGTTAGAAACTATAAATTTAAGTATTTTAAAAGTTTAGAATTCTCATTAATGCTTTCACACTTTACCATTTAGTCAAACAAATATAAAAAATGAAAAAATGGGGCCTACTCTATTTTGTTACAAAGTTTCAATTACTTGTATCGAACATATAAGGAAATAGTTCACTACTACTACTACTACTATTTGAAAACTCGAACGCAAATTAGAATTTTTACGTACAGATGCACGTAAATAAATCCTGTTGCAAGAAATAATAACGAAAATTAAAAAATGTTTAGTTCGCATTCTCGAACTGTTTGAAGCCAGAAAAAACTTGCCACCTCAGATTTTAAAAAACAATCGTTTGGGAAGGATTATATCATTATTGCAATAAATAAAATATTTACTAATTGGATGAAAACTAAAAACATATTCCATTTAATCTCGGGGAAACTGTTTTTTAGATCTGAAAGAAATGGATTTTGAAAGAAGTAGCCTCTTTTTATCCGAACTCGCCTAACTAGTTTATTTTCATATTAATTCAAATTCAGAGAATTATTTCCTGTCTTCTGTAAAGCATCTTGAAAGCGCTTTCCGCTTCAAGGTCCCTCTGTGCTCGAAATTGGACACCACTTCAAAGGATAATCACTTGGTATCAAATTCGTTTTGTCTGCCATCTGAGGACCTCTTCAAGGGTGCTATTCAAGTTGTATTACGTGAGGGAATTATTTCTGCTTCCATCCTTCCAAGGTAGACATCCTTTGTTCAAATTACAACAACTAAAGAGGAAGTTACCCTTTTGCTCCTTGGTCGTATCGTGGGTGCCCTGATAAGGTTCGATTTTAAATGAAGTAGTCTGATTCTTTTCAGATATATCTTGTGGATAAATTGCGTGTGATCCCCTCGCTTTAATCCTTTTCTTCGCAGGTTCTGTGGTTTTTATTCTTCGTCAGAAAATATGGAATCGAACAATAGCAGCATTTAATTTTTAACATATGTTGGTCTCTTGCTACAATCTATAAAGATAATAATTGCTTGTATTTTCTGTCACACATGTTATCTTGCGGTTATGTGATAAATTTTTGAAATTTCTTGAAACACTTCAATATATGAACATGCAGGTATTGGGAGTGACTCCTTTTTAAAGAGAATTTAAGGTCACCTAAACCTTATTTTACACAATTTTTTTTATGCGAATTCGGAGTTAGGCGAATTGGGATATGAAGAATAATTTTAACCGGATTTTACTTACTTTCCCGGCTACCAAACTAAAACCAAAGCTAGGACAAAATCCGTAATTTAAGAAAATGTTAGGAGTAGAAATGCATGGAACCAGTAGTTTCTTCTACGAGAGTTCTATTTGCGCGTATTTTTAGGAACGTATTTATCGCGTAAAAGGAAGTTTAGGTATATTTTAATATTAGGAATATTACTCAGTCGAATATATTTGAGAGTTCAAATTATCGTCGTTCATCAAATTAATATAATCCCAATAATTGATGATAGAATTGTAAGTTGCATTATTAAACCTACTACTAAATACTCATGTGTTGCTACGTGCATATTTTTCATGCAACATTTAAATTCAGTAAATAACAAAGGTAAGACAGCGTTCTTCGATAGAAAGATCTCAAGACAAAAAAATTGGCACACTGAAAAGCTTTAATACTTGCCCTACTCAGCACAATTTTGCTTTAAGTCAAGCAAAATATAAATAATTTCAATAGAATTTTTTCCATAGATCGCGAATCCCTAAACAAAAATATCACATTACGTGCCTTCCTTTTCTTATAAAAGGCTGACTTTGTATGAAAAAGTGGAATTGTTGATCGTGGCGTTTAAGGTTTGCGATGTAATTTAAATGTAATCAATTTCAGTATAATTACTAAATTCAATTAGCTGCATTTTTAGACACATGTATGCAAGTACTACAAGTTTATAAATGTATACATTAATGTGGGGACTGGTCTAAATATCTAGATATAAATACAAATTTTTAAAAAAAGAATATTCTTGTATATTCCAATAAAATCTCAAACTGCCTTCAATTTAATAACCTTCAAATCCAGGACAGAACTAAGAATACTAGTTCAATTTGTGGTTAAGTAACAGCACAACTTTTATTACGTTACATTTTAAGTAACCCCACATCACATTACATACATTATCTTCCGTAAGACGTTGAACCGAAAAGTTTCCAAAAGTTCTGTTTAATGAAAAAATAAATAAAGGAAACTCATATTCACTATACAAATTAATCCCGGTTTCTTTATCAAATATTAAAAAGGCTTAAGCACTTATATGAAAACATTGTCTTTTATTTTACTCTACTTGGGGTTATATATTTTCTCTTATATTACATTACAAGAGGACTTAAAATTACAATTACCGTTAAATTAATAAAGGCATGAGCGCGGATATAATTCTGGTACATATGCGAGTGGTCCCTTCTGGAGTTTAATACCAGTAAGTGCGCATGAACCTCGCATCTGATTTAATTTAGTATTTCTGTATCAACATGCACTCTGCATCCAAATGTCCCACTGGCGCCTAATATTACTTCAAATAATATAAGTTTCGTTGAAATATCTCTTTTGATTAATGTCCTGGGTGCACGGTATGCCCTTGCGTAAAGTTAAGATATTTGACAATTAATGAAGTAAAGGAATCAATCTGCAAGGACTATTGACGCAATTCTTATCTCTTTTCCTGGAATATTCTCCAATCGATATGGGAGATCAGGTCAGAATAGTGAATGTAGAAAATTCGAAAATTCTGCATAAGCACTTTTCATCCCTTGAATCCCATGAACGAAACGACCGATTATTTAACTAATCTTTCCCATGATATTGAAGAATAAATCGAAGATCCAATGGATCAAGGGCACTGGTAAAAATAAAGATAAAGGAGTTACAAATAAATCTTTATATTCATTCTACTTACACAACTAGAATATTCAAATTCACCTATAATAACTTGCTCTTTTTAGTGATGATCTATGACAATGCCTCCCTTTGAAGTTTCTTGTGACCAGAAGTAATAAGAATGTTGATCATGTTGACATGATGTTGTTGCATTGCAGGTCGAAACGTTTAAAGTCGTTTAGAGTATCGAAAAGGGTTGCGATGCTGCATTTAACTCCGACAGTTTTGTAGCGATTTGTACCAGTTTGTTTTCCAAGAATATCAAATAATTTAAACAAGTTCTTCAAATCCTTAATATGTAGCTTGAACGATTACTCTAGGGATAAGTGAATACATGAATATCAATAAAACTAATCATTCTGCGATATTTTTAATATTTTCTTAATTAGATTTTATATTTATTTGTTTTTTCTTATTTAAAAGTATCTCTTGTAATTCAACCAACCTATTTTTCACTTAATGATAGAACTAAAATTGTTCAATTTTAGCCCTCAAAGTCGTAAATGCAGACATAATTACAAGCATGACGGCTCAACTTGTATTAAGACTGAATGTGTTACCCTACCCAGTAATTTCTAGATAGGTCTCAAAATCCTCATAAAGAAACTTGAGGACAAAAACTAAACTAAAATTTACCCTCGGGCCGTGAAGGCATTTTATTTAAGATCTCAGTTCAACATATAATATATGCATACACTTTCTTCATTACAACAGTAGCTAAGCTATCGTTAGTACTTTCACGATCGATACAATTTAAAATACTGCACCCGAGCATAATAAAATATTCATTACAAAGATCGAGTATAGCCTGACTATACTCTAAAATACAATGAAAACTGCCTACGTTGATTCCAAATATTTTGTCCAAATTATACAGGTGTATATTTTGAAATGGAGTACATTCCATTGATATTTATACCTATACACAAAATACTTCAAGATAGACTACTAAGTATTTATAATGGCCTTGAGCAGATTAATATTAAACTGATTAACTTAAAACTAGTTCTAAAGTTGTTTAGTAGTCCCAGTGTTCTTTTATTTGATGTAAAATGCATATTACCCTTTTCATTTTGTCTTGTACACAATTTGATTTTTGAAAATTAGTGGCTCCTTTATTAAACTTATTAAAATTCGGGCCTATTGATTGATTGATAGCTTTGCTAAAAAGCGACAACTAAGATAAATGAATATGAATTAATATGATTGTAGTCATTGACTCTTACATCATCATTTCAAGTCAATAAGATTACCAGCCAGAAACCGCGACATACGGTATTTTGTGTTAGAATAATACGAAAGATATGTCATTTAAAGGGGTTGAATTGAATAATTACGGTTACAATAAGAGCCGTCCTTGTTTCAGTCCATTTCTTTAAATAATAGAAATTGTGTAGAAATATTCTTTAAGGAGGGCCTAACAATTTTAACCCTTCCCTACAGGGAACAAAACGACTTAATTACGAAACCTTAAATTACAGAGAGGAGCACATAACAACATAATTTGTCTTCTTGAATAATTTAAAAGCCATTTTGTCTCCTGATGAGAACATGTGCTCGAGGTTAGTGCCTTTAATTATTTTTGTTTCTTAGTGTTCTCTAAATATCCTGTAGCTGAAAAAGGCTACAGCGCATTGCGTTCCTATAATGTCAATTGTCCTTTTGTGAACATCATTTGTGATAAACCCAATAATTCTGGCAGTCATTAGAGCACAATTCCACTTTTTTGTAACGCACCAGATGCTACCGACTCCCTCGCTATAAAGGGCCAGTAGTGCAAGCCCTTTTATGATTTTTTACTAATGCCTGAATTGTGATTTTCTTGAAATTAAATTAATTGAATCGAGGACTCATTCACGGTTTTGCTTAAAATCTCCTTAATGACCAAGAGAAAGTGGATATATGAGATTCATTATCTTACATAAGTTAAGTGTTAAGCAATTGTTATTTTAAAGTTTGTTTTTTTTTAATCCGCTCTTTCTGCGAAAGAACTCATTTCCTTATTATGCTTTTAGCAATTTATTAAATATTCAGAATTTATGACAATTCCTTTATTTCCTCGAGCTGGTCTACAATAAACTACTCGCAAAGTTTATTGGCTTCGGCTTATCCCAAAACGTAAAGAATACGTCAAGGCAAATTTGCATTTATAGCAATGCTAAGCAACGTGCTTAGTTGTGGAAAGTTTAACCAGCAATTTCTTGGCCGATTTGATTCACAATTCTAGAATTGATGACTAGAAATTCTGGATAAATCACATCTAAATTTGAATTTGGAAATCTACAAGTTGTTTTAAAACTAAAACCAAATAAAAACGGTTTATCAATTTAAAACCGACTATAGAAATAGAGCTGAAAAGTTAAAAACAACATATTTATAATGAGTATTATAATTTAAGAATTACATGATTTATATTCCTCATAAAAATGTCACCCATGAAAAAGAAAGTATGTCAGAAAATGAGCTCAGGCACAGGCCGTTAAAAAATACTATAGAGCAGTTCTATGGAGAAGCTTTAGTAACTAATCTTAATTTAACGACAAAACTGTATTTTAAAGAAATACTCCATAAATGTAACGTTGGTAATTGAAAAAGCAAATTCTCAAATTTGTCCAATTGATACTACAGTGGAAATTCATATTTTCGACTTGGAATATGAACTTAAATTTTTCATTGTTTAGTAGTCTGTAAAAATGTTTATTCGTTGTTGTTACACCAAATTTTAAGACGAATTTATTTGATATCTCACTTTTTAAAACCAGCAAACAAGAGCATACACATAAACGCTTTTCCTCGCGTAATCGGTAAAAGGTCTCAAGAAGAAACTTATGATTTCTTGTAATTTTCAGGAAAAACAAAACTGCACTGCAAAGTGTCTTTTATTAATTTCACCAAATTTTATGGTATTATCGTTTAAACAAACATGTGGTTAGTAATATATTTAAATAGCAAATTTTTTACCTGATAAGTTTATAATGCAAGGATGTAGGTATAATCAATTGTAGTCGGAATTTAACTGAACAGTTAAAGGATTACATCAATAATAATATATAAAAATAATACAATAATAATATTAATTGTTGCTGGAACAATAAAGTAATATGAATTATTCCAATTATTGTATGAAATTCTGATAATAATAGGTATACAGAATAAATTTGCTGTGAGTATTTCTTTTTTTACTTTTTTAAATAATTGTATAGAAACTTTTTATCAAACCTAAATTACATTTTATCTCTGTGCTTTTCTTTCCTATGGGACGCATAATAAAATATATAGTAAAATTTAATGTTTTCTTTTGAATAATTAACACTTTGAATTGTACTTCCATTTTTATAAATTAATTCAAAAGTCAATGCTCACCAGTTATAATGGAAAGGGAATTAATAACTTTAAGGCAAGGCAGGACAAATCAGGATCAGAAAAGGATAAAATATCAACAAATATATGACACGAACAAAATTATTTCAGATTGAAACCTAAAGAAAGCATTATCTTTTGATTAAATATAAATTTCCTTAATTCAAAATAGAATAACCCTAGTTTAAACCCCTTAAATAGCGCAAAAACATGGGAAATGCATTCAAATAGTTCCCGAAAAATGTAAATAAAAACACAAAACAGAAGTTCTCTATACATTTTCATGTTCGATGTTAATACATTATTCTAATAAACGTGTTTTCATTTGTAAAACACCTTTATATTGGAATATAAAAGTTTCTTTGTAAATCGCGCACTCTTAGGCCACCCTTCCCTAATTCAATTAATTTAGTAACGAAAATGATACAAAGTCGAAAATGATTTAAAGTCCATTGATTCTTGTGCTTTATTTTTAAGATTCCTATGAATATATCAACAATAGTATTGCTGGATACAAACCTGTCGACCTAAGTAGTTAAACAATTTATTGAAAAGATATATCCTATTAGGTTTTTGTATCTCTTTAAAGGTCATTTCTTATTTAAAAAGAAGAATTAAAACAAATCAATAAAAATGTGGTCGGCCGTTTGCAGTGCCTTTCTAAAAAGTTTGCGTTGAGTTCCACTGGTTGAAAACACCAGTTATTCTACTAGACAATTATCATCAATTTTGAATAATATTTCGTCGAGAAAATGCGTTTGCGGCTTTAACAGACCAACTCGCGTTTACTTCTAGCTATTCGATAATTACAGAAGAACAAAAAATTCTACTTTTTCTAGGTAATAAACTATGAAAATGACAGGTTAGTCGTCAAGCTCAAGTGTTGCTGGTTCTCCCATGCTCTGAATAAGTAGGTTTCATGCTACTTTCCCTCAAAGCGGTCAGATAATTGAAGTGCTTTCTTATAAACCTGAACCCTTTTTCATAAATTTTATACAAATCAGAAGGACTATGACATGTGGCAATGGTTCACGTTCTAGAAAATTTTATATTTTTATATTTTATATTTTTGTAAATTTTTTAATACAAATTATAAATTAAATAGTTAACTATAATTTTGATATATATATAAACATTGTTTTTACAACCGAACGAAGGCAACATTTAGTTTCCTGATTTACAATAAACTACGAATTCAGAAAAGAATGATGCATTTACACAATGTCACAGCAGGACATCAAACACTATTTTCGTAATCAATTACTCTTTGTTTAGCATTTAAAATATTAACGATTGTTCTACCGCAATTTTTGTGTACATAAATATAAAAAATAAAAGTTTTGCTTAAAACTAAAGTATTGAAGGGTTCTCTCTTTTCGGACTCATTGATTCGATAAATTCGATCTGACAACAATAATTTCGACAACCCTTTCGATTTTTTAATTCGCGTTAAATAAAGTGTTTGTATACAAGCAATTACTCCGCTGAGAAAACAATGGAACGAACAGTTCAATGCGCCAAGTCAAGTGGAAATTCATAAATTTTTGAATGAATTTACACCAGTAGGCATTTTAGCTGCTGTGTTTTGAACAAACGTCCTATCAGGCGTTAAGTCGCGCGCAAATTGTGTGGAATATCTCGCTATTAAGCGCATTGTTTGAACTAAATATACAAAGGTCATTTGCGCCTCTCCTAATTATTGTGTAGTTGTAGTAGTAATACTAGTAGAATTTTTCATTAATCCTTTTAACGAAACGGTTTATTCTTTTAAAATTACAAATTACAATTACTGAAATATTTGTCCTTTGGTTTTCAATCCCATATTTAAGAAGAATACGTAAAAAAATTAATAATCTAAGCTTTTTCTACTGGGGAAGAGTTTAAAACGTTGACTTAAAGTTATAAAAGCACATAAAAGAAAATTTATACTTAATACAATTCGCAACAATAAAATCTCTACTAGTTTTTTGAATATTTTGGGAAAAAACATTTTTGACGCATTGTTCGTTTACTATTTGTGGAGTTTTTGTTCCAGAATGAGTAAGGGGAATAAACCGATTTGTTCTAATTGTAATTTAGCATCTCAATCGCCATTTGAATTTATATGTCTTTTATAAATTTGCATTAATGCAGGCAATTTAGATTACTACTAAATAATATAAAATATTTTATTTTAACTCAATCAAATAAATTATTTGTATTATAATTATGTATTTGTGTGTATAGTATTGTCATATTTAAATGTACAGAAATATTTTTGACTTTTTGAGCGCCACTGTGGAGTGTTGTATGCGGGTGTGTGTTTCTAACATTACGCCGAATATTTTGGGGCCCTTAAATTCACGTGAAACACCTTTCATTTTAAATTTCCAGTTTTCCCGACTACTTTTAACATTAACATTTTGAAAATTCGAAAAGACTTTTTAGCGTTTATTTTTATCGTTTTATCTCCTGGCGTTGATAATGAGTATCCATTAAAGGACATGGCGGACTCGTGTAAGGTTTCGCTTCGTCTTATATGGAAAATCTTGTTAGCCTTTATTATGCCTCTGACGTCATAATTCGAATGAAGTAATCTATAGATATACGTAATCTAAAATTGTCATTTCCAAACTATTCGACTGCTGTAGACAAGTAAATAATTTTTCGACTTACTGAATGCTTATAGGTTTCGTGTTTCTCTTATATTTTAGTAAATGTCCCAATAACTGAAAGACTCCCAGTTACTAATATAATTAAAGATGATGTAAAAATCAGTGGATCTAGAGAACACTGAGAATGGAAAACGACTTTATTTGCGTCCTTATTCTTTCTTACTTTTAACAGCGTTACTAAGTCAAATGGGGCAATTTGTTCAATAATATTTATAGTAAATAAATTTAGAGTGTTAGTATTAATGTTACTATAAGTATAAAGTTTAGGAAAAATACAGCAATAAAAAAATTGTAAAATGTAGGAAAACATGCAAAACTTTGCATAAAAGAATTTAATAGAATTTAAGTGTAATTAAATATTGAAAAATATCAACAGGATAATTTAAAGATAAAGCATATTTTTTCAGTACATTGCTCCATTTAGCTAGAGTCACCGATATGTGATTTCAACATTTATATGACTTCACTTAACCAACGGGTATCAGTTAAAACCCTCTTAATACACGTAGCCTGTACGGTTTCTGTTTGCAAATTAACTGCAGTTTAAACTAAATTGTATTTTTAGAGAACATTTATTTTTGTTATGATCAGTCTTGGAAAGTATTTCTCAGTATTGCTTTTATTTTCCAAAAATCTTCATCGATTCCCTTTTAAAAGTGAGAAAAAATTACTGTCCAAACTCTGGGAACATGAAGATGAGATGTACGTTGACAAGCTAAAAGATATTAGCGACGTGGCATTAGATAGAAGCGAGGAAGAAATGGACAGTGGAAGTGAGATTATAGTCAGAAAGTTTAGGATAATAGTTCTGATGGAATTGTCTCGTAGACCAATTTGTCAATACGCAGAATTTTATGGACAAATCAATATTAGATCTACTATGAAACTGTAGTTTGGTTGATAATCTAATGAATTTGTTTGTAAGAGAAACTAATCGATAGCGCGAGCAACAAAAGAACGATATTGAAGAAAGCACAAATAAAACGTGTATATACACAGATATCAATGAAATTAAAATATTTATAGATTTAATATTCCTAATGGGATTAGTAAAGAAAAAATAAAAAAAATGATGAGTATCGGTCAGCCGATCTACTACTTTGTATCCCAATTTTTAATAAAATTTTGCCCAACGTATTTCAAAAACAAATTTTAAAATATCTAATTGTATTTGGATGAAATTGTTATACTATAGAAGAGAAGACTTTTATTTTGTACACATAATCCCGATAACATTATCAAATATGGAAAACATAGGTTGCCATTTATGTATCCGGAACTGACAAAAATGGTGTTGCTAGGCGCCATTTGACATACACATCGTAAAGTTTGACCTTGTTGACGGTATTCGTACTCAGAACGTTTTGTCGTATGGGCGCTATTTTTGTTGTTTACAGTGACTTGAAAATTTCGTCTCAGTCAAAAAGTGGAATTAACTCAGAAAGAAAAGCTCAAAAAATACAATCGTGGTGCGTCAAAAACCCTGTATAACAACTACATAAATGATCAATCTTGGGTCTATGCGTATGAGCCCGAAAGTACATAACAGTCGACTGCATGGGTTTTGCAAGATGAGCCAAAACTAACAAAAGGTGTTCCCGCAAAAAGCACTTTGAAGCAAATGGTCGGCTGTTTTTTTGGGTTTCAAAAAAAAAATTGATTCAGACGTATGCAAAAGTGTATAGATCATCTCGGAAAAACAATGAATCCATGATTTAATGATAAATATTAGTTTTTATATATATATTTCCGGATACATAAATAGCACACCTCGTATTAGTCCGTATGGTATGTAAGGCTGCGTCCGAATACATCTGCATACACCCTACCTCAAATTATGACATGACATCTATTTGGATGCACAACAGCACAGCAGCCACAAAACAATTCGTTCGTATAACGAATTTTAAAATACATAAAATTAAAGGGAAATAATATGAACTTTAGAAGGAAATTCAAAATACTTACACAGGCATTTCAAACAAAAAACGTTATTTTATAAGATACCACTATACATCCAGCAAATATGGTCGAAATCACATATCCTAAAATGAAAAAAATTCGATTTGTATAAAAGATTACAACAAGTACATGAAGGGTGTCGATCGTGCTGATCAGTACTTATCATATTATTCGATAATGCTTTGTTTTTAGCGTTCTACTAAAACAAATGAAAAATTCAATACAATGATCTTTTTTCTTAATTCGAGAATTTCAATAATTCAGTAATGTCCTCCTTGCATCCCCAAGAAATAAGTCAGCAGTGGTCCAGAGATCAAGGAGAAAATTATTGATCTTTTCATGCAAAGTAAACCAAGAAGAATGGATTTCGTTTTTAAATGAAACTGAACTGTAACAATTTAAGCTATTAGTAGGAAAAAATTTTTTTTGCTTTTTAGGATTTTGTCAAGTTTATGTATAAAGTACAAGTTACGATTTCTTAATAAAAACGGTGACAAATATCCCAATTATTTAATACTTTAATTTGTAAATAGTTATTGATTATAGCCACTTTGCCTTGGAAGCAGCTGTCGACAGAGGGGTCATTGTATCAGATTAGTTATAAAAACATTGTTTTTCGTTAGATTTCATCAATATTTTAATTAAAACCTATTATCTTGTAGAGTTCACAATTAATAGACTTTTACTCTTTCTTGCAGCTTAGGTTAGTTCTTTAATTATTTTTTAGCAATAAATCAAGCAAGTATTTTATAGATTCCGAAAAAAAATTATTTATCCTTTTAATTATGTACCCTTTTCTTTTTATGTGTTTGTTTCATTTTACACAATATTGAAACAATGGCTAAACATTTTCTGAAGCAGCACCCCCATCAACTTTAGCTACGAGCCACCACTGCTAGAACATCTGCAGTACACACCATAAAAGCACCAAAATATGATGCAGGTTATGCCCGGAAATGTTCGTATTTTAAGGAAAGGTAAAATAAAAACTCATAAAAAAACTGCTAAGTTTGTACCGCTGTCAAAAAAACACCTCAGCAGCATCTTGGAAGGTCTTTTGAGACTTTTCGTGCTAAATGAAAGTATTAACTATTGACAAAAATGTTTCATAATACTGAAAACTAGAGATTTTTACTATAATAATTATAATTTCTTATTTGCTAAAGTATAACTCTGTTTCATCTTCAGTATTCTTTTATATAATGTGCCGAACTAAGTAAACCAACAAACGCTCTGTTTTGGAAATCCTAGAGAGAGATATTTTGATTTTTAATAATTTTAACAAGAAAAAAACTATTATCGAAAACATATTTTTTGTTTACCATTTGCCTTTAAGGAGAAAAAATTTTATGTCGACATAAAAACATGTAAAATCGCAAAGAAAGAATATGTCCGGATATATGCACTTTTCACTCGCTATAGTTATTTTACCATATTACCTTTTTTTTCGAAAGCAGTTCACTACAATACCGTCATCTAATCTAATCCATTAAAAGTTAGTTCAAAGTACCTAAGAGAATCATTTGTGAAATTGGTTCTGGTGTTAAGGGTTGAAATAAAATTGGAATATTTCCATACCTTCAAATAGTGTGCATTACCTCACGTAGCTCCTTCGATCTGTGTTAACTCTACTTAACATCGTAATTAGAAGCTTTCAGTTGAACAGAAACGGCATTTTGACAAACAAATTCCACACATAATGAGCACATTTAATGGACGGTTATTATTTGTGTTTCCTAACAAGACAATAAACTGCTGTCAGGTTAATTGTAAGCTATTTGTAACGTAACATGACCGCCCCTTCGAATTGCTTCTGGTCCCGCGCTGATGGGCCCTGTGTTATGGAACACACTTTTAGCTCAATCTAAAATTCGTTCCACTTGTTTTTGATTGATCTGTGATTGTCGTAAAAACGTGCGTCGTTTTATTCAAAAGAATACCACGAAAGAATTTCAAAAGCCAATTTTATGCTTATAATTGGGGTGAAACTAGTTACACTCGCTTTTTTGTAGTTGAAAGTGACTCTCTTCAAAACCAAAATTGACCTCTTAAGGTACTCAAAAATTTTGATGTCCAGTAGGTAATTCTTACCATTGTAATCTCGTAACGAACTTGCTGATTAAGATGTTCGATAATCGTCCTAATAGTGATTATGTAGTGCGTTTTCCATGTTTTCGATCGTTTGAAGTATTCTCTCAAGTGGCAGCGAACCTTTCGACCAATTCCAAAATATGTGGCAAAATGCATTAGATAAAATGAAAGCAAACGAAGGCAGACCTTATCTCACGCAACTCAGATGTACTTGTCCTTGCTCAGTCCTAAAATGAAAACAATTTGCGAAGTGCCCGTCACCTGCAGCGATCAGTCTTTTTCATTTTGTTAATATGGCGCGTTTTGTATTCGAAGTTCCCATAGTTGACCTATAATCTCTAGGTAAATAATACATGACTTGTGTGGAGCTTTTTCTATAGGCTACAAATCTGAAAAGCGTAACACTGCGCTACATTAGATTTCGAAAAAATGGGTTAATCATTCTAAATTAAATTTTCCTCAAGTGTATATTTAAAAATTACTTAAAATGTAAGATAAAGTCGCAAGGACCTAGTTAGTAACGCAAATAATAACTTGATTTTTAACTTAATTTCTTTCAATTTTTAAATCTATTTAGCTTGAAATTCTGTCATACTGAAGAACTTTTTTTGTTGGATTTAATATGTGCGAAAATAAGTATTAAATAATCTGTATCACTTTTCCAGAGCCAAAAACAAAATTGAAGAACTGGCGACCAGTGTGATCGGATCGGAAAACTGCCGCACAAATTCGATAGAGAGGTTCCTCTCCTCTTTTAAATATACAAAAAAGTTGAAAGTAAATTTTTGGGTCTCAGATTTTAAAAAAGCTTTCTAAATTCATAAGACTAAAAACGGTAGAGTGGACGCAAATAAAGCTGAAGAACTTTCATCTTTCATCACTTTCATTGCTATTAAAAATACGCATATACAGAATCTTGGGTGTAAGTTTGAATCCTTGTAGAGACATTCACAACATTTCTAATACTTGCGTAAAAATTTAAATTCGAGTTAAATTGGACATAAGTCACAAAATTTGTCTGTCATCTTGACGGCTTAATTTCCAAATTGTTGGCCAAAAATTCATAATTAGTTTGAGAGAAAATGTAAGTCTTAAGGAAAATTGTGTTCTTAGCTAAAAATAGCATCAGTCAAGTGCGTACACAAGAGGGAAGTTAAAAGGCGAACTTCCATCAATATAAACATTAATAAAATCTATAAAATAATAAAATTTTATTGTTTTACTTATGTATGTACATAATAAATAATGTATTTATATATATACAATTTATGCGCACATTGAACACGTTCATGCTATCCTGAGCTATTTAAAAACATATATAAAAAATTTTAAAAACATTTTTAAAAACCAGAAGTTTTGTAGCCACAGATCAAATTGATTCGAGAGACCTGATATACTTTTTTAGAAAAGTAGAGAAAAATGTGTTTGTTTTCCATGTAAAAAACCCTTCATTGAGCCTAATTTTGATTGGACGTTAGACATGTCTTCGTTTCGTAGCATTCACGTTTTCGAAATGTTTGTATTATTTGATAATTCTACGCCAATGTAAGTAGTAAGTGATAAAAATGCTATAAAGTTATATATAAATATATGTTTAGATGTTTAGGGATATACTTTTAGCAATTTTAGGCAAATTCCTGCTTGACGTTTTATCTAATTCAGAGATATTTAGCTGTTGCCAACATGGGAACAAACCGATCGAATAATTTTATAAGAATTCCATTTTTTTTCGGTTAACACTATTTCGCTTAACATGGTTTTTATACAACAGGGTTCAAAATTTCGTGTTAAACGAGGATTACCTGCATTTGCGATAGAGTTTATCTACGTTGCGCATACTGCAACGAAAATTACTATCTACTTATCAATAATTGTTCAAGTGTTATATAAATCTTGATATGGAAGCATATCATTTGCTAACCACAATAAATTAGCTACATAAATCCTGTTGAGTTATTCTTCTTGAATTAATTGTGTAATATAATACTTATAAGATTAATGGTCCATTAAGGGTTGGATGGCAAATAGAAGAGGGTATATGAATGAAATCTTATTCCACTTTATTTTAATCAACTAAAATTTCGCAGAACCACTGGAAATGGAGCTCTTCGTTTTTCATAAATTCTTACTATAATTGGCTTTTTGTTAAATACTAGATTTCTTTACTCAAACACAAATTGATTTTAAATTACCGCAGTTTCAATAGCTTTAAGCTTATCTTCAATTTTTCATGCATATTTTAAAAATAGACTTCTGCTTCCGAAATCAAGAGCACCCTTCCGCTCGGATTAATCCCGAGGTACAGATGTGGGTTAAAACGTTATTTTTAGCGAGTGCAGAGGACGCTTCTTGATTAATGATCACATGTCTTAAATATCAGTGACATCAAACTGTTGAGAACTCAATTTTGTTCGCACTCTGCCTTATTTATTGCTTTTTAGGCTAAGAGGCTTGTTAGGGTGAGGGCTCAGATGCTGAATAATTAAATGACAACACCAGAAGGCGAGTATGTTCCACACCAGACCTTGTTCACACCACGTTAAAGATACTTAGCCATCCCAGACTATCTTTCATCTGCGGTGTGGACTATTCCTTTTACTTCGGCTGGGCTCATTAGTAAATTGAGCGGTGTCAGCTCTTTACTTTTTTCATCCCTCATAAAGTAGTCTATATAGCTGTGTATGTATTTTTTACTACAGAGACTAAAATTACCTTAAGAAAAGTCGTCTGCTTCTATTTTTTTAAAAGAATAATTACGTTTCAGTTTGGTTTTTTTATATTTTTAAATATTTAATGCTTAAATGCTCAAAAAACCGTAATTACTTGCGTACTTACCACGCGTTGGCTGATAGACAATTTTAAGACGGCAGGGATTTTAATAGATTTAAGAGTATAAACAATAAGATACGATAGCAAACTATTAATATTTTGCCTCACTATATCACTGGCATCAATTTCTTTCAGATGACTATAATAAGAAAGGTAAAATTCCACAAACTCATTATTGTTTGACAAAAAATGTCTGTCATTAATGTCGCTTCCAACACAAAAACTGTACGGGTAATAAAAAGCAAGTCAAATGGGAAACGCATTAGAACCCTTCAGGATCCCCCTTGTTCATTTTTAATGGCACCCCAATTGCTTGTGAATTCCTAGTCCCACTGTGTTGCCGACCTCAAGAGTTCACCAGCCAAGGGAAGAGTCCTAACATAGTCCGAGGGTGGCTCATCAGAATCGTGGAATTTGCATTTCCATAGAGTTAATGCTGAAGTGATTTTGTGGTTGTTAAATCCACCCCCACATCAAATGGACTATTTGATGTTTTTTGCGGTATAGCCTATTTATTATTCTTTTGATTTTTTATTATTCTTTTAATTTTTTAAATTCAATGCATTTTTCTGAATTCAAAGTTCAGATATCCTATTTCATCCCATTTACATTGAAAAAGCATTTAAAACTCTCTTTTATATTATAAATATGAGTAAATTATATTCAAAAAAAAACTTGTGATGTAACTCTTTTGTGTTACCATTTTGGATAAATAAAATTTTGAATTTTTATAAAATTCCATATTCATACTTTTCCACTTTTGAATTCTTTTATTCTACTGGCATATTCACAGTAAATTTTTCCCTTATTATACATGCTGGTATTCGTTATTTATTCCTATTTAGAAATGACTTGTTCACCAACATCATTTATTAAGAGAATTTTAAAACATTTAGTTCAACATTTATAACTTCGAAAATAAATGTGGGTAAAAATAGAAAAAAGAATGCTGGGACAAAATCAAAAGGTAGAAAGAAAGATGAAAGATAGTATTTCTTACCACACCCACTTAATCTGATAGCAAAATAAAATGTTTTCATACGCACAAAAATAAGAAAGCCTCTGTTGATTGGAATCAAACGTTAGTGTAAAAGAAAATAACGATTATTAGTTCGTATCTCCCACCGTCTTAAACGTTCTAATTGGGAATGAAGTCATAAACTTGTGCTCTATGGTATACTACAAAATAAGTATTTTTCGAAAATGTCCGAAGGGTACTTCTGAATTCATATTCAAATATTTTAAAATAACAAAAGACCTTTTACTAAAAAGTTATTCAAAATAAAATTCTTGAAATTTAGTTGCAGGTTCTGTTGTGGGAACTACCGAGTTTTTAATTGAATAAACCAATAATAATAAAGGGAAAATTGTTTTGGGTACACCTAACCTAAGAAAAACGTCACCACACTATTTCAACTTTAGAAACCCAATATACCACGTAACAATAAACGCGAACCGACACGTTTTCTTTCCTGATGAAATAGATTTAAGTACTTTGAAAATTAAAATAAATCTCCCCTCGTCGTCCCAAGCAACCCGAAGCAATTGGTAGTTTCCTTTGAATTTTCTACTTGATAATCACCGGATGGCAATAAAGCCCTTAAATCAATGTTGACATTAAGTTTAATTCATGAAAACACATTGAAAACAAATCCCGATAATGAAATTGAAACGACTTCCCTCAAGATATAATCTAGGGCTTTGTCGTCCCCTCTTCAGAAATGCATAGGAGAAGACGCAGAAGAGTCGTCATGTTCCTAGCACCCCTTAGCCAGGTTTCTCCATTTGGGTGACATAGTTAAGCGAATTTATTGAGATATACTACTCGAAAATGTCTGCACATAAAGCCTTTGAATCATACTAGAGAATGCAAAGAATATTTTAACCTATGTTATCGCAATTCGAACCTTAGACTCCAGCTATTTAATGTAATTTTATAAGTACGAAGTGATACGGATGAAACCCATCAAGTTTATAGAGAAAGCTAGAGACGATTTTATTGCAACAAGTAGCAGCTCCAGGGCACATGGATGATCATAGGTTATAATTTAATATCTCATATCCTTATTATTTCTACGGAAATGCATACTCGTATAAAACTTATATCATAAAGAGGTATGTTTTGTTTGCTTGTTTCTTACGATTTCTTGCAAAGACGAATTGTGTGAATATCGATCAAACAAGATCGAAAAAAAATCGGAACGGGCCAGATGTATTTATGAAGTATAGCATTTAATCCGTCAGAGATATTATACAGTAATTTTCACAGGTGAGCTCACCTGTGGTAATTGGTTAATATTTTAATAAAATTTGCATTTCAAAGATACAGAACAATTGCTCAATGCCTATATATGTGAGATAAGACAGATCTCTAACTTGGACTTTTAAAAAGGTGGCTTCCTAGATTTTTGTATGTAGGCTCTCTGACAGCAAATGAAAATGGTCTAATCACCTTTCGTAAATTGAGAGAAAAACAACAAGTTTTCATATATGTACCTGTTCCCTTTGGTTAAGTCCTTCTAGGACAATCACATATAGCTGCTCATAAAGTCACAAGTTATTTGTAACCGAAAATTTGTTATCTTTTTGATTTATGTTGGTATTGCTTAAATGTTACAGAACACTTCTAAGAAGTTGAATAGCATTTTTAAGATAAAAACAATCCACCTTTCTTCTTATACTCTTTACTCTTTAGTCAACGTTTTCTCTATTATGTAAATAAACAATAGAACTTTTATATACAGCATAGGTGGTTCTTATTTTATTAAAATCTATGTTTATTTGTAAATTTGCTTTTTCTTCAGAGAATAGCATAGAGGAAAAAATAAATATCTTCTCTATAAGCCAAATGTCTCTCTGCCCATTATTCGAGTAATTCGAGAACTAATGAATTAATTTTGATAAGATTTTGAATTTTAGCAAGCGGTCTTTTTTGAAGAAAACTTTCGTATTAGAATCATTGAGGCAAGACCGAAGGAAGACGAAGATTAACGGCTGATTTTGACTCTAGAGGTAGACTGTGTGCCACTAGGTGTAGTAATACTAAGTGAAGTTTATGTAATAAAGCTAATCAGACTGATTATTTTTAATCTATCATCAGAAAAGTGACTTACATAAGATGTAGTGGCACACTTATGGTAGGAACGACTATGAAACATAGTGCCTCATACTTGGCAAATGTGCGAGACTGCACCCAGTGGCGCTTACCTTAAGAAGGACTGATACAACTATTTCTTTAGGTTTTGAGTGATTCCTGGCCAAATCACTCCGCGTGAACGGATTCTAACGCTGCTTCTTGGGAATCAAGTAAGTAAGAAGTTCATGGGATTATTCTTTTCTTTATTGTGTGCTAACGCGTGTGTGAAATCAATGATGTCATTATAACTACGCGTTTAGTTTTCCTCTAGTTCAGATTTGTCGTGATCCTTTTAGTACGTAATTGCGGAAAGTGAGGCGTAGGTTGTTTGGTTGTTTTCGATAAAAAGTAACCTGAAGATTTATTTTAAGTGTTTAAGGGGAATCAGTAAAAAAAACTTGAGTAATGAATTCCTTTTTTTTCAAGATGAGTAAAGCGGGAAGTAGTCGACCTACCTATTGCAAAAGAAAAAGAAAATTTAAAAAGGAGTTAAGAATGCATTGGGGATACGGTTTGGACAGTTTCCATGAGTTTAATTTTGAACATAATCAAAATGAAAAGATTGATGCTCGACATGACAATAATGATCGCGGGTGTGGTCCCGAAGAATATCAGAAAAAATAGTGCTTTAAAAACTTTAACAGTCCACTTTTATTTGACGTCAGTGGGTAGGCTAGTAAACAGGATTAGCATCTTTGTGGCCTTTCCGTTCTATTTCAAGAATTGCTTTAGATCCGCCAGATCTAAACATTGACGATAAAAATATTTTCCAGTCATCTCATCAACTTTTAGTACAATTGATGTAGGCTGTCGCGATCCTCAGCAATATTTCACGATCCACCTTGCATGCCACAAAGGCCATTTTATATGAACGGTGCACTTCTGCGCTGGCGACTTAGCGACTTGTGCTGCCGTCACGTATGCGTCCGATGGTGGCGGTCAACCAGCACCATTGACGGTCGCTTCGGAACATTGTTTAAGACATCTAATGAGCGGCAGAATAGCAGAAGTGCTCTTCTGGGAATATTTCGCTAATTAAGGTCATTATTATCGAACTTAATTCTTAATTAATCCTTTCGTATTGAAAAATGTCAAGTTCTAATACCAAAAATTTGAGGTTAATTGTATTATCAAACGATTGCGGTTTACTTTGAGTTTTTCGAACAAATAGTGAAAAAACGGGAATTAACAGAAGGATCTGACGCTTCTGTCGCCTGTACAAAGTAGACAAATCGCGCATATGATATAACAATGTATATAACTTTTTTTGTTGAAATAATAAGTTGGGGTCTCATGGAATTACCTTTCAATCGTAACAACTTAACTTTTAAAATAGGTTGGCACTATTACTACACAAACTGAAATGTACTCTATTCAGGACCGTTAACCACGCTATCTTTAAATTGAATGCACTCTAGAGAGGAATAATACTTTGGGAATTGTAAATATAGTTTCAAAAACCATCTATAAATCTTCTCAGAATATGGAAAAACTAAACATGACACAAATAAATAATTTACCAACCCAATTAGCATCATAAACATTGTTTAAAAATGTATAATAATATGTTTTTGATGGCTAAAAAGGGACTTAAGCTATTTTCAAAATTAATAGAAAAACTTTTCTAATTCTTAAAAAAAATACAAGTCCATGAAAAAAATAAATTTCTCTTGAAATAAAAAGAAATATATACAATTTTATGTTACAAAATTTAAAACTATCCAACTTTTAAACTATTAAAGAAAAGTTACATTAAAATTAATAATACTTTGCAATTAATTATTCATTGTTCTCCAATTTGCGTATGCGGGAGGGATTTAAAATAATTATGGTGTGCAGGTGGTCTATAGTGTAACAAGTCCTTTAGATCGGTGTATTTTAGTACTGGAATTGGTCTTGCTTTTTTGTACTGTGGGCTCAATTAAATTTTAATAAACGTCCTAGTTTCCGCCGATGCGATACGAAATCCAGGGTTTTGAATTCTGTATCCTAATTAATTGATGCTTTATTGAACATTTTATAGAGTTTATTTCCCATATTTTTAATCAACCTTCTCCATTAGCATTTTTTAAACTTCTAAAAACCACATCGTCTACGCTTAGTTGAAATGGGATCTCCCCGTTTCATTTGAAGTTATTTTTCCGTCAATATTTGACGACTTCGTAATTCCATATTACTATATAAAAATCACTATCCAAATAAACGGCTCTATAACTTGGCATCAATTTGGATTTCTATTTTTTTCCCAACTAAACACTTGATCCGTTTTTTTTTTCCTTGCCTTAGTGTTTTTGGTGATATTTGAATATGTTTTAACAAACTAACTAGTTACAATTGCTTCGTAAACTAGTAAAATATACTTACCAGGCACAGAACGGCCACAATTAAATCCAAAATGGAGTCTAAGGCCCTGGGAGCACAGAAAACTCTATATCTCTACTACTACTATCGTGTTTGTACATATTTGACTGACTTCACATTTTTTTCTTTTATTTGTGTTGACATGCTAAAAATATTAAAATAGTAAGAAGTTGTAGCAATTCCCATCATGAGCCATTTTTCTCATAATGAGTTTAATTTTGTGTTAAACGACATATTTTTCTATTTGATATGCAAACATATTTGAGTTTTTCTTATCCAAGTCCTTCATTTAATACCTAAGTTCATAGTACTGAAGGAAAAATTTAGACATAGGGATCTGGCCACTTCTGAAATTAAAAAATTCAAATTCATTACAGCTCAACAGTTTATGCCCTGCCAAGGAAAAATTGAGCACAGACAGACAGTGGCCACGTAACCAGTGACACTCAGGATTATTTTGCCAAACTCCAATATTACAGGTTTTTTGGAAAGTTTCGACGATCAGACAGCCAATGAATGCCATAATTGATGATTTTTTGGAACACACATCTCAAAACCTACTGCAGTAAAATGTATGAAATTTGATGTACACAGTTCTTGTAGGGTCTCCAATTGCATTAAGTGGTTGGTTATAAGGGTGTCTAAATAACTCGTATCAGTTTTCGCAAATAAACCAAGCTATTCTCGCGGCTTTAGTCCTGAATTGGGCTTCAAAACTTGACTATACTACCAAACAATAAACTATGGTTTTTTAATTATCTTTAAATTTGTATAAAAGTGATTCGAATCGTCGGTGTAGTTTCTTTTCAATGATCCTTTTTTATAAAGACGGTAGAAGAACATGAAAAACGTATTTGACTTGCACACATATATATATTTCTTTAGAATGTATACAATTTTCAAATTAGTTTAATTTAATTAAATCACTTAGTTAAGTTACATTAAATCGTTGAAACTTTAAATGTTTGCGTTCGAATATTCAACAACAGAAGATATAATCGTCATATAAATAGCTTAGCATAACTAAACGTTAAGATCGATGTATAATTTTGCTAATTTTCTGGTGAAAACAAGGAGAACAGGACTCAGGGGAGACTCTCATATGTACAAAAAAGCAAATGAACTGCACTTGCAGAGACTGGTATGCCATTAATTGAATCAAAAATAATTATTATAATAATATTAACAATGAGCTCATAACTTGCTAAGAGACAGTCGCTCGTTCCTGTTAATTATTTTCCTTTAAAACTTCATTAAATCTTCATTATTTACACCATTAAAGTAGCAATGCACGCAAGCACTTGTGGGACATAGTTGTTGTGGCTTGGGCTCAATGGTTCGGGCGTAGAAAAATAAATACTGTGGGCGCTCGTGACTTATACAACGAAAATATATACGCGCTGTAAGTAATAATTTCTTCGGCACCTCCAAAACGACGAGGCATACGTGCGGGAACGCTCTTTACGAAAATAGTTTTCGCTTCTTTTGATAAAAATGACAATACATTTGTTGGAATTTATAATAATATTTTTGTTTAAAACATAAAAAACAAGGACTACTGAAAGGACCCCGCTGAGTGCGCGTAAACAAGGGGTCCAGGTGATCCTCAAACTAAGCCAGGCTTAACATCCAGATTACTGACATGTTCCATCCCGGGACTTGGAGCGTGGTGATGATGATGCTGTTGCTGCTGTTGCGATTGTTGCTGCTGGGATTGCTGTTGTAGTACAGGTGAGCCAATGTGATGGGACATAGGAATACCTGGATGCGTCGGAGTACTCGGGTGACTTTGATGTAAACCTTCTGACTGATTTGTTTCTTCAGAGTCACTACAGGATTCAGAAGAACCTTTCTTCGTCCCAGGTTGAGAACCTCCATTGTGAGTCTTAACATGTTTTGCTAGGTGATCACTACGCATAAATCGCTTGTTACACACGGGGCAGGCAAACCTTTTTTCACCAGTGTGAGTCCTGAGATGCCTTTGCAGCTCGTCTGATCGTGTAAATCGTTTTCCACAGAAAAGCCAATTGCAAACAAAGGGTCGCTCTCCCGTATGCCACCTTAAGTGGGCTTTGAGATGACTTGTTTTACCATAAACTTTACCACAGCCTGGTATGTGACATGAATGGATGTTTTTCTTTCGAAGATGAACTCCAGCTGGTCCTAACCTTTCAGCTTCTTGACAATTGGGGCAATCACAAGTCGCCCGACCTGCATACCTTCGTTGTGATCGCGGAGATGGAGTCTGTGAGGTGGCAGCTTGACCTGATGATGCGGCAGCGGATGCATGTGGAAGGCCAAAGCCTCCAACAGCCTGCCCAGGTAGCATACTCTTATAAGTATCTTGAAGAAGGTGTTGACCAGAACCTAACAGGTGCGCTGTATTTGATAAAGAATGTGTTAAAGATGAGTAGTCCGATCCGGCTGTTGCGTAATTGGCCATTGTTGAATGCATGCCAGCACCACCCATTTCTAACCAACTACCAGCAGCACTATGCATATCCCACCATCCAGAGTTGACGCCTTCTGTTTTATGAGTTGCTGTTACGGCGTTGAAGGGCCAATCGTAAGGATGCCTTGAATAAACAGACCCAAAAGTTGTCCCTTCAACTTTACCTAAAAGTCCTTGATGCATATGAGGGTTATCTGCGACTGATGGTGATGCGGTTGCACTTGGGAAATATAAATCGCTGCCGTAAGATGGGCTCGAAACAGCAGAACACGAGGATGTAATTGGACGGCTGAAATTCGATAATAATTTGTCAATTCTTAATTACTCTTCAATTAATGGACAGAAGGAAATACCTTGAAGATATATTGACCATTGTGCTTATTGTACTAGATGGAAGTGATCGTTGCACATTTGACGCACCAGCTGATGTTGTACAAGATATGGCACATGGCGAATGTTGACCAACGGATGTGGTAGGACTTTTCTTCCATGGATGAAAACCCTTTCCAACGGCCGCGTCTGCCAGAGGTGGAGGAGATTTATTTGAAAGTTTATTACATTGTGCGGCCAACATTGCCAGTGGCGTACCTCGAAGGCTTGGGTGATCCTAGAAAGAAAACAAAATCATGTTAGATTTCTCTGGCTATGGACCGTTATCACAATAAGTTATTGTAATTAATATATATACAAATTAACATCATAGCATTGGAATTGAATTTTTTTCTTATCACCTGTGGAGTCGTCACATTATTTGGTTACGTTTTGTTTTTGAAAAAGAAGGCTAACAAAATTTATTTATTTATTATTAAATCTTTATCACATACTAAAATATTTCCCTGAATAGCAATTTGTAGATCTTTTACCGTTTATAGTTACATAGATGAACTTAAAATATAAGCTACATATGCACTTGTATCTGCCTTGTTGTACACTTGCCTATTCCCGTACCATGTGGAGAAATATAGCTTTTAGTGGGTATTATATCTCAAAATATATATGTATAACGTCTGTATGTACAAAATTGTGATTAAATTATAAAAACATAAAAAACATAATCTTCGTGCATTAAATTATCTCAAAATCAGAAAAATAAAAGGATTGTTATTAAATACAATGCCATAAAGCTTTAATAACTTTGATTGTGAATTATCAAAAAATTAGAGCTGAAATGTATAAATAAAACAGATGGTCTTTGAACATAGCGACTACTAGGCCGATACTAACGTTTAATTACTACTACACTATTAAATAAAGAAACATACATCATAGCATTGGATTATACAGAATAGAAAAATAATGTTTTAGCGGATACTCCGTATTTTTAAGTAAATTATGTAGTAAAAGGGTGTAATTAAGACTTAAATCTTCCCGTTTGGAAGTATAACTATTTAACTAAAAATGCGACGGAGTCTGCCAGATCAAAAACATGTTTATCATAGCATGCTACAAGTATTTAATTAGAAAAGAAACAAAGTAAAAGTTTAAAAGCTAGTGAACGGATTTTATCGATAGTTTGTCGTAGACTCCAAATTTTTTGCGAAGTACATAAGATAATTAATTATTGACTGATTTAAACTAACAAGATCGCAGTAAAATTGTCAAGGAAGTTATTTTGAAATTGAAATATTGGAGTCTTTAATATAACTACACACCAACTAAAAAAAATAAAACTTTACTTTAAAACAGAAAAAAATCTATTGTAATTTAGATCTTAACACTGGCTAAAATGTTTAATTATCCACCTCAATTTTTATGTAGAAATTCATAGGTGATAAAAATGACAAGATCCCAAAATAAATAAATAGTAAAATCTTTAACGAATCTTCTGCGGATCTTTCTTAGAAATGTTTGAAGCGTTAGCCCCTTTTATGAGTAATTTATTCACAAATGATTATATGCAGCCAGAATGCATTTAGAAGATGCCGCTAGCCCAAAGGTATTAAATCATAAAAAAGGAGAGGAAGTCATTAAGGCACGGACGATTCATCCAGGCAGCATAAAAACTGACACACTATCTTAGGGGAAATTAGAAACCATAAACAGATCCCATTGAACCCTGAAAAAAAGAACTAAGCGCCGGCTTTATCTTGTACAAGTGTGCTGTGGTTGCGCCCCGAATAACATAAGAACTAAATCAAAGTGTCGGCGGGATCAATGCCAAGGTAATTAATTCATAGATCGATTTTATCCTCCAGAACTAATCGAACAGTCGATTGGCTTTAAACAGCAGTAGATACCATGGTGGCGGTTGTGCTAGAGCCCTACCTAGTGACTCCTACTCTCTGGGTCCATAATCAATTTACGATCGATGACCAGACTAGAAATGTCACAGATTGATTTATAGCTGCGGCAGCCTTTTAACATCACAGGTTTCGGTACCTTCGCGCTTTGTGGAACAAATTGAGCATACGTGAGGTCGTCAGTTTGTCTTTTTGCCAAATTTTTTGATGTAGGTAAACTTTTTCAGAAAGTCATATTATGTTCATGATTTTCTTTTTTATAATGTTACGTAATTTTGTTATTTTACTTTTATAAGGTTAGTTGTCAATTTTAAGAAGAAACTAGTTAAACGGCTTTGAAAAGCGTTGTTCTCCCTTCCAATATTATTTGGAAAATGAATCGAATCGAATTAAAGTAAAAACTTCATATTCAAATACAGTTTTAATTACCATTCAATTGTACAAAATACCCTTATTACACATAACACGTATTACCTTTATTACACAATTTTAACAATATTCCTACATAATCTCAATTTAAGGATAGTTGAGTGACATGAATTAAAGCGAGAACAAAAAAAGAAAATTGTTTCCTTTCAAACGATAATAATAATAGAACAGAAAATTAAAAGTAGGAATTATTATAAATATTTACAACACAGGCCTTCCCCCACTTTGGATTTGCATAAGATTCAAGATGTCTTTGTTGTACCATACCATAGAACATTGAGATTGTAAGAGCAAAATAAGTACTTTTATTAATTATTTTAATCCTCTGACTGCCACCATATTGACTCTCAAATCAGGATAAAATTCTTTGCGAATATTTTCTATTAAAACCCTAAATTTAAAACAAGTTTTGTGCTTTCCGTATAAAAAAAATATCAAAATTTTGAAGTTCTTTGAAGTCTTTGTTCTACTGCTGCGGGCAACAACACACTCTGGTACATGGAAAATGGCACAACGCAGATTTCACTTTTTGGTCATTAAAAAAGCCTCTACAAAGCTATTCAGCATGGGACACGCTAATATAATATAAGTAGCCTTGCCAATTAAAACGAGAACTAAACAAAAGTCTCTGCACATCAAAATAAAATAAATATTTGCGCTTTTATATTAGTACCACATTTTGACATTAACACCTTATAATAATTTTAAAAAAATTTCTCTTACTACTAAAATAATAAAATGTCACAAATAAAATCCTTAGCATGGAAATAATCAATTTAATAATAGAATTTATGCTTAGTTCATTCAAGTGACGTCCCAATCAAGCCTTATTAGTCTGTCCCATTCATGGCAGTTGCATTTCGCCATTTTTGCATCAAGTGAGTCGGTAGTGTTGTTGCCATCATAAAAGAAAACATTTACCCCATTATACGAAACAATATTTTTGAAAATCCATTTGACCCATTCAAAACGTGTGCCTTTCGTAGCACCTTTCCCCTACATCGCATCGAAATGAGTCTTTAAAATGTATACATATAAGTTTAATTGCAGTAGTGAAAAATAAAATGAATATTAAAAATAAATAAGAAGTAACTCCCTGCAACCTCAGGACACAGTAGTGAATCTTTCTCCCATGGAATAAGCTCGTTCGTGTAAAGAAAGACATCAATACCATTCTAGAGAATACCGGTGTAGAAATTATCGATTAGGCAAACCATAGATTGCCTGATAATTAGCCGCAACCTACTCGCACTACTCACAAAATTCCACACACGTTTATTGTAGCCATTATAAGACATTTTAATTTGGTTTTATACAAGAACCGACTCAATAAATTAAAGTAAGATTGTAAACAAATCTACAGCTCAGAAGTTACAAGCCCAGTAGGGTTAAATAGAATACTTAAGGAAATATATTACATGAATTCGATTTTTCAGGGTATTTTACCCTTTCCTTTTAATCTTCCGCTTATTTACTTCTTACATTAGTCTTCGGTTCACAAATATAAGAACAAATAAAACGCAAACGATTTTGGAGGTTGCTAACACAAAACTGAGGAATCTAGATAAAATTAAATTATAAAAAGTTTTATAGTATACCTAATCCTCGATTTACACGGTACACTGGTTTCACGAAAATACCGTGTAAATTGAAGTCGTGCAATTCTAATTCATACTATAATTTCTGTATTTGCTAAACCATGTTAAACTGAGGGACGAGTACTGTGTAAATAGACGTTCTTCTCAGGGCTCCATATTTTAAAGTACCTATCCGACAACACTCCGTGGGATTTTTCATATTTTGATTTTAGGTTCAGTTTCCACTTTATACAACGCTTTCATGCAGAACATGTGAAGCTCGTGTCTTCCAATTTATAATCTATTGGCATAACTTGTTGTTCTATATAATCTATAATAAAAATGTAAGAGGTACGAGCTTATGACAGGAAGATGAAAGGCATGTATCCGTAGTAGCCATCGAGTTCTAAAAACAGCTCAATTATGAATCGTACTCACGTGAAAAATGTCCCATATCAATCATTTTTGTTAATATTTTTCTTAAGACATCGACATCACTAAAATGCTATTTTTAGTTCTTTTTAGATTTTAACTGAATTCTTACCACTGTTAATTATGTGAATTATATAAAAGAAACGCACAAATATTTCAACATTATTATCTTTCCTTGCCTTTTTCATTGTCACGCGATTTCTTAGGACAATTACTTTTCTTTGGTTTTAAAATGTTAACATCTTCGTGTACTTTTTTTTCTTTTTTCTTTTAGTTGCGTCATTTTCAAAAAATATTTAATTTAAAAATGTCAAGGAACCAATGAATTTAATTTTCACAATATGTAGTCATTCTAAGTTAGACTTTCTTTCTTGAACCATTAGCAATTTTATTGAGCTGATATAATGCCCTTTGCTAGGCAACTGCTTAATCAAGGTATCTCTCCATATGAAACGAGTTTAACCACCAATTTTTTGCTTTCTCTTGTTTGAATAAAACTTATTTTAGAATGTTATCCTTTAGCAGGGACAACTATAAAGTACTCCTACTACTTTTAAGACAAAATAAATGTGGTTGTTTATATAAAGAAACCACGCATAAGTGAACAGTGCAGCACTGAATTATTGTGAACAAGGCCGGCGGCACATTGAAGAATTCGATTACTTTTCTTGCCGGTCTGCTTCCCAAGAAAAAACTACTTTAATTTAAGAATTTTTCTTTTTATATTTATAAAAAAAAATCTCTACTAAAGGCAGCTTTAATTTAAATAATACATAAATTACGAAAAAATCTTAAGAAATCAGAAAGATCGTCAAAAGTAACTCGTCCAGTTTTGGAAATTGAAACAAAATTTTTTAAGTTTTAATGTGATGCTGTGGAATTAAGATATTTTAAAAATTTTATTTTATATTAACACAGGTGTGTGTTTCCGTTTATTTTTACTTCACTCACTTCAATATATCAAAACAAAAAACGTTATATCAGTTCAGAGCCGTGTATGGGTATTTATATAAATACCTAGGCTTATTTTTATTCCTAACACGGAAAGTATTGCCATCAACCCCGTTTTTATGTAGAGAAGCTAAGCCTTCGAGATAAATGATTCATTAGCTTATATTTACTCACACACGCATGTGCACCTTTAATTCAAACCAAACTTAAAATGCACTTCTTGCCGGCTCCTCCGTTAGAGTTAGATAAAGGAAAAGCGTTTAAGAACTTTCCGCAAATGTAGTTGAAGAGCTCCACAATTGTGGAGAATGAACGCAAAGCCAGTCAAATCGGTATTTAGTTAATTAATGTCATAATGCATTTATGCCCAAAAGGAATCTCCAACAGCAGCCGGTATACTGACGGGGAACTTTCCTCATGGCAGGTCATTTGGGCCTTCAATTACTTTGCATATTTGGAAACGGATATAATTGCGGCGCGCGGAGCGCACCAAGTGATTTGCACGTCAACTAGAGATATTTGACTGCGCCTAGCAATTACCTCTGCATAATCACAGAGTCCACCAGTTTTGCTGAGAATTGCTGAAAGTTGAAACTCGCTCTGCTCCTTGACTTCGTCTTTCAATCACCTGGTATATCTGAGCCGTTCGGAGAGTCTTAGAGTCTCGAACAGTCGCCTGAATTGCGGCTATGAACTATTTGCGGTAAATAATAGTAGAAGAGTCTATGTAAAATTGTGAACAAGTTCTGTGGTAATTACAAATCGATTTGAATGGGTTTTTCGTGGTCATGGAATACAGGGGAAAACTGGAAGCCAATTTGCCGAGCAAGTGGGCGAATCATTCTTAACCATGTTTGCTCCATTCCACCTTCCACAGCCGCGCGTCCTTGTTTCCAAGCATGTGCGTTAAGAAGTTCGTCGTCGGATCGTAGCAAGCAAAGCAGTTGCAGAAGTCCTCCAACCTCCACTCGGAGTTATTTGCCTACCATCGTGGCTGCCAATTAATTTCATTAAGTTGAAAAAAGAACTAAGTGCGGATAAACAAGAGTTCGTAGATTCGTTCAGTTTGTTTTATTGCCTCGAATCACGAATCATGCCTCCTTGCACCATCTGAGAAAAGTTCACCTGATGTCTGCACATGCAAGAGCGCGGTCTACGTTTGCAGGTAGCACTCAAGAGGTCGGCGATTGATACGCCGGCTCTACTTAATTGATATGAGTGCGCCCGGTCAGAAACTTACAGTTAGACGGCTATTATCGTAGTTATACTTTTAATGAACGACGATCGACTCTAGGCCTTTCGAACCTGCGCATTCACCTGCAAATTGAAATTGGAATGTAACAAACGAACCATTACGCCGAGATGAAGCACTGCGTGGTCAACTGAATCCCTCTCCCGTTGCATGTTCTGCGTAATTAAATTACGGACTGTACCTTAGCAGTAGCACAACTCACAATATAAGAAATTCAATCGAGAGTTTGCGCCATTGATCTTATAATGAGTCAGCAAATCTACTGACTGATTAGTGTTCTTCTTAATCGTTCTCTCCAAAGTAGAACAACGCACTTGGACACTACACATTCGTTCTGTTTTATATTTGCGTGTATCAGCCTGGACATGTTATACATATTTAGTGCAGTCCATCAAACTACCTTTTAAAATGTACTATTTCTAAAATAGAGCTGTTTAAAGTACAATCCCAAGCGCCTAATTCTTTTAAAAAGATCTCAGAACCTTTCTAGACAACACAAATTATGTTTTAAACTCAACTTACTCTGAATTGGTCTGCCAAGTGAGCCAGCAATTAAATGGTACGACCACGTCGCACCTATTTTCTATCATAATGGAGACTTGCAACATAAGTCTTTATAAATAGAGTTTCCAGAACAGCAATACATTAAAGGATGAAGTATCTATCAATGTCATTATTTAGTGTGCTTGAGTTCAGCATATTCATTTGAAGTTTCGTAAGTAGATTTTACGTGGCGAAACAAGTTATCACCTATTACTGAGCGTTATGATTACAGTTTTATTTTGTTCAGTTTATATTAGTGAAATAGAATCGGCATACGTAAGAAACTAGAGTTGGATGATTATAATACTTCCTTTAATAATAATAACTTTGCTTATGGTCACGAGCTTAACTTGGAAGAATGCACCAGAAGAATGCTGACGAGCTTCAGTCTTTTTTCATGATTGTTTTAACTTATGCGTGACTGGCCGGCCGGTGTGGGTATTCTTATTCTACTATTGAGAGCCAGACATGACTACCTTCATTTCACTTTGACTTTGAATATTTAATATGAATACAATACAGATCGTCTTTTTAGAAGTTTTCTCGTCAGTAGACAATTGGACAGTGTTTATCTAGTAGATAATAGAACAGTTCTCTTTAGAGGTGCAATTAGGAAACATAGAAATTTTATTTGTGTTTTAAAATTCGTGTATTTTTTAAACTGAATTTTGAAGGATAAATTGAATTTACACAATAATAAAATGTAATACATTTAACTTTCGTATAAAATACATATCACAATAATGATCCACTTGTAACAATTGGTTCGAATTACCGAGACATCACTGTATTGTATATGCACTTATATGCTTCAATAGGATGGATGAAAATATGTTAAAATTTAGAGGGAAGGAAAAAAACACAAGTTAATAAAGAGAACTAAACTATTCGCAAAAGTGGTAAATTTGCTTATGGAATTTCACAAAGATTTATATGTTTGTCTACCTTTTTCCATTCCATAACGCATAGAAGGGTAATAGCCAATTATGGCTCCTAGAAATAATGTTTTATTAATTTATCTTTAACTGCATGGAAAGGCAAAAGGATACATAGCCTATATCCTGTCTGCACACGTGAAATATTATCTCGGAAATCAGGAAAGTCTTTATATTCTCAAATGCTAAAAGTCCCTGGTATTATTATGATTAGTATAAGCAAACGTTAAAACGAATTATTCTAATTATTTTATTACAAGGTAAGAGTGGTTTGCATTTTTTGTCAGTAAAAACACTTAGTTTTTCTAAGCATTGATACTACGTTTTCGGTATGATTTCTTTTAGCGTTCGCAAATAAACTAGTCTCATTTGATAGATCTAAGGCAATTAATTAATAAGAAAACCTTGGTTTAGTGTATTTTTCTCTGAAACAGTTCAAAAAGGAAAATTTTGGAAGTTTAGTCAAAAGCAGGAAGCTGTTTTGGTGATCTTAGACAACTTTGAAAGCAAACTTCCTTTAAGACAACTAGGAGATTTCTCTGAAATATGTGCTTGACGAAACTGCAACTTTGCGAAAAGATAGTTTTATGCTAACTGAGCTCAAAATCAGAGCCCTGTTTGACCATTTGAGATTTATATATCTTCCGCAAAATCTGAAAGAAACAGAATGTTATGTTTTCGTAACGTTTAGCAAGGTTTTTTAATTTTAAAAATTAAAGTTTAATACACTGCTTTTAGACCAAAATTTGAAATATTTGAAAAATCGATTTGAATTCTATAGAGTTCACATAAAATTCTAAAGGCTGATTTTAGGTAAACAATATTTTGCATAATATTTCGGTTCCAATACATTTTAGAATACTCTACATCATACACTTTTGCTTTTTTGTTATATCTCTTAATCCAAATTAATAACGAAAATTTTTCTTGCATACGACATTGAATGGCGTATGGTTGGATAAGGAACTGGAAATTATTTCAATGTTTCCTCTTTCGAAAAATCCACACTCAAGAAACCGGTTCATTCCTTTCACATCGAGTTAGATTTTTACGTAAGATTCAACACTTTAACTAAATATTTATATAGTATTATTCTACATATAAACTTTTAGGTCCATCGATTTCCATGAACTTTTTTGCATTTGAAATAGTATTGTTATTATACGTATTATATAAACAAAATTCTGTGTTTATAGGCCATTATATGTTTTAATACTATTAAAGTATTCTCATTTATTTTCGAATTTCGATATACCATAGGCATTCTTTTGTTTACTACTTACTACCTTGTTAACCTCGCAAATACAGATGTTGTCATTAAAGAGGTATCAGTGGTAAAATTTATCATTTATACAATACCTTATTAGCAAAACCAAGCGTTCGCTGACTAACTACGAAGTTTTTATACATTCAGAGGGAATAACAAATCATTTTCGATATCTTAATTACAATTGAGTCGTGATTCAATTATCTTAGCATAACACGCCTGTGGTTGCATAACCCTTGAGAACATACATTTCACAAAATCCAAGGCGATACAAGAAATGTTAATCTGCTAATAATTTGTTGAGGATCGTGAAATTCTGAAATGTTTATACGTGTCATTTTAACAATCAATAATTGAGCCGGTAATTCAGAATTTGTTTGCACTTCCTGCTCGAAAACCCCAACAATTATTGTAGTCATTTTCGATATATCTAGTCAAATCAGCAGTAGTATAATTGCCAAAATTAATTAGATCCACCGTACTTAGCGATAGGGAGAAAATACAGCTAATATGATCGCGTCCTGTTGTCGTTTAACGTACTTTCCCAGATCATCTGCCTATTATTAGAATAATAACTACTTGATTAGAAGATCCTTTTAAAGTAGCGGACAACAAAATGACCTTAAAAACCCTTTCTCAAGTCCTCGTTCTCAAATCATGCGCTATCAACTCATAATCGACAACACTAAATACACACCCCTATGCATTCGTCCATTGTGGCTATCTTTCCACATCAAAATGGTGTCTTGTAATTATCTGTTAAATTTCAGATCGTTTGGAAGAAATAGCCCATTAACTCCACTGAGCCGGCCTCTACTAATGACTTTTCAGTTAAATTAAGTTAGACTGAAGAAAAGAAAAGAATGTGATGAGCAAATTATAAAAATCCAGTTTTACTATAAAGGATTACGCGGGCGAGGAATATCCCAAAGAAGGGAAATAGAGTGAAGGTGAAGATTCCCGAAAAGCAATCATATGTGTCTGATAGCAAATTTGTGTCCGTGCAGGTTTAGATTCAATGGTGATCTTCTCCGGTTTATTGATTGCCCGTATTTTCACCTTCCTGGGTCTTTGGGATCATAATGGATTTCTTTATTGCAGACGCATCGATTCCAGCGGCCTGATGAAATTAGAATCCGATGAGAGACATGGCCACAGGTTCGAAGTATTTTCACAGTCTGAAGCAATATATCAACGGCCCAAAACAAACTCGGCAGCTTAAAAGCGGGAGCTTAATTAAAACTGACGAGAAGTTAATAACTGGGAGCGGAGCGCTAATTGAAGAACCTGTAAAACTGGCGGGGTGCTCTTGGATATTAAAACGGTACTTGCACGCAAGTATAGCAAACTCTTATACGGCTTAAGGTATAATAATTCAACCAATGAACTTGAGAGGAAAAAGAAACTACCGCCTCGAATAACGAAATATTCTCATACAAAATGTGTATGCTTTTAAAAACATAGAAATTCAGTAAACTTTAAGTGCGTTTTTCCTGAGAAAATAATTTCTTAGACTAGAATACTTTCACTCTTTGTATTCCGATTTTTTACTTAATCTCAATTCGTCGTTCGCATCTACCGATCCAAAATGCATAATGCAAACTTTTAATTAACAATTTCCTCTGATCATTTGTTAGTTCAATTGAACTATAACATTTTACTATTTTGTGTTATTTAATTTGAATACACGCAAATTGTTTGATATATCGATTTTTCTTTCAGTATAGGAATAAACTTAGATTTCTGGCCAGAAAACACCCATAAATCCCTGAATTTATTGAAATATTTATCTGTATTTGCAGTGAAACTATATTCCTTCTTTGATTCAGATTTATAAATATAATGTTCGACTTTATCTACCTGCAGTTTGGTTAAAGGTGTAGAATTATCGCTATATAATTTCCCTATAGCATCAAAGTGTTAACCCCCAGCAATACCGGTAAAATTGTGCCAAGCGACTACATCCGTGGGGTACGTTTGTACCCCAAACTAAACTATAATTTTTAATAGCATTATTTCACAATATATGCTTTTATTTCTCATGTACCGCATAATTCAAACCAATTCAAACTTTAAATAATTAAAACAGAATGCGATGACAAAGTCGCTTGCTCTTTTTAGAGTATATTTTTTAAAATATGAGCGGGATGATACGTTTGTATCCCACCGGTGTAATAAAAATAAAAGAAATAAAATAAATAAAAATCAACGAAATCCCTTCAGTAAGTCCTAAGAAAAAGGAACATGAAATAATTTTAATTATCGAAATATAAAAATTGCTTTTTGCATGTAACTAGACGTAAATTCGCGATATGTTTTCTGGCAAAGAAATGTAAATTCAAAACATTTATACAACGCCAAACGTTCAAATTAGGTTATTTCAAAAAGAGGAGGTTCTGACGAATACTTCAAAGAAAAAACCCGTTTTCCATAAAATTTTCATTTTTGAGTTTTCCTGTACCCTTAAATGCCTGATTTTTTCTGACTACTTTTTATTTTCAGTATTGCAATTACCACTCTTATATGGCCAAAACCAAAAGTTTTTCGAATTTAGTGAATAGGTCATATATTTATATTATTTACATATAGACCTCTACTATAAGGAATCGAGGTCCATATACATACATTGGAGCATTATGTTTTACAATAAGCTAAAACGAATATCAAAATACATACAAAAAACAAATTCACACTCCCAATAATATACAAAAAAATGGAAAGTGAAATATTTTGTATTTTGTAAAACTATTTACTAAGATGAATAACTTGAAATTTAAAAAATGTACTCGCGATATTTTGTTGTATGGTCTCTACTCGGGTTATGCAGACCGATTGTTACTTACTGAATTTCCATTAATCCCTCTAGAGCTACGCGAGCCTTGTCATTGATTATTGAGATGCTGGAAACGCACAACGCTAAATTTCCTAGCACTTGAGGTGTACGTACATTTTGACTGGCTATACGAAGTGTACGACCCACGCTGGACTCCTTAGCGCGGGTCAAAATAAGTTGTCCTCTGTGTGAAGTAAGACGCTGACACCTATCAACGCTGGATTCTCGCTCTTGGACAAGAGACGTTATTTGCTTTTGAGTAGCAAGATGTTACTACCTTTCCGTAGAGATAGCCGTATTATGTACAAAGCAATACTCTGAGAATATTTTACGCTAGACTCTTGAGCGGGGGCCTAAGCCATTCGCCCTCTTTGTGTAGATAGACGCTTTGAACGCTTAGTGGTAGATTTATTAATTCGACACAGTTTAGTGATTTTCGTTTAGGCAGGTTCTCAGCATTAGCATTAAATAATTCTTTGTTCATATATCTAAGATTCAGAAGTACGTGAAAAAATACTTTTCCAGAGAAAATGATGACAATAGCCAAAAAAAGAACAAATTCGTGTTAAAAATGTTTATGTAGCTTGTGAAATTTATTCATTCGAATGATTCGATGTAAAGGACAATTTTTATGCCAATTGCATAATCATTTTTTACGGGTCATCCTGTTTAATTTATTCGTCGTCCCCGAAAAAAA
This sequence comes from Proctacanthus coquilletti, assembly GCA_001932985.1. NCBI lineage: Eukaryota > Metazoa > Arthropoda > Insecta > Diptera > Asilidae > Proctacanthus > Proctacanthus coquilletti. Next base: position 258,372 of record MNCL01000060.1, read on the forward strand.
ATTGTATGCGGTATGCATTGATTTTTACTTCATTCCTCAAGAGGCAACTTTTTTTATTTAAAACTATTCAAAACATTTATAAATTAAGGGTAATTTATAGTTCATATGTTAAGATATTAAATTACCTTTCCAATGGTGAAAGAATTTTGAAAATCGGTTCAGAACTTTACTTTCGATTACCTCCTATAAACATCCAAGCACCCAAATAAACGTTCTTTCTTTTCAATATTAATATGATTATAATAAATTAATGGATAAATAAATACAATACAAAATGGTACCCAGGCGTAATTATACACTCTTTATATAAGGCCTATATTCGCTACTCACGACTGCGTTGTTTGTATTATTTGTAGTTCGAACAGTGCTTAGAAATCTACTTCTATCTATAGTTTACCTTAATTTTTTGTATGATGTGTTCTGTACAGAAATAATTCAACATTTACATAAGTTTTAACTCATTGTACTTCGGAGACTTTATGCGTTTTACCTTTCTAGCACCTTCTGGCATTTGAGATACAAAAGGTTGAAGATGCGCATTTTCTAATCTTTTCAATTAAAAACTTAATGGTAGATCATAACTGGCAAGGCCTAGGATTTTTTAAGCAAGAAGACGATGATATTATTCCACATGGAGAAAATTAACCTGTTACAAATAACTTACTAAAATATCAGAAGAGCTGCAGAACGCCATTAATTATTGCTCGGAATTCTCAAAGAACCCTATCGCCGGCACACAATAACGCAGAAATGAATCTTTGCTGTGGGGCGAAAACTAACAAAATTTAAAGCCGACGCCTTATTTTTTGTAGCCCGGAGATTTTGGGTTACGTCTGACGCTTATGACGCTCATCGCAACGTTCTGAGTGTTAACAAAACGCTGTGCGCTGCGGTTTAATTTTAATGCTGGCGCCATAGGAATTTTCACTCCTTCCTGGCTAGTCGGAAATGACTGACAGCCGCTTTCTGGTTCCCTCGCTTTTTGCTCGCGTTTGAATTCACAAAAAATGACCGGCGCTGAAGATTGGGTCAATTGGGACCAGACTTTGATGTGCTGTATTCTGCTTCATGATACCTTTGTGCTCTTCTTCTTCTTCTTCTACACATTTCCTTGGATTATTTTTAAGTTTTGCGTTTATAACTTTCCTTGCGTATGTTAAGTTTAGAAAAGTAAAAACTCAGGTAAATATTAATCCTTTGTATTACATTTTATTTTTGTTAACTTCGATAATTCCCCCAGAATTTTCAACAAAACTTCTATGTAAGAAAATAATTAATAGAATATTATATTAATTATGAAAATACGTACAGTGTTTTTAAAGTGGACTAGTATAAAATCAAGGGCCATTATTGCAGATTAAATACAATATTACAATATTTATGTGTGGTGTGGTTTTTTATTATATATTTACGTTATTGATATGGTAATATGTACATATAAATGCATCTTTAAAATTGAGTTGACAGCGAATTCGTCGATATAAAACAATAAAAAAAAATAATAAATAAATTTTTTTCATTTTCCGGAAAACATTACTGGAGGACATAATGTACGTAATCCAAATGGAGTTTACATGGAAGTATCATTTTATTGTCAATAATACATTAATATCACGGCCAGATTTAGATAAACAGGATACTTCATTTGTTTCATCTTACCAGAAAATTTTTTACCTAGTCAGTAATATTCGGAAAAGTGAGATAAACTTAACGAAAATGCGCTTACACTTGACAAAGGTATAATTAAAAATAAGGAGAATACATACAAATTAAAAAAATATCATCCCCTTTTAGGTTTATAGTAATAAAGTAGTAACATTGTAGTTTAATCGATGAAACTGCAATGATTACCAACATCGGCGTTGATAATAATTAATTAAATAACATAAATGCACAATCCTAACATTGAAAAATACTTATATTCATCATCATATGTTTGCTTTTATGATATATTCGATTTTGAGTACTTTAAACCTGCATACGTATATATCGTAGGTAGTACGTAGAAATAAAATTTTCAAAGGATGATTTCCTTGTGATAATGTTGATATTTATAAAAATTATAGGTATTAAAAAGTGAGATAGTTTGACACAACCTACTTTTTATAAAGCTGAAGTAATCGAAAACATCTCAAATTAAACTCAACCAAAATCTTGTAAAAAGGTCAATGTTTAGTAGTTTTACATTTTAAAAGAAATTATTATTTGCTCAGTTACAACTTAGTTTTAGGTTTTATGCTTTATGCTCAATTCGATTTCACTTGATATTAATTTATTTATCGATTTTACGAAACTATGGATCTACTCCTTTTTTCACTCCCTTCTCTGATTCGTCTCGGGCTATTTTTAGTTTATATTATATTTGTTATTAACTAATATTTATATAAAAGCTAGTACTAAATTAATAATAAATAGATTAATAATTTATTTATTATTTAAAATCTCATAAAAAAAATGTTGTGTATATACTTTCACACTAGCCAATTCATTGTGTTGCTGATTACGTTGATACACTTAATTGCTACTATTTATGTGCGACTTCAACCATAATATTCACCAGAAAAAATACGTTGCGGGAAACTCACCTGTGCATTCTGCAGCAATGTCGCATATAAGACAAAAGCAAGTACTGCTGCCTTTGGAGTCCTCTTTCCATAAGTTTTCGCCATTTAATGGCGCTGGATCAAACAAAAATACTTCGTAGCGTGTGTCCAATTATGTGGCTTTATTTCCCCCTCTTGGCCCTGGCGGCGTACTACAAACATTTCATTGTAGGCTGCGGTTTTCCAACTTGTTCGTTCCATTAAACGAGAAAAATGCCCCGATGCAAAGAACCAACAAAGCGTGAACCACGACCAATTTAAGCCGTGACGTGTGTCACTGTTCAATTTTTTCTTTTCTTTCTGGCGGGGCTTAGTCGAACAACTTGTAGTAACACCCACCGTGGTATATGGTAGCGGAAAGTACGGAGCGCGATATTTATGTCATCAGATTATGTAGAAATGTTGCGGCCTTTATAGATTTTGCATGTCAGATACGAGTGTACCGATGAAATATTAATAACACCTTTGGTATTCGATCACAACTTGGATAAACTTCTGTGGCTTCAAGTGCAACAGACGTAGCCAAACCTTATGTTTTAACACTTTTGATCTTCAACACAGAATTTTCTATGAAGCCATAAATAAAAATATTTGTTCATAAAAATATGCCTCGTCTCTTATATCTATTCTGAATTTGCAAGTCATATTTGCTAACACGCTTCCTATGTATACTATTTCATAAGGCTACTGAAATAAATATGTAATAATAATAAAGGTAATATTGAATTATTCAAAATGGTGAGGTCTTCTGAAGTTTTATGATTAACTCAATTGATTTTTTTTTTCAAAAATCTATGAAGTAAAGGGTGGGCCATCGGCTGATTAGTTTTAAAATTGCATGTTATTTTGACACATACAGCTCTTTCACGCTCAAAAAATTAACATAAACACAGAATTATATTTCCGCGGTATGAAATGAATAGATTTATGCTTGAACAACGTTAAAAACTTATATCCAAACTGAGTGCAATGTTGCCAAAACAGTGTGAATTTTGAAAAGAAATTTGGGTCGAAATAATGGATCAACCGCGCTTGCCGAAGATATGGAGCCGTTGGACTCTTTTTTGTGGGATGCCGTTAAAGATCAATGTTTTTCTGACAATCCAGAAACGATTCACTCAAGCACAATATCAAGCTATTCGTGAAATAGCGTCCCAACCATCGAAAATGTACTGCAAAATTGGGTTGAGGGGATGGGCTATTGCCAAACCTGCATATCTAATCGGAAGGTTTACTCTTTTCAAAAAATCAATAAGTTTTGAAAAATATTGAACAGTGTTAATTTTATAGCATTGTAAGTTGTTTATTTTATTAGGCCTTTCGGATCACCTTGTTTTAATAAGATTTTTCGAAAACGTTATTGTTTGTTACGTATGGTCGGTTCTGAAATATATCACGTAATGTTTTTTTAAAAAGAGTAGATTTCATTTTTATCTTATTGTAATATTAAAACATTCGTTTGTTTATTCTTAGAAAATTTTGTTACGTAACAAATGGAAGGAGTGGGGTACAAACGAAAAATATTACTTGGCATTACATGGGGCACCCAAAATTCCGAAAAGCTGCGTTACGTAATTTTTGAACACCTCTAACAATCATAATTGTGGAATTCACAATTTGTTATATTTGGCATTTTTCTAAAAGGTTTTTTTATGTTCTATGCACTAAATTAAAAGGTTGGGTTTTTATCTGTAATGTAAAAGTGCTGTATACCTGTTTTGTTTTATATTCAACAATTAAACATCAATACATTTTTATTCTTAATTTTAATTTTAATATAAATCCACAGCTTTTTTAAAATAAACGGCATCACTTAATTTACTTTTTTACGGTAATTTAATCTGACACAAACTTAAAACTTACAGCAGTTGTAAAAATTCAGTATACGAAACTAATCCTTGCTTTGATGTTGATTTAAAGTGTGATTAAATAATAAAAACCATTTGTGTATTTCATTTGTTTTTATTAAATAACATTACATGTTTAAATTTTGCGTAATATCCCACTAAACGTTTCCCAAGTTATTTTGCAAGTTTATAAAAAGTTAAACTTTCCTATCTCAATTTTCCCGGAATGAATTTTACAGATATCAAATGATACCCGTCGAAAAGAATTCTTAATTTATTTCAATTTAATTTCCTTCGATATTCGTTCTTCCAGAAAGGCTTATTAAATTTTAAATTAGACAAACGTAGATTATGATAACGAGTGAAAACTACACGCTTAATTTCCATGTAAAAATGTAGCGCTATTTCACCCACTTTTATCGATATAATATTTTTCAAATTTACCCCGATACTTACATCTTTCAGTCATAAAAATTTTTCTTTTAATTTCTTTTTAAAAAGCACATTTTATTAACTCTGTTATGTTTAACTTAAAAAGTACAAAATTACAAAAGTGAACATTTCACTAACTTTTCATATTGTTATTTAGGAAACGAAATAATTGATGGCGATGAAGATATCCTTTTATATCTAAAATAACAAAGATTCTACAATATTGAAAATATAATAAAATAAAACTTGCAACTGAATTGGAGAAATTTTTGAGTAATACCAGTCCAATTCACGCTTTAAAATCAACAACTTTCATAGAAGCAAAACGCGAAGTTCAGGGCGTTTAAGACAAAGTCATAGCGCCACAACAAAAGAAAAAGATATATAAAAATTTATTAAAGGCATGTAATGGAAATGAAGAGTACAAAAATGGCGTAACGCGATCTGTAGGAAGTCACGCCACACCATTCATAGCAGCGAACGGTCTTGTAGCTTCTCTTTGCGGTTAGATTCTTGCTTCGAAAACACTAACCCGCTGACCAAAAGCAAGTGCTAGACAGTGGCCCTTTGTTGCGTCATGTACAAGTACATGCCTAGAAGGTCGGTGTTATAAGTGCACTTGTCAAATATCAAAGACACACTGGAACTTTTAAGATAGAGAATTAATTCGGAAAGGCAGATATTTAACAGCATACAAACACTAAACAGCTAAGAAGCACTTTATCATAGTATTATAAAGCATATTACAACAATTTGAACTTAAAACATATAAAATGAAGAAGTTTTTGCACCAGACCAGAGTAATAAAAATATCAAACACATTTAGTCCTTCGATGTTATTCTATTCAAGGTTTATCTATTTTGATATCTAGTAGCTCTCAAACTTACTAATTCACTCTTTCTATTACTTTGGCAAACATTTTATTGATCAAATTCAAAAACGCAAATAGTAGACCATTCGGCTAACATGGTTCGTATCTTTTACTATTGGTCTGCACTAACAGACAAACTCCGACAAGTTGTAATGAGATATGCATATGTGAACCCATAAAACATATTGCATAAAGCCGTAAAATGTGGAAAGAACAACTCCCATGGTGAACGGCAATTCTGCATCTAGCTTTCAAATATAAAATGATATTCTGCCAGGTATTTTAATAAAACGTATATAGAAAGCATGTAATATATTTTATTATTGAAATTTGAGAGCTAGTTAAAGTTAAAGAGCTGAATAAAGAGTTTAAAATAAAAACATATATAGTTAAAAGTTTAAAATAAAATTTGAAAGATATTAAAATTACCATATCTAGGTGTAGTGAGTAGGCGGTTTAATATTTTTAATTATTACACTTATGATAAAAAACATTTGCCTACATTTCGCCATTTTGCACGAAAATCGACTTTTTCTAAAACTGCAACATGACTTCGTAGACCCTGTTTACTAAAATTTAATAAAGAAGGAATTTAGCTACTTAAACAACTACCACTTTTAGCAGATATAAAAAAATGGTTAAATGCACTACATTTCATTGTTAGACAACAATAGTAGCAAAATATTAGAAAAAAATAACTTAATAGAAGCAATGAATAAGGTAAGCAAAATATAATAGTAAGGTCAAGGATACTTGAACTGAATAAGTATATTATTAGTTTAAAGTTACCTAATTAGCGTAGTAGGAAGCTTAAGCACAAATATACAAGATTTAATTGATTTTAGATTAAATTATAGACCTTGATTTTTACTCAAGTTATAAAAAAGCTTAAGTTCACATTAGTTGAAAAAATGTATCAACTTATATTTCTTTAGCATAACAAGAAAAGATAGCATCTTAAAATTCCTAAAACTAAGTAATTATTACAGCCCAGGTATATAAGCTTATCGAAGGAAATGTTATTTAGTTATTCTAGTTAACTTTAATTTATTGTAAGCTAAACTATTAGCTTTGTATATATATATAATTTTACTGTTTATACGGCACTAAAAACGTCGCGATATCTAATTCTTTCCGCATTTCGACAACAAATTTATGCAATAGGAAAAAACTTAGAAATGACCACAGAATACTGATTAGATAAAATTTTTAAAAATACTTCATTTTCATCAAATAGTTTTTTTTCTTTTAAATGTAAGCCGTTGAGCGTATTACTCTTAGAAAGAAAGTATAGCCTTATATAAGTTACAAGATTTAGTCGTGTGGTTGGCCTTTTTTATACCTAGGTATAGGTACTTTTTCGAAAGGTGTAAAAATATTTTTTTTTTATTTTTAACTAGTTAATTAGAATATTTTATTTACTACAGTACAGACTAAAAGCGTGGCACTCTTCGAATGCTACGTCGCCTTTTTTGGACAGGCCTTTCTGAAAATATGCAATCATGATTTTAGCCACTGAGTGTAATAAAGTAATAAAGCTTAATTTGGCAATAACTCGAAAATGAATTTTTAAAAATTCCTTTAAATATTTTAATTGTATGATTACATATATAAAAATTCTTTTAGACTTGCACAAAAACGCAATAAAAGAGGTACATTTGATTAATAAAAAAAATACTTAAAAATAGCTACACAGAAAAATGACACAACTAGCACAAGAGAATTTAGAACTCTATTGTTACAATTTTCTGCCATAGGTTCGTTTTTTCACACCACAAAACAAAAAAAATAGTAGACGTACGATTTAAGGGCAACTAAAAATTTGTCCACGCTCAGACGATAAATATTCACGTTATTTTAACAAATTTTACTACAAAAAATGCTTATTTAATCACAAAGTTATAATACATTGTTCTAAATCAATTTTTAATAAAAGTTAAGGTCTTTTCCATTGCTTCGCTTACACTGTTTCTTTTTTTATGTCGAACTGAGACAAAAGCTCTGTGTTAAAGTATGACGCGATTTTTTTATAGAAATTAAGAGCCAGCGCTAGAAAGGTAAGCTTAAAATTATTAGAATGAAAAGTAAAATATAAACTTAGCATTATTTGCTGTAATGATGCTGAAAATAATAAAGACACTCAAATTTGAAAATGATAAAAATGATAACACAAAAGTTTAGTAATGGTATTGATGATTATTTTGACGTATGAAAATTCCACGCGAAAATTTACATGTATTTTGGTGGATTTACGTAAAAAAAGGATATTATAATTTAATGATTCTGAAAAATACTTTTCAAGTTTGATCTAAAGTAACTCGAATACCTTCTTGTGAACTAAAGTCGATAAACACAAAAATAATATAAAAATTATAGTGCAACTCACTCGTTGCCGAAATGGAAAGTTTTGGGCTTTCAGGTACTTGTATTACAATAGATCTTTTGTAAGGTATTCAACCTTACAAATCATGTTTCTCTCTTAAACTAAATAAAACGACTTGTAACAACCCCAACAGGTGTTGGATCAAAAAAAGGTATTAAAACAACACATATGTAAGTAAGCAACAAGTTTTGTTTTAAAATTGAGTAAAATTGTGCACATAGGCAATTAGAAATATCTACTTCGTTATTCTATTATTTCTAATATATTTTTAATTTTCAAATTTTTACGTATCGTGATCACGATGGTTGACAGTTGCTAAAATTTCCAGAAAAGACATTGGTGTTAATAAGAGGAAAGTACTGCTCTCTGCTTTACGAAAAAACAACGTTTAGTTTGGCACATATCACAATCATCAAAATTTCGGTTTGAGTTGTTAAAAAAGTTTTACATAGTTTTTACGTATTGTACAAGCCGTTTAATTTAAAACTCCATTTTTTAAAATTTTATTTCATACTGTTTTGATCTTTTGAATAAAAATAAAATAAAATAAATGCATAAAAGTTAACCAACGTGCAATAAAAACTTTTTTAACAATGATCTTGGCCTGTTTCAAAATAAACGACTTAAAACTATTCGTATATCATTAATTCATAAAAATGTTCATTTGTATAAAATTTGGTATAGAGTAACAATGAAAAAAATAATTCCAGCAAACTAAAAATGTTCCTACTTAAGCATAAGTATCATTTTTTTGCATTTCTAACAAAATTTGCAGTTCTGTCGACAAATTCATTTAATATCGTTAAATCCTCTTGAGAAGCACAAAATGATGGGAGGCGAACCAGAATGTTAGGAGGATTATCGCTGATAATTCCTTGTCCTCAAAGAGGACAATGATGACACAGGGCAATTACCATTGTGTGGAGAAGTATTTAGGTCGATCCAGCTGAGAGTAAATCTCGAAAATAAACATCCTTCAAGTGCCTTACAAGAATTTTGCAGTGCATAATGTAACAAAACAAAAACGCCATGTAAGCGGGCTAAAATAGCGCCCCGAACAAAAGACTGAACTCAACCCTTGTGGTGACGAACATTTTAGAATAAAATCACATACAGAGCATAGGTAAGTAACCAGAGTAAGGTTAGGTCTAATCCCAAGCCCTGTGGCGAAATCATAATTGTAACATTGTCCAAATAATTCCTCTAATGCGGCCTTTCTTCCCATTCAGAGCGCCGCGCCCCTTGGCCAGTAAAAGAGCATTCAGCAGTGCGTGGTGTGTCTTTCATTTCGTTACACTTTTTGCCGCCAACAGCCTCTCCTGATGAAAGCGTTTTAATCGCACCGCATGGGGCAATACCATTCAATCCGGGAGCACTTCCAGGTCCAGCCGCAATACGCACCGCGAGCAAAAACTCGTTTGAATACACTTCACGGAACAAACGGCCCGCGGAAAACTTCTCTCGAATGTGGGAAACTCGCGATGATAAATGAGCTGTGGGTGTTCTTTGAAAGTGAGGATGAACAGGCGTGGACTTGTGTTCTACCACTTGCAATTTATTGTCATCTGACATGATATGTCATTAGGGGACAACATCGAGCGCTTTTGAAATTTATAGCAAAAGTTGCGTGCTCTGCGGTATCGAGCAAAATTATAACGTGAAAGTTTGAAAAAATCGATTGCTCCTTTCGACACTCTAGCAATTAACAGGGAATCTCAACTCACCAGTACGTTAGTATGTTCTAATGCAAGCAGTCAGGTTGATTTGAATTTTATATAATCGGTAAAATCTAACGCAAATTTCAAACATTAGTAGGAATACAAATACGGTGAAAGAATGGGACAAGCAAAAAGAGATACACTTTGCTATAGTTTATGGAGTTCCAAGTTCCAGTTTATCCAATTTTTATATTTCCTTCATTGCTAAAAATCATTGTTTATAATATCATTTTCCGATGTGTACATAGATACACCTATGAGTCAGATACTTGCCTATCATGAGGATTATACAAAGAAGAATTTGCTAGAACTTCTGTAACTGGTAATCAGACTCATGTAAATATATTATTATGCAAATATTCCACAAGTTTATATTTTATAATGGACATGAGTTTAGCGTACATGATACGTAACTTTTCAATTTTGAATTGTCCTGTTTAATCTTTGTCTTACTTGCCGAATTTCATCTACATATTTAGAACCACAAGCGTTCAATTTAGAAAATTTTGACTACATTTGTAAAAATAGCGAATATGTAAGTAAAGATTTAAATATTTGCGACTTTATTAGTCAGTGCGAAACGAAATTAAATTTCATTGTTCTCAGACACATTTATTTCATATAAAGTGAGTAGATATTGTCCTGAACAGGAGAGTTATGAAAGGAGTTTTATTATAAGGAATCAAAAATGTAATAAGTTATGATACAACCCAGAATCTCAAATTAGTCTCGTAATTTCAATTCAATTACTCAAGTCGTAGGTCTAAAATATATTGTTTCAAATAAATATAGGTAATGCGATTGAATTGTAGCTCTTGCCTCGTAATCTTTCCTAAATATGGAAAACTTTTCTCTAATAAAAGGGCCTTACGTTTTCGAAAAGGAATATCTAACCCCTTAACACGTCAATAGTTTAGGGGTATTTAGAGCTACGTTTCTACATAGCAGTCTTTAAAATGTACTTATCAATGCGCTTTACAAAAGTTTTAATCTAGCAGCTGTGTTCGGAGACCTAATTTCACATATCAAAACTTAGGACACTAAATACGAAAAAATGTTATTTTTCGATCACTTTCATATACAATATTAGAGTATAATATGGAGCGTGAACGTAAGGAAATTTTATTACAATTTGAAGGTTTAAAAATAATGAAAAACATTATATTACTTGGAAAAATCTCTTGGTTTGTTAATACAAAATATTTTTGCTCAATTTTAAAGCTTTTTTGCATAAGATATTGCTAAAGGTAGTCGAGAAAGTTCTATTTAAATGCTAAAAAAATTGTTCTACTTATATATGATTTATATCCACTATTATTTAAGAGTTACATATTTATGAATACTTTTGTCCTTTGCCGTTTTCAAGATGACTTTCCCCTCCTCCACATTTTTTTTAAAGAACCTTTTTCATATCGAGTTCCTCTTTTGTAACCCCGGGAATATTTCTACACATGTTCCCAATACGCAAGAATAAGAGCCGACTTCCGAAAGTCATAAAAACCATTTGGAATCCTCAATCATGACTTGACCGGAGGCTGACGCCATGCAATCTACTCTGTAGATTCGGTAGTTATAATTGGTTATGCAAATCAGTTGCTCAATCGTTTCGCCGAATGACCATACACTTCCACTCTTCGACTACAGTTCTGATTAATGAAGTTACGACCTGCACGATTGAATTCAGTTCGCTGAGCTACAGATCAAAAACCAGTAGCTACTTGAAAGACATAAGCTATAAATATGTTTAATATTGATTTACTAACACAAAGGTGCTAGTGTTCTGTCGGCTATTCCTTTTTTGCAATTTAAGGGACGGTAGGCACCCAACTGAGCAATTAGTCGCGCCTATCATTTGCACTCTTTCAAGCATCGTTGTTTGCATACTTATCTGAAGCATCCTCAGCCGCTTACAGATTCACGGACCATTATAAATGATCCCAGTAGAAGAACAGCCTGAGACTTGTGTTCCCATCCGCCCTAAAAATGCAGAATCCCTCGTGTTCAAAAATAGGTAAAATAAATACGGCGGAACACCAACCCTCTGGCAAGGGACGTTTTGTCACGCCATTTTGCAGCTGAAATAGGTCACACTGGCTTTGTCATGTTCTTTGTTTAATGGTCTCAAGTACCTACCAGTACTTTCTGAGCTGCTTAGTAGCTTACCGAACCTTAGCTAATCGGACCGAATCAATTACTACACTTTAAAAGAGCAGGGGTTTAATGTGACGCTTTTCATTTATCATTTCAAACTGAACAGAACATTGCTCGGTTCATGTAATCACATCATCTTGATAAATTAAGGACGCAATTTTAAGGGAAATTTGTGTACAATTTCATATTGAAAATTGGAAGTAGGTCTTTATCCGACCTGTTTGTACTGATTTTTTAGCAAGGACAAGAAAACATTTAGCTTTTGTATTATTCTAAAACGCGTGTAATGATGTCCGGTGTTTGCGTACCTATTTGTTTTAGCCCAGAGGAGAGATAATAAATTTTTATATGATAAAAACTGTGTGTTTACTCACGGTCTAGCGTGTTACAAATAAGCAGCTTACCTGAAACGAAACAAGGTTATATTAATAATATAAAGATGTCAAAACAAAGAACGAGATTATGGTCGAATCGATTTACTGGTAAACATGCTGCCAGTTATCTTTTTCTTAATTTTCATGTTCAGTACTGCATGGATTGGCCCAAGAGTCTTGCATTTGACATTAAAATATGACCACCTTTAATTTTCAATAAATGGAAGCAATTATTTTAATCCTCCTCTTTATTAATAATAAGCCAGTATGGCAACAAAAAGAGTACCTAAATATATGAGAGGAAGTAGGGCGCATTGATACAGAGGTCGTTCACACATTCATATATAACTCCCGGCGGAGCCAATCATACAGTCAAATTACGTTCACATTTATTACCATTCCCGCGGCAGGCAATGACGTGTTTTGTGCATTGTTAAATAAAATATCGAGATTAATTTAATATTGTCTACTCTCCGTAAAATATATGTACACTTGATTTTAAAACGCGTTATAATGTATGTAAATACCTTTAATAATTTAACAGTATTTGTAGTCTTAAAAACTTTTATCAAATATGAAATATTGTCCTTTTATAGGAAGGTACCATGGGGCACATTGATAGAGCGATAGACATGGCACTTAAATATAAAAAAAGTTTATTTCCCTGATAAATATTTGTTTCGAGGATGGGTGCAATCCTACAAATTTCGCTATAATTTTTTAATATCTCATAATTTCTGTGTTAAACGAATCACTGTGAAAATCCATTGAAAAGAAACTATTCAGCAGATGCTGATCTGATTAAAATATTTGATCATTGTATTTCTATTATTATTTTTTTTTTTGAACATTAAAAAACTCTTAATGTACTATTTCACTTATGCTACTATTACTACCAACTCATTGCCTCAATTTTATGTTTATGATCTCATTTGCTAAAATTTATTTGCCCCCTTTTTGTGAAAAGTCAACAAGGCTGTGGTAAGAGTAAGTAAAATTCATGCATTAAGTAGACTTAATGTAGAATTCTTTGGAATCTAATACTAACAATAAGTAATAGCGATGTCTAAATCAGGTTCCGACTAGGACTTGGATCTGGGCATGAGCAACCAATTAACCGTCACACACACAAAAGTGTACATTTCGACTTTTTTGAATTTTGATATTTTTCAAATTTTTTTTTGTTCCTGAAGGCATTCTATACTACATTCTATAATACACATATTACTACACAAAAGACACTCACGTTTATTATTTGATATTAGCGTTAAATTCAGTTGTTTCAGTCTACAGAGCCTACCGCACAGGTTAAAGATAGTGTGGCCCACCGGCAGTTTGCCCGAACTGCCCTTTGGCCAATCCGAGTGAGGTCTAAATCACCAAAACATTCGTTACAACATTTCGAGCATAAAATTTACGAATCACAGCATGAAGACATCTGTTTAAATTCAACACCATAAAACGTTAAAAAGTATTTAATTTTTGTATGCACTTTGTCAGCTTAAAGCACTATGTTGAATTGCAGCAGCGTTTTCCTTGTAACATTTCTAGTTTGTAGTAGGTCTTAAAGCGTTAGCGACATATAAAAACGGTGATAACTATATCAAACATGTGAAGTAGGTCCACAATTTCTTGCAATGATAACATCATAGTTTAAGGAATAGACATATTTAAACTCTTATACAAAATGTCTATTAAGAGATAAAATTTACGTGTTACTAATTTAATTATTATTTAATCCGCATTGTACATCTATAATTGTCCATATAGAAACTATTAAGAGTGCTTGGTGAACCTAGGGAACCCGATTTTTATAGGACCCCAAGCATTAAAACACTATTACTTTATAAAAGTCGGAAAGGTGTTCCTAGGCGCCAAAAACGTTTAAAAACTAAGTTTAGTTTATGTCTGATCCGATATTTTTCGTAAATTTAATTTAGATGGTATGACTGAAACCTTAATCGAAAACACAAGCAACAATTTTTTGAATAACGTAATGATGGAACAGCATTAAATTTTAATATTAATAATAATAGAAATTTCATACAAATCTTTTCGGAGTTGCGCGAATTTAGATATGAAAACTAATTTTTCTTAAGCGATTTTTATTCATTTTAGCGCTATCAAACGAAAGTCAAAGTTATGAGAAAATTCGTAATTTAAGCAAATTTTAAGAATAGATCACAATGGAATGATTATTTCCTTTGCAAGTATTTTTTAAGGAATATATCTATCGCGTACAAAGAAGTTTCGGTGTATATGTTTAAAGAAAAAATACGCAATTATTTTATTCTCTAGCCTTTTTTTGTTTTGTTTTTGGCCCCTAAATGTGCCAGTGCGTTGAAGCCCTCTCTTCTTAAACCTTTATTATTGTACTATCCATTAGTAATTCAAAATGTATTAGTTGAGGTATAGAGAATTGAGATAATCTTAAAGATTTAGTTTTTCTTTATAATTTTAATAATTTTATTGAGTTATTTACGTGGCCTTAACCAATTTTAGAACGTATAGTCACGTTTAACTTTCAAGATTATGGTTACAACATGATTTCAATCATAAAATGTAATTTAGAAGAGACTTTTGCTTTGTTTTAAAAGTAATTTTAAAATAAAATTTGACTTATTTATGTGTTTTAACACTTTATAAAAAAGAAATTGAGAAATGCAACGAAAGTCCACGAATTGCATAAAATAATAAATTGTAATCGATAAATGTTAACCGAGCTCACCTTAAGTAAGTGGGTTCAACTGATCGCTCGAAGCCAACGAATTCCAGTAATAAGTGCCTCTAATTTGCAGGAAAAAAACTTTAATTTAGAAAAGTGTTCTACTTAATCACCCTGACATTAAAAAAGGACGGCTTGTTTTTCAATCAGGTATCACTCGCGGCTCTGGTTGCTGCTTTGACCGGTGGCAGTGAATGCTTGCACGCACACCAGAGTGGTTCGCCCAAGCCAAGTTAGCTTGTGTTGCCCAGATCACCAAGAATTATATTTTCAATTTCACCAAAATTGAATAATTAGCAGACACAAATCCAACCTTTTAGTATAATCAGAATCCGCACCCATACTTAGTTTGTTAGTTATGTTGTTTCCAATGCCATAAAACTACTTTCGGATGTTCGGCTATTTTTGAAGCGGTCATCGATTTCAATTGTTTAAAGAGGGCTTCATTCGACCAAATATGAAGGCTATGATGGGTACATATTCAGTAAAAATATTAGATACACGATCTACTTTTCAACAGCATCCGCCAGCGGTGTTTTTGCATTGAAACTGGATTCATATCAACCGATCTGGTTCCACAGTGCATTTTCAATGATGATCCGATGGCAATAAAGTCTTCCTTCTTGTAGGCGATGGTTTCTCAAACCGAAGACGTTTGAGTGCCCTATGGCTGTTGCTAACAATTTACGAGAAATTAATTCAAATCTCATTGATGGCATCGCGGTATCAACATCTATCCTTTTTCTGCCTACATTTCAGTTAAAATATTAAAATATTCAATGTAGTCGCCTAAGTTTTCCCCTCTTTACCTGAAATATCCACACAGAAAAAGAAAAAAACCAGACGAAACCGACACATGTTAAAGCGGCCTTTGCTGTTTTGCATTCGGGCGCAATGCGCAGGCTAATGCAGGTCGAACATGCATTTACGTCGTACCTGGTTTGTTAAGGTCGGTCGAATTAACGCTCAAAGCGAAAAATCTGCATCACATCGAGTTTCTGAGTAATTTCCATTCGGACAACTCAACTCGCGAGGTATTTTGTCAGAGCTCCATATACTCGCGATAATCCCGACGTATGCTTCATTGTAAAGCTGCCCGGTTCTACTTGATTATGTCGATGATCTCAAGATGCAGCAGAGGAGACAAGAGTCAATCATTTTTAGAACGTTTTTGTCTTTGCAAATGCCGCACGACTTGGTTTGGCGGCACAGCGATCAAGGGACTGCGTTAATTCAAAGATGAGCAAAAACCTCGGAGAAGAGTTCACAGTTTGTAATTGAAAAACTGAAACCAACCTGCAAACCGAATATATATGCTAAATCACCTGTTAAATTCAAGTTACATATCTCACGCCCGTTTTGCTTTAGCGCTTAACAGACGCGCCTTGTAATCAGACATACTATATTTTGTAATTGACCTAGATCAAAAGCTTGTTCGTACGCACACCCTACCCGATTCTAAAATAATTAAATCCTAACCAGTTTTGCAAAGTAAAGGATTGTATTAAATAGCATAAAAAGCAAAGTTGAACTAGACCCTGTCCTACGTAAAACTGCAATCGAAAAATCTAATTATAAAACTTCGAAGGAAAATATTGAATTGCTATTGCAACAATTTTAATTAGATATTAAAGGGTTGATGATTTTAGACTTTGTTTTGTTCGGATAAGCTAAATTCCATAAACACACCGAACTTCCTTTCATAAATCTTCATCCGAAGCAAATAGGAATATATACAATGCGTATATAAACTAATTAAATAAATGAGCGTGCAAATTACGTTGCTCTATGAAATTTTTATGAACACTAATTCAAAATTTCTGAGGTCTACGATACAAGTTAAGGTTAACGTATTATTTGAGAAGCCATTAAGGGTTAATATATTATTTTATACAATGGTGTGGAAACCTCATTGCGCAAATCAAGTTTTTTTTGAAATTCCTAATGAACTCTTTATAAATAAGTAACACTATAAATTCCGAGTGCTGTAATCTGCACACAAAAAATTTGCCATGCACTATACTTTATTTTAAATTTAAAATACAAATTTCAAAAAAGTTATAGAAAATTTTTATAATGAAGAGAAATAAATCATGTCGAAAGATCAATTACAAATTCAAGTATTAGAGAATCGAATTCCCTTTCTATGACTTTGATAAAAAATTATATGTTTTTTCTAGAGCAATATTTTACGAAAATTAAACAAAATAACAAGACAAGTCAATGAAGTTACAATAGCGAAATTATTGTCCAATTTATAATATAAATTGAATATTGAACGTCAGCATACTGATGCTATACCTCCGGCTTCACACGGCGACGTGATGGGTAAATAATTTCGAATGTGAGGTGAAACAGCGGGAGATCCTCGTTTGGCGCTTTCTGGTCAAATTAGGAACGATGACTTTTTGAATCTATTGAAAGCGGAAAGATCGCCGACCACGATCGCCGTTAATTAATTTCTTCGCGAGACATGCTTATGAGTGAAGGTAGCGCTTCTTGAGAATCTGCCGGCTCTCGTATTTTCTGTTCTTTTTTTACACTACTTTCGGCAAGCAACACAAAAGGTCAGCAGGAGCCTTAAATTGGTACTAAGTACCCATCTACATCTTTTCGAGAAACCTTTGTGACTGAAGGGGATTTGCCTTTCTTCTTTCACACAGTCAAACAAGGATTTACTCAGAAAGTACTTGAAGTAGAAAATTAAAGTGGTGACTTCATTGTGACAATAGCTAATCCCTATTTTTCTTCTAAACGATGCTTATTTTTTGTTAAATACTTATAAGAAATTGGAGTGTTCATAACAATTGTTGTCTGCAACTTTTTTAATCTTAATTAAACATCCTATTCCCGTAAAAGGAATAAATACCGATAACATAATTCACGTTTAAAAAATTCTACAAAAACTCAAAATAAATAAAACAATAAAAGAGTTTCAACATGTGTAGTTGTTTCAATTGCTTATAAATTGTTAATCCCAGCCATTTTTTTTAAATTATCATCGCTTTGGAGTGTTAAGTTATATCTAATTAGTGTGAATTAAGAAATCAACAACGCTATTTTCTAAAATCTTGTTGTAGCCTTTTTTTTCACAAAATTCTCCCAAAACAGAACCACCAAAAACACTTACACCATTGCGCCATTGAGCGCCCCTCGACATCTCCCTCGTTAAAATACCAAACACACTAACACCCTTTTCTGTGATTTGAGCACTAATCTCTAATAGAAACTTGCTCCATTTTCAAGGACATCAAACTTACATTACAAGGAAAGTAACCTCATGTACAATTAACTGCAGTTCAATTAAAGACCATTTATTTAAAAAGCACCCACCCACCTTGGTTTTAAAAAATTAAAATCAAAATCTAATATAGAGCAATTTCTTGTTCAAGTTCAAGTTCAATTTTCGGAAAAAAGGATTGTTGAATTCTTTAATGTATGTTTACCAGGTGCAGGTATAATTTATCATAAATTCTGCAAAGTGTTCAGTTTTTTTAAGTAAAGGGATAATTAATTTCCATTAATATAAATAACCATGTTGTTTCCATTTTGTTAGCGAGGCATTAATTTTGATAATCGGCCCCATTTTCATAAAACTACATTCCATTTAAAAAGTTTTTAAACATGAGAAAATTATAGGCTGGCAAACAGTTGTAACTCAAAAGTGATCTTTTTTAATGCCAAAGACATTACATGATATGATTTTGTCTTAAAATTCAAGGAAAATGCTATAGAAGTAAATTTAAGACGAAGAAATAATATTTATTGTGTATTTTTCTTGTTGAGATTACATTAAAATGATAAAAATGATATTGAAAGTGATATTAAAAAAGATTAAAAATGTTTTGTCTTTATGTTGATTATTATACGCAAAAAATTCTCCTTTTTACATACGCCGTTTTCAGTGAAGTTCAAATAAAGACCAACATAAAAATGTGGCATATACTGTAAATTTAATAAATCCAGATCTTTGATGAAAGTAAATAAAAAATGAAAGTGAATAATGATTGACATACCTGATATTAATTAGATGTATCGTAATGTGCTCTTTTGGTTCATGTATTAATATTTTTGAAACTTGCGTAAAGATAATCATAATTAAACATCATTTTTAACATAAGGCGTGAAAATAAAACACATCACTTAGGATGTTATTAATAAATCCAGATCTTGGAAAAGAGTTCTTGATGGCCATACTTTTTTTGAAAAAAAGGAAAAGCTCAGGTTGTTCACAACATTTCAACACGATCTGTTGCCAACTTAGTTCTTTTATTTTTAATTACTTTTGAGTATCGTCACAGACGCGCGAAATGCAATGTTCTGTAACGAAGTGCCTCATGTGTTTAGCGTCGTTAGGTTCATCATGTGATTTATGGCCTTGATATTCCGCGGCTAATGTCGGAAACTTGCCCAGCGCAGCATCATAAACGAATGATTAAAACTCCGAACGAGTTGCCTCTTTATTCCAAGTGAAGACAAATAGCCCTTACAAAGGGTTTTTCTAGACGCATTTGCGACCATTTCCCATAACCAAATAGAACCCTTAAAGAAGTGAACCGTCTTTAAAACCGAGATTCTAAGAAGTATAAATTGTTCATTTCCTATTTTAAAAATAAATATCTACGTTTGTATTCGAACATTTAAAGTAGATACTGAAAATCTGCGCGGGGTGCTATTAATATCGATGTAGCGAAAGTGATATTTATTTTGATTTTGCATTAAATTCACCTGTTTCCTTTAAATATATAAACACAGATTTATACGTGTATTTTTAGGCCTTGTCATCTTTTACATAAATATTAATGAAGTAACAAAAGACAGTCAGAAAGCTGCGCACATAGCGTAAATATATTTCAAGATGAGCTAGTTTACTTACAGCTCATTCTGGAATTGACTGCTTAGGCAGCAAATGCAAAGAATGCATAGCTTGGGCTTATCTTAGAGATAATTTTGGAAATTTCGTCGAATTCCGGGTAGTAGAAACGGACATAAGGACGGAAACGTCACATATTGTGACCTCCTTGAGGCTTATTTCGCTTTGTAAAAAATATATATGTGTGTCTCAAACCTATCGAAGAACGAAGACCTAATTCCTCTAAACCTATTTAATTGATAGTGCATGAACATGTCTTACATGTCAGACAAAATTCTACACTAAAGATACATTGAAAAAGATAAACAAAAAGCGAGCTTGAAATGCCTATCGGAGAATATCGTGAGGTCAATAAATGGAATATTTGGAGAAAAATGGAAAGGTTTTTGGCCCAGTCCGGGCTAAAGTTCTGGTGGTCCCACTATTTTACTTCTTGCACTTACCAACTTAGCTAAATAAGTCAGTCTTTTAAAATAGTGTTTAACTAAGTTACTTAAAAGTTGATTCATCCTTTGCATAAAATATAGTTAATTTTTTTGGGCATTTATATAATCAAAACATGTTACAAACAGTCATAATTGTGAAAATTGCTGAGGTTAATAAAGACTTAAAGTGCTATAAAAGGACAATTGTTATAACCTTTTGTGACCGCTCCTAATTGAACGCCCGTAATTTTAATATTTTTTAAGATTTAGATCTTCCTTAATTATAGAAAATTTATATAAATATAGTAATAATACACGCTGTAAAAACAAAAGCCTTTACAATGAGGGGTCAATCTCGGCGCTTGGTAGCAAAATGTCATATTTTTAAATCAACTAGTAGCAAACGAAACAGTATTATTTGCTCAATTATTGCAGGTATCATACATGTATACGAATACAGAGAAATGGAGGGGCAAAGAGGTCGGTTCTTCATTACTCTAGCACTATATGCATATAATATTGCAATAAAAGTCACAAACCTTTACTGGTTATACTGAGGAAGTATAAATTCTTTGGATCTATAATAACTATATTCGATTCCGATTCGCCTAGTGTGCGATAAAAAACATCCGCGAAGGTAATTAGCCACTCGTCTCGAAAGTAAAATGAAGAAAAGAACTTTATGCATAATTATCCTTTAGCGGCAGACGCAATTATCTTTGCGCAGCGATTGGAAGCAGGTTTCAATATTTCCTAGAAATGACAAAGCACGAGGTATAATGATCGGCCGCTAATATTTTTCAATTCGCGTGCAGAGCCAGTCCCGGGCACATGCCGGCATCGGCGACGGTATAGCACGGTTTAGAGTCGCCACCATCGTCGCTGTCAATGCGCGGCTCCGGTGCGCCTCTGGGATGCCATGCCTGCGCCCTTGAGTCCCTCCGACGAAGGCGAGGCAAGTACGGCGAGTCTGCCGGTCCCAAATCGATGCGACGATGCACTGTCTCTACAAGGTATTATACAACGTCTCAGACTTTTCTTAGCAAAAAAGAAAAAATTATCTGAAGCCTCCGTCACTGCCATCAATCAGCCACGGGAAAAGGAAAATTCTCCACAGCAACAAATTAGGGCCGATTACGACAATTACCGGAGATTCCAATAAATCTCGTCGTGTTGGGAAGTATGGCCAGCATAACTCATAATTCCCTAATTATTTTATTCAAATGAATTAAGAGCAAATGCCAAAAAATAACCAAAGGAAGTTGAAAGTCGGATTTCATACGTGTGTAATGTAATCCGGCCTTAAAATACCAAACTCTAACGGTCTATGTCCGTGTCGCTGATCTGTGCTAAAAATTAAATTCAGTGAATCCACTGGTAACCGGTTCAGCTGAAAAAGTGGCTATGAAGAATTTTAATCAACTATTACCGACCGGATAATCACGATTAAAATACATAATCTGCAATGATACCTCAAATAAAAATATTCCTGACACTTTCGTTATGCAATAACTTCTTCATCCGTGAAATATTTGCAAAATTACAAAAATAAGAAAGTAAAAGTACTAACCCTTTAAAAAGTGTCTTTCCTTGTTAGATGCACTTAATGAAAAGCGTTAGTTTTTGCTAGAAATGTAAAACTCACATTAACAAGGTAAACTCCTGATAATGTGGTTGTTAAAACTTGCTGTCAACGGCGGCGTTATCCGCAACAAATACGCTTTCAGGTACACTGTTTGATAAATCATATGCTTTTTATATGAATTTTTGTTTAGGTGGTCATAAATGCATATCATATCATAATGGCGTTTGTAGTCCCTGCTTACCTAAAACCATTCAAACTAAAGCGTCAAGTTTTATTATAAAGAAAATAAGTAACCTTTAATATTTTTAAGTAAAATTACAGTCACAACATTCATAAAAGGCATTAAAACTAAAAGCATAGAGAATTTTTCCAATCACATCACAATATTTTGAAACTACCAAGCACAAAAAAACTTTCTTTCTTTTTAATATTAACGCTTGAAAAGCTTATCAATTTGTTCGTATAGTATTCTAATATTTTTGAAAAAAATAATTAAAATTTTTTTTAAGTTCAGCTTTTAGGTTTTTTGAATTTTCTCGAATTTCTAAAAAGCTGCTGAACTGATTTGGATGAAACTTTGTTCATGGAAAGGTCTTTACTAGACTTAAAAAATCTATCAGAAACTTGTCTAACATTTTGGAGAACTATTTTCGTTTTTTCATATTATACATAAACGTACACAGACTGTCCAAAAGTTTTTATGTTATTACATATTTACATATTTTACTAGAAAATCGAAAATAAGTAGTAAAATAATTCCTTTGAATTTGTGCCTTTCTTTATACAGAACTATCTTTTTGGACCATATAAATGGCAGAGTATATTTGAAACATAGAATGCACCTTAAGCAACAAAACTTTGACATTCTTAGTCTAAAGTGGAAATCTTAGAACCCCTTGAAAATATTTGGGCTGAACTCGGACGCGTAGACCACAGTTCAAGAATGACAAAATGACAAATATACGACCAAAATAGGAATGTATAAGGTATCGATGAAAACAGATCCGGGATATGCCCATATATAGAACCATTTAGAATTAAAGCAAAGAAAACCTAAGTCACCTACCAAACACAACATTTAAGATGGTCACAATTTACTGTATGGTCATACCTCGATGACGATAGGTGGAACAGTTTTCGGATTTAAAACTACATACGTGCCTTTGAAATCATAATTAAAATTTTTAGGATTGTTTTGTATAATCTGAACGCTAATATTTTACTGCTGTCCCTAAATCGCTAATCAAAAATAGTGCTCATAATTTCTTTTAGTGAACAGACGTGTTTCAAAATACTTTTTCTTCTTCCTTCGCATTCATTGAAGATCATTTCAGACAAAAATATAGGTTGTATTTAAAGACTTTCCGTTACTACTAAATCAGCCTTGATTTGAATACATAAATAACATAAAAGTATTTCATTAAGGCAAAACTGGAAATTCCATGTTCGCTTCAATGAATTGACGAACGAACGCCGTCTTAGTATACGAGTAGAGGCGCGAAAATCCATTCCATTTCCGACTCTTGAACACTGAATTCCCCTGGTTCAGCATCTAGGCTGGCTGGAGTAACCCTGTCATGTTAATTCCACGCCATCAACACAGTGCATTCCAGTCGCCCAACTTCCCAGCCTCGACTATGTTGGAGCTAATTTATTTTGACAGAGGTATCTCAAATTTGTCAACAAGGAATTCGACTGGTACGCTCTCCGTCGTAATTAATTTGTTTTGTATGAAGTGTCAAATGGCCCAGATGGGGACTTGAATTTCAGACGCATACGAGGGTACCCAACACTATATATGGTTAATTCGACACCCTCATTTACGAGACGTGCAAGGCCCCTTAGCAGCAGCGCCAAAGGTCATAGACAGTGGAGCAGGCAATCATGTGACATTTTTCCTGCTGGATAATGAAGATAATGATGGTCTAATTTAGTCAAAATTTGATACTCTTCGCTAGCGCTATTTAGTGCTGCCACTTTGAAGAGTCGAGTCGGCTAATGATGACACTGATTCCTCAGCAAAACGCCATTATTTTGTGTATCTCACTCTAAATAGTTGTATATAATTTTCCATTTTTCTTTCTTTTTCCAGAATTACCAATCATTTGAACTGAATTTGATTGAATTATATACGCGCCCCTAGGCGTCTGTACTGACCAACTTGAATAACTTTTAGTGTTACATTAACTCCGATTGAAGTAAATAATACACAATCATCAAATTGACAGGCTACAAATCAATTTTAAATTTTGTCGGCTACATTCTTACATTCAGAACTCAGACATTTCGAAAATGTTTCCAACAATTCTGAACATTTCCGTACGTATGAATTTCAAATTTGGATTTTATTTCCTAACATTCCAACTAGAGATATTAAACAGTAAATTTAGTACTGATAAAGGAATGATAA
The DNA here is from genome assembly GCA_001932985.1 of Proctacanthus coquilletti. Taxonomy (NCBI): domain Eukaryota; kingdom Metazoa; phylum Arthropoda; class Insecta; order Diptera; family Asilidae; genus Proctacanthus; species Proctacanthus coquilletti. The sequence goes on from MNCL01000060.1 coordinate 282,770, forward strand.
GGACTGAGATCCACAAATGCCTCTGGAATTTCTTTTTCTGTATTACTTCTTGAAATGTGGTTTCAAAATTGCAAATGGGGTTTTTCACGAATTACCCCTTCTTTTTGTCTTTTGAATTTATCTTACATTTCGTTTCTAGGGGTTTCGTTTTGCCGGCGACAACGGGTGGATGGAAGATTACTGCGGACGCTTTAAAAACTTCTTGGAACCCATTGAAGCATTTCTGAGTTAGCAAAGTTGCGAAGTTCTGAAAACTGGTAACTATAAACTCCGAATTTGTAGTTATTGTAAACGTGATATTACCCTGTGAATATTATCCGCTTTTTTTTGTGCGGTTCATGGCCATAGTTCCAGATTTATCACACAATTCAAAGATCCACTGTCTTCAAAAGTCTAAGGAGATTCCTCTTTAGTTTTGACTAATTCGCGTTAGGTTCCTTTGAAATTTTTGATTTTACGTAAAGATTGATAATAAATGGCGACATGTAAAGATTTTTATTCCTTGATTTCGATCGGACCCAGAATCGTTTTCGACAAAAATTCTATAAAACCAAAGGTAACTAAATGATTTTAATGAAAAAATATGAAAAAATTAAAAAATTGAAATGTTTTCTGCTTCGATGCATATTTTCAAAAACTAATGAGGTTAACTTGAACCAGACGAAAAAAAAGGACGCTGCTATTATTGCAATTTGTGTTAACAGAAACGTACAATATTATAATTTGTTTAATAAATTTAATAAATAAGTTTTCTTACGAGTGGTTTTTAGTAGAACAAATTTATTTTCCTATATCCCATATCATTTATTTACACCCACTTTTAGATTCGCATTATTTTATTTATAATAATTTTTCGCCAATCGATGATTGAGAATTGATTTTTTGTAAATATCAAACTCTTTAAAAAGTAACGAATTGTCAAAAATCAAAATTATCCCAAATTTAAACAAAATTATCATGCTAGTTTTTTGGATGATAATGTTTGTTATATTGAATCGTATTTTAATAAATAATAAACTAATTATCGGGTGATTTCATGTAACGCCTTGCAGTTTTATTTTACAATACTTTTATTTTCGCATATCACCCTATTTCTTACGTGATGATGTTAAAACCACTCTATAACTCTCTCATTGACAATTAAAAGCAATGTCCACATACTTTCGATTTCCAATTAATATTACCTAAATTCGTATACATTCACTTTTGCTTAACTTTTAGTCCTGTCCTTAGTTCATATTTTATAAGTAATTTATATTAAATAGTTAGATGCATTATCACGGAGTTAAGTATAAAATTTAATACATCTATATTCAAAGGGTGATTAGTTAATATATTTCTATGTGCACCCTATGGATGGGTCCTCAATTATTTCGTTGTATTTTTTCCGTAACATTTCGAAAGCGGAAAATCCGAATTTGGGAAAACGTTTTGACACCGCTCTATATAGTTCAGAAGGTGCCACATCTCAATGCATTTTTATTTTTGACCAATATAATGTTATCTCTATATTTTCAGAATTGGAACGGAATAGCGCTGCATAAAGTTTAAATGAATGTGTTTCAACATTTCATTGCCTCTACGTAATGATCTCACAAACGAAAGTTCCTCTTTCGAGATTTGGTATAAGCCATAGAGTAGTAGTTCATATTTAGACTTAAACTTTTTAGGTGAAATCGTACCCTTATACTCTGGGGTTGGTTTTATAAATTGTCTTTAAAAAATGTTTTCAAATTTCTTACATTCTAAACAAATCCGGACACCTTTAAGTGGGAGGTACACTCAACTTTAAGGTCCATGGACTTGAAAGCCCATAATTTGTGACCATATACTGCAAAGTTGTTATAAAACGCCGTATAGTTACAAGGTAAGGCTAAATATTTCTTATTATAGAATGTATTCAACAATATAAATGTGATACAAATAATATGTAAAATTACGGAAATAATAGATTTTTAGATTTTTAGTCAATTTTAAATATAAAACATGACGAATTGTGGCCAAATTTTCGTTGCGTACGTTAATAACGCAAAATAGTGCATATACGGCTATAATTTTCACTAAATATCATATAAGTATTAGAGCCTTAGCGATTTAACTGTGCAGTATCAATGAAAAGAAAAACAAAATTACAGAATAGAAATTTAATTTACGTATATTTTTCATTTGAGTGGTTGCCGATTTGCAAGAGTTTATTCAGAAGAGAAAGGCAGGACGTAGCGATAAAATGTCTTTATATTATCATAGATGTATCATATATAAATTATGTTATCAACAAATTTTCATTACACATTCAACAAGTACAAATCGAGTTTATTGAATTCAAGTATGCTATAATGTGGTTATGGTAGAAAAAGGCTTACTGAAACTATAGTTGTACATACTAAGAATTTAAAGGCTTATCTGTATAAGTAAATGATAAGTACTACTTTATAATTCTTCGCGTACCTGCCTTATACAATCAAAAATTAAATTATTTACGCTTTAACCACGTGGTGAGTAAGCGAGCTTAAGAAACTACATTATTTCCTCGTTTAATTAAGAGACCTAAGTTGCTCAAAATACAGTCAGTGAATTAGATAGATTTCTCTAAAATTACAGTATTACCACTTTGAAGCATAAATGGACTTATCTTCTATAAGTACCTTAAGGAAAGCAATAATATACACTTTAGCACTCGGATTTTAAAAATAATCGTATGTTTGTCCATCATAAAATTTTGTTGAACCTCCTTATAATATGATGTACCTGTTTGAATGTGTGGTAAATACTTGCATTTCCACATTTGTATACTTATTAAATCACGTAAATAATTCTATAGGTCAGAATAGTTAGTCAGAAATCTTTAATTTGTGTACCTACTGTACGTAATTATAATTGCTAACTAATTTACAAAATGTGTTTGAGAAATCTGTTTTAACCATTCTGTTTCTCAAAACTCTTTTATATCTTCTACCTTAAATTTGTCTCAACTTAAAGACACATTTCAAGTGTAAATTTTAAATTAAGAATCATTTACACCAGGTAGTAAAAAAAGGGGATAGGTTGTTTGATTTAAAGGTTAATTTGTTTTTCCGAATTGAACAAATGCAATTAACGAAAATGGTATAATACTCTTCCTATAAACTGCACATATTTTACTTTTATTACTCCAATAAATAAGTGACCTTCTCAGATCTTTCCAGCAAACTTGCTAACTCCAATTCTAATTATTATGACCTTTTTCCAAAGAACTTTAAAAGAAAGAGAACGTCACTAAAGATCTATTTATTATAACTTTGTGTGCCTTTTAAAAGAAAATATACCTAAAAGATGGTTGTTAAAAGTTTTGGGATGACACTGTATAAAGTCTTCTTACAAATTTATTCGCTATTTAGGAAACGTTGTCGTATATTTTATATTTTTTTATATATATTTTTTATTCTGTGACAGTTTGAAGCAAATATAAAATAAAATTTTATTTTTCAATAGAAATAAGAAAAATTCAATGCTAAGTAATTAAGAATATAAAAGAAAAAAATTGACCAATTGCGATTAGAAACACATTCAAATATGGTTCTGTGTGGTTTCGAAAAAAATGAAATAAGTTCAAACAAACTCATGAGAAATCTGGCCTATTTCTCTAAAGTAGTATTGCTTTTAATTTATAATAGAACTTGCAGAAGGTTGTTAGTAACTGAAAAATTCCAGCTTGAGAAAGAATTTAAATATTTAACTCAACTTTACTTCCCATCAATAACTTTGCATACTAAATAGTGTGTAATATAAAATAACGACTAAATAATAGATCTTAGTTATAAATGTAAAACCTCATAAAACCGATCTCACCGCTCCTTTAATTTGTTTTTAATCACTGGTGTATATAGTAATTCAATATTTAGATCCTTCTCCTCGATGAAGACTAACATGGAAGAGAAAACTATAGAAGAATTACTCTTGGCGCTTCCGTATTAAGCTTCATGTAAAACACAACACGGAACTAAATAGAAAACGTTTTTAACGCGTTGCGCTATGTCATTATTTTAAGTTTTTATTTTCTTTTGATGATGTTACAGAAATGAGCAGAAATGTTTGCGATATACAGAAAGTATGTATACAATTAATGCTTTAAAAGTTTTTTATCATTTAATATCATGTTAGAATTATATTTATACATTTGGGTTCTGTCTGTTTCGCACGAAGGAGATCGTCGACAAATGGCTTAATCCTTAATGTCAGTTTTGTACTTCAAAATTTATGTTACTGTTACTGTTGAAGGTAATGCAATGCTCTTAAAAACAATATAAAAGGATAGCGTGTTTGATTTTTTTAAAAAGAAAATACTATTAAAAGCATAAATTGTATTAATCTCTGTATTTATGTATATGCAATTTTTTTAGTTCTCTCTGGTAGCACAAAATTCTCTACTTCTTAAGAGAATAAAGAAGTAAGGCAACAAGAGCGACTAGGAAGTCTGGAAGGCTGTGATTGAGTGATACATTACCTTCACGGACAGATCGAGTCTAATAAAAATTTCCTCTCATTTCAAAGATCTGCCGAAAGGGAAAAGGAGGCGGTAACCACTTCAAGACAACTTTCGTTTTCTATGACGGCTATAAAAGGACCTACAATAAATATTGCCGACACATGACCATTCAACTCACCCACACTGGCACTGCCTAGAGTGGGGCGACGATGGTCATCGCCGGATGTCTAATACGACTGTTTATTGATTCGACTTCTTGACCCTCACGGGCTGCTGGAAGAGGATCAAAAGACGACACTGCCCGATATGGGTTTCCTCATCAGCACGCGCATGAAAGAGTATCTTGGTATCTTGATGGCCTGCTGAGTGCCCAAAGGACGGTTCTTGGTGGGCAGAGGAAAGGACGACGGAATCGGCAACTGACTGTCCACTAGCTTTGGTAATCACTTACCGGGTTCACTTGGGGCTTCTGAATGTGTGTCGCTATGTTCGTTATGTTCATTCCCATTGCTGGTATCTGCGACCCGTAGAGCTGACCAGCCGTCGGCGTCATGTCGGTGAGCATTTTATCTTCCTCGTTTACGTTCACGGCTATTTTCGAATGGAACTATCACTTGAGAATTTAGGCGCACTCTGGCAGAAGGCCAGCACAATTGCACGTTCACTGACACAAAATTAACTCAAACATAAAAAAATCACTGAACTGTTGCGAGTCGTCGCTAACCTTTGTAATCCCCAGAACAAAACGAATTACCTTCGGTCCCAGAAGAATACAAAGCGTTGAGAGTTAACCTTTGGCATGACAAAGAGGCAGTCAAACATGTCAAAAAAAATCTCGAGACTGATTGATTGACACCTAGCAGCTCTGCTCACGCTGCCGACAATAACGCATAAACAGCGGCTCAATACCTCAGGAAAGGTACAGCATGTGTGAACTCTGTAATTCGTCAAATTATCGGCACTTCCCGAAATTCATAAGCACAAAAAACTACAAAAATGCACAGCACTGAACCGGGCCTCTTCTTCTGGTTTGAGCTAATTTACCTTCCTATTCGGCTTTAACAGAGTGTCAGTAGTTGGCGATCAGCAGCCGTCATTTTTACCAAAAAATATTCACAAATTACTAGCACCAGAATTTCGCAACTCCGCTCAGACATGCGGGCAATTAGCGGCGCACAAGGCGGTCGAACTCACAGTCAACTTCATTTTCCAAGTCACTGCAACCGCATGAGAATTTCTCTTAATTATTTATCATCCGAATAAAATATCGATTAATTGAAAATAAAAACTTTTTATTGAAATAAAAGCAAAGATAGAGTCTAGGGAAAGTCGCGCAAAAATCTCACAAACGCAACCCAAACGTAGTCGTATCGACAACTAACCTGGCGATACCGTGAACAAGTTTTTCTGTCCTATAAACCGTACTGGATAGACTCCGCCCCAATAAACGGTAATCCCAGAGTCTGCCTACTCGCATCCAGCCAATCAAAGCATAGCAAATAGAGAATTGCTTGTGCCCACCTGAGCAAGCACTGGGATGGGTTTTCGGCATGACGCACTGCGTATGTGTGTGTGTGTGCTCCGGAGTTCGTCCCCTCTCTAGGTACCTGACGGAATCGCCAAGGAGAGAAGAGGTCCGCTGCAGAACCAGATCCGTTGGCAGTCGCCGGGCCGCGCACGACCAGTTTGTCATAGAACCGTTCGACGGGCTGGAGAGCACGGCGCATGCGCCAGTCTCGAGAAGGAGGTGCCGAGGATGCGCCCCGGCAGTGTAGACCGAAACTGGGGAATGACTCATGACCGGCCCGGACTCTGGTGAAACTTAATCGGCGGGACACATAATGGAACTCACGCACCCCCTCCGCGCGGCCCCTCCGCAATACACGGGCTTTTCTATCTTTTTGGAAACGGCAAGTTTTAGGCACCGCCTTTTTCTTTTGTTTTCCACACGTTCGGCACAGTTGAAGGTTCCGAGGCGATTTGTGCTGACACCAGACGTTCTGAGCTTGATCCTCTGCGTGCATTTCTATGAATGAGGTTGGATGGTCAATGCTTTCGACCAGAGCACCGAGCCGCCCTCCCTCTCCCTTATCCAGGTGACCTATGTAGTTACGGCAAGGACGTTTCTCACCGGGTGGTGGGTCGGTAATTTAGTTACAGCTGCCATTTGGTTTGGTGGAGCTCCTCATATTAAATCGAGCGTTCTGAAATCTGCAGTCAACCAATGCCAATGAGATCTCGATAGATTTATCCGTCACGTGGAGCACTGCACTCTTATGGCTAAAATCTAGATGTATCATTCGCTGCTGGCGTACTTTATTATTTACGCCATTTTAGGAAACGGCATGACTAGTACTTAAAAAAAGGAAAGCGAATTAGTGAATTGTTGTATTTTTCAAAATGTAAATTGAAACATTTAATTTTGTGGAAATATAACGAGACGTGTTTGTTCTAAGGGCATTTATTGCAGTGTTTAAGAGCCATGTTAATTAAAGAATAAACGACCTTATATAATAGGACAGTTAAAAGTAGTTAAGCAGTGAACAAACTGGTGGAAATATTGAAATCATGCAAAGTGTGTTGAAATCATCATTATTTCAGAAAAAACGTATTTCGCATGAAGAAGTGTTAAGTGTTGGAATTTACTGTTTTATAATTTTATTTCTTTAGTAAAAGAAAAAATATATTTTCTGCATATATTTCTGAAGTAACGACTTCACAGTTCACACAAACGTATATTTACCAAATCAGATCTAGACATGAAGTTAAAAGGGAAAGAATAAGAGTTAAATAATTTTTGTAGTTTGTGCTAAGGCCTTCCTACTTTCCACACCAAATAAAGCAATTTTTTAATAAGTTTTTTATATGTAATTGTCTCAAATGATATTTACCGCGATCTGATAGAAAAGCATACGACGACTGGCGTATTGCAAGTTGATGTGCACTCACGTCATTTAAAATGCTATTCCTGGTTGCCATTTTTTAATTCAAAGCTTTTTATATTAAATAACAGATCTTTACCAATCTGATATTTTTAAACAAATTGTTTTCATTTTTATCCCTGTATTAACGACAGAGGGTCGCGGTCTCCAGTATTAAAAAAGTGAAAAATTGCCCGGCCGGGAATGTGTTAAAGAGTTAAAGTAATAACGCATCACAATGCGTGTGTGCAATGCACTTAATATCGCTACCAGGAATCTTTTTAATGTGGTCTATTTTAAGGCAAGGAAAATATTTTGAAACAGATTTTAACGCGTTGTTAGTTTAATCACAATTTGTTTTAGTCGAAATGACTTTTATCAAATATTCAAATAATCAGTTGATTATTTTACTTACTCTTAAAAATTTATTATTCCACTCGCTAAATTTTGTCTCTTAAATGGAGTTTAAAACAGAGCGTTTAAAGTAAAGTAAAGTTTAAATGTGTTTTCTCAGCTGACCGAGATTACTTCCTTAAGTAGTAACTTTAGTACGCCGAACATTTTAAATTTTTAAAATATTATTTTCTCAGCTAATAAAAATTAAGTTGATAAGGTAGTGTCGTAGGGTGCCGTACATTATAAAAATACTTTCTACAAGTGAAAAGTTTAGTATAAAATTACATTATTAAACTTTAAACCAACGTACAAGTAATCAAGGCTTTTGCGCACTCTTGCTCACTGGATGCGGCATCATTTAGACAACTTTGGGGGGTTGTCAACTTTTCAATACCTACCGCCCACTTTTGTATCTTTATTGATGGTAAAATTTCTTTACCGCCCAACGGTGCCGCAGTAACTAAATTTAGCGCAAGTGCGAAGCAGAGGACAGCTTTTAAAAATATTTGCTTAAATTTATCTTTTTGTGTGTACTTTATGTTTGTTTATACATAAATAACTTAAATTTAACGAATTTCTGCATCTCCATCGATATAGTGCGTACTAGTGCGGGGCTGGTTAAATTAAATAGAGTTCAATGTGAAGAACAAGGTTTATTGAAATTACCTTTAATTAATTAACAAGATCCTTGAGTCTGATGCTGTGAAACTAGATATTTGATATCTGGTTCGATTTTCGTAAGAAACAAGCGAAGGTCTCCTCTTTCGGTGATATTCAGACGGTTTCTCTATTTCTCTGTAATAATATGATTAACTGCGCTGAAACCTGATTCTACAAGGTATGAGGTTAGGAAAGGTATCAATAACGTAAATGAGCCGTTTATTTTGAAAGTGGCCTAAGTCCATTTTTAAAAAAAAATTCATTTCATATTATTTTAACCTTTTTTGTTTAAACTGACTGAAATAGAAATTTCTTAAAATGTGGACCTAGGCCACCTACAAAATAAACGGCTCAAATATCACTTTCTACATATTCAGATATAACGCAAGCATTCTTTTATTTTGCCACAATTTTTGGTATCCACTATTATCGAAATTTTATTTGCTCTCTTAATCATATCTGACTTCTAATAGCTCTTCTTCGCAAATTATATTAAACTAAGCTAGATTTGCAGTAAAAGGATTTATCATTCAGTCGTGCACCCTTAGGTTCAAAGAGATGGCTACTGAACCTTTCAATCTCCTCTGGAGCCGCGTCACCTTTTGCGAATGATAATTTGGGAAACTGATGAAATTCTCTCTTTAAAAAATTATGACGGAGAAGATTAAATTGTTTGATAAATAATAACACAATAGTTTTGCATATTAATTATATTTGTAACGCCATATTCTAAAAAGTCACACTCGCGAAGTTAAAGAACAGAATTTCTACCAACGGACAAAAAGCCCACCGCCCATCATGAAAGTTTGAATTGCGTGAAAGTGGGCGGTAGTGACAGCGGTGGTCCTAGTACGGTGCAAGCTGTGCGAGATCAAATATTGCCCGGAAAAAACTATAGCTATTTGTACATTCAGCTGCTGTAACTTTTAGTAATACAGAAATTTGCCAGTGCTAAATCGAGCCAGGTGCCCACACAGTATGTTGAGTTTTCTTATGTTATTGAGATCTGCTGTTTAATAAAAATCTACTTATCGAATAAAGGTTGACTTTTTAACCAAAACACACCGTAATTCATACTAATAAACAAAATGTAGCCTACATGTTGCTTAATTAATCGATTAACCGACTGCATAGAAGGTGCTCTGAAATTTTTGGTGTGGGGCGCAACTAGGAGATCTAGCACCACCTGGAAAATGTTCTAGAGCCTTCACTGCGCAGCGACCGCTTTGACGACTACTAATCTAGACACATAAATCGCATCTATAAAGACCAACCCCAAATAAATGGTACATTTATCGTGCCACCACTCAGTAGAAATTTCGCATTGTGTCCAACCTTCGGTAATAGGATATTTATAATTGCCCTTGCATCCAGGACATTGCCAATCGTTTTTCTTTTTTTTTGGACTCAGTAGAAGGGTTTTCAACGTTTTCTTTGATGTCTTCTTTTTTAATATTTACAGATCCATTTTCCAATTGTCTCTTATAGAGCGAATCAAATTTGCGTCCTCGTACTTCAAATCTGCATGCGCACTCTTGCTCTGCGTCCTCTGGTCGACGATGCTATGTTTATAGAATAAGATATAAATAACACTATCAAGGGGCAGTCGGTGAGAATTACTTATACTGAAAGGTAGGTGCATAACTGTTTTTCCCAATTAAATGCATAAATCACATTATTCACTTATAAATAAATTGTTACATAGTCAAAAAGCTTATAAAATACTAAATTAAAACTAAAATTTTAATTTTCCTGCTGATGCATTGAAATGCATTTGTTCAGTAGCTAGTTACAGATATTCCCTTAGATTTTAATACGAAGGTGCTATTTATGTATCCGGAAATATATATATACAAACAAATATTTATCACTATTTTATTGTATTTCGAAATATTCTCCGCGATGATCGACACATTTTTGCATACGTTTAAACCAGTTTTTTTAATTTGTTTCGAAGTACCTCTTGCGCGCACAACTTTTGGTGGTTTGGCTCACTTGGAAAACCCATACAATCGACTGCTGTTTACTTTCAGGCTCATACGCGTAGATCCAAGATTCGTCGTTTGTGTAGATGTTATACAGGGTTTTATTTTTTATTTTATTTTTTGAGCTTTTCTTTGCATCAATCTACACGGGCCTTTTTTCTAGCAATTGTCAAATTATGCGTTGTCCAACGCGCACAAATCTTTTTCACGCCTAAATGTTCATGTAAAATCATGGAAGTTACAAAAATGTCTTCTGTCCAAACTTTCAAATAAAGCTTTACAGATCCACCGCGGTGTCAAACATAACCCAGATGTTTCCAAGTACGATATAACAACACGTATAGTGTGTCTTCCTTAAGTATTATAGTACTTTTGACTTCTCTTTTCCCTCCCATCTATCCAATGTAAGAATTGTGTATTCTGATATCATTGCTGTACTGATTTTCACCGTATATGAATTTATGTCACAGCTTTTCGCTCATGAATCAAAACCTATACGAATATAAATGAGGTTCTTTGAAGCAATCTATGACTTTTTAATAAGCATTTAAAGTCTCAAATGTAGGCGCATTCATTTTAGTAATAACTCGTAAAAATTGTGAAAACTGTTTAAAGAATAGTTGATAAAGATGTAAAGTATCTATTTATGTATAAGAAATGTATGTATAATAATTATAAGTACTCCGTACATTTCTGCACACAAGATTTTTGTTTATATCTAAAGATTTCGTTTACTAATTAGTTCCATATGACATGAATTATTCCTTTGTTTGATTTTGGTATGTGCATTAACGGATACGAATTTAAATACCTATAGATACAAATTGGCGAGCATTTGTCCAACCGAATGTGAATACCAAGTATCCGGAGCTCCGCCAACATACGATTATATGCATACAGGGTGTTTCCTAAGCTAAAATTGAAATGGGTGGAATATTGAAATCCAGTGGTAAAAGCTGTACGATTGAGGGCGGGGAGCGATGAGTTAGGATCTTTAGTGTTACGTATTTTGTATTTATAATACATCGCCTGTATATTGTACAAGTATGTTATATGTGAATGTAGCCAGATTAGGATCCAGCTTGACGCCATTTTTCTAAACTATTTTTCTATTTTTTTACGTAACTGGAATTGAAAGCGTATTGTAGTACATATTTTTATTGTCTACATTATTTCCTTTTTAAGGAAACTCTATTTATGTATTTCATTCTAGCATAATATTGCATAATTTTACCTGTCCTTTTTTTGTTTTTTGGAGACAGTCATTTAAAAAGTTGTTGAGTGTTATAGAGTAAGAATCAAAATTGTGGATAATAAAAAAAGATATTTATTCTTAAACATTTATAAAGTGGTGGAAATATCCTCTGTCACTATTGATGCAAGGCGTTATTTTGTAGACTGTTTACGCCAGATAAGGGCCTGTGAAAACTTTGTGAGGCCTTGCTTGATGGATGCAGTGTGAGCCTTTTGATTATAACAAAATTTGAAAAGAATTACACGAAAAAGGAAAACTACAAACAATTTGCAATTTCAAAACATTTATGGATGGAATATATTCTTGGTTCTAGATGGATTCGAAATATAATCTGCCTACAATAGGGCCTAGTGGGTGTTAAGCTCTAAATAGTTATAAACATACTTAAAGACTCCAACATACACTACACATGCACCAGGTACAGCCAGATTCATTTCTGAACTCGACGTCGCTGTTCTCCCGTAGTACGACAAACATTTATATGTTCTAATTGCAGTGAAGAACTAAAATAATAATTTTAATTAACATTACGATTTTTATATTTTTCATTCAAGTTTGCAGGCCTTTCTTTTAAGCTAAGGTCGTATGTTTAAAGCGTAAGTTGATTCGCTATACTCGTATTTTGATAATTTAGGATTTGAAGATAGGTAACATCTTTTTGATCACGCAGTAACTCCATATGATCACACTCAAAATTAAAGATATAAAACAGTTTGAGGGCCATTTTTGCACTAGCATCTAAATACAGAGTGCCTTTCAAAATTTTATAATAAAAAATGTGACGACAGTGCAGGATTGGCCACTTATTAGTTTTTTTTTGACCACTCTCAGATTTCAAATTATACTAGAAGGTTCTGTTGTGGATCTAATTCACAACAGCATCTGTGTACAGACTGCTTTCGAAATTCCAGTAATTAAGAATTTGCAAACGAAATAGAATTGACATGTTTTACCACCACAAAATCTATTTTTCTCATGGGTAAGTGCTCATCGGGCCTTAAAGGCGCTTTTCATAATCGTTTGAGTGCACGAAGAATTTCCTTAAATGTTACAAATGTAGTGGCAGGTATGAAAACGTATACAAATTTTGTTCCTTTTATCAGCCTTACGGAATTAATTAGATGTTTTAATGATAAAAGAAAGTTATGTATTTAAATAATTCGATGCAGGGAGAATTTAATAACAATATTCAGTGAATTGATTTCAATTACCATTAAATTTTATAAAAACCGGATTTTTACAATTTATTGCAAACTGAAATTATTTACGTTATTCATTTTGAATTAAACTTAATTTATTTATTAGATTTCGGCACAATACAAATAATGAGTTTGGTTAATTAGTAAAACAAAGGAGGCGTAGTTGACTTTTTTAGAGGTAATTCGTTATTTTGCTTTTTAAGTAGTAACGCGATACTAGTTTTATAAATAATTTAATAACTTCTTGTTAGAAACAATTAGAAATGATCGCTTGGCTACAAAAAAGAAAATAATTAGTTTTTATACATGGAAAATTCTAATTATTTCATAGGAATTTGTATATATATTCGAAATTAAATGTTTGATTTTAGTAATTCCTTCGAAAATTCCCGTTTTCTTAAACATACCTCGTCCATCAAATGTTTTCATCAATTATAAATTTTCAGTAGAAGAGTTCAGATTTCCCTTTTGAAAAATATCTATTTTGATATATAAAATAAATTCGTTCTGACATATTCAATTTTCATAAGATATTTCTTTATCGCGTTCAGACTTTCACATTTGAATATCTGGAAACTTTAGGCCGACAAAAGGGTATTTTTTTTCTTTTTTTTCTTCAGTAAAATGCTAAGTAGATTCCAACTTAGTTCGCATTTATTGGAATTCATATTTTTCAGTTTATAGCGACAAAATCTTGACAATATAAAATTTTTCGTCCTTGAACCTTTGAATCGATCTTAATGCTGTTGAAGTGCAGGCTGTCATTCATGATCCTGTTTTACATTTCCTCAAAACGACCAGTTCACACCCTCGAACTAACGAATGTGAAAGCAGTTATAAAAGTTTCTGAAACTTTTTAAATCAGAGTTGTTAAAAAACTTAGTACTCTAACAAATTTCAAGGGCTGAAAATTGTTGAAACGGCATAATTACTGAGAAAAGAAAACTTCAAGCTTAACTACACGTAAGTTAGTCATAATCGTTCTCCATTAATATTGAATTAGCTAGGGCAGTCACTTACAAGATATTTAAAGTATGACTGAATAATTTAGGAAGTGTTATGTGACTTTTAGTTTTACTAACAACTCACCAAAGTATTCCGACTTACTCTGTACGCTTTAAATGATTTTAACAGTGCCCGAAATGAAAACCTGCTACGTTAGCCGACGTGTTGAGTAAAATTCTAAGCTATTTTAATTCAAAGAAAGTTTTTAAATAAAAAAAACCGACGACCGTTGACTAAAATAAAAAAATTTTCCATACTATTCATGAAGCAATGAAGCATAATGGACGACAAATCAAATTTTTGGTGGTTAGTAAAAGGACGGTAGTTTCATACCTCTGTCTTCCATAGGGCAGAAACAATTGACAACTATTAAATTTCAAAGTTATTATTGAGAATATCCAACAAAAATTTTCCCTATAAAATTATCTATTTCAAAATGCTTTTATTTTGGTTTGAGTTATGGTACTTAGTGCCGTAACTCAATAACCTGGTTTAATTTTCCACTCGATGTTTTTATGGCCTTTGCTTGGGTGGTGTAAATTTCCTTGGTCTGGTTTTCGCCTAGCAAGTCTTGCTCCAGTGATTCTAGGGTAAGAATATTCCTCTAACAGATTTTAATGCGACTTCTGATTTTAAATTACTGAACTATATTTTGTATGGTTTCTCTTTTTGCTGAGAAGTCAATAAAAATGTTCAGTGCTGATACGCGATGTTCCTGTATTGGAATCAAAGCATAGGCTTTATGTCTTTCAATAGTAACCAAAGGTAGTTGATCAAGTAGCTGTAGATGTTTGCAATGTTTCCGGAAGATAATTTTACGCGATAAAGCTGCAATAATTTGATGGGAGACTTAGCTGATTTTAATTTTCAGGTGTTCGAACTGTTTATTGAAGAATTGTTTTTCCGTGTTCATTAAATTGACTGAAGCATTTAGAACTGTTGCTTAGTTTTTATTTAACTGTAACACATGATTTTTGTTACTTTTAATAATTTTCAATTTTTTAATTTTTCACACTCGTAGTACAGGAGACCGAACAATGCGTTTACAACCTTTTTAGACGCATACCTTTCTTTTTTCAGACTGTCATGGTGTTATTAGCTGATATAAATACATATTTTACAGTTATATCTGGTTGTAGGTGGCTTAGATGTTCAACGACTCCTTTGCAAACATTCATTCAAATGTCGTCAATATTTTTGATATTAGTTCCAATAGGGTGTCATATTGGACGCCGACAAAAAGTTGGAAAGATCTAGAACAGAAACTTGATCGAAATGGCACCTACAATGAATAAGGTAAAAGTAACTAAGTGAAAATAGTCAAAGTACATATTTGGAAAAATCTGAAGGCAAGTTGGACACAATTCGGGGCTCGACTCACAGACTCCTTCACTGCTCATATTGCCAATACTAATTTAAATTATTGATTTGTCAATTTCACTATTTTTATTTTATATCCTTCTGCTAAATCACTTTTATGTGGCCTTATGGTACTTTGACTCATCCATGTCTCGCTACTAGGTCAGTATCTGATGAGTAAGCAGTTCATGATCTCTGGTAAATGGTCTGATGATGATACGTTGAATAGTCCGATGAAGAAAGGAAGTGATCCAAGTCGATGGATTTGCCGTCGCAGGACTCCATTTGATATACATACATACGTCAGCTAGTATTGGCATTGTGACCAAGTGGCCAACTTCAATACAGGTATATTGTCTTCCTTGTTTCCTTTTCTCAAGGGTGTTACTGATTTAAGTACCCAATATTCCAGACAAGTTTCCATTGATTAATGACTGTGCGCTTAGTAGGATTAGCATTCGTATCAATTTAAATTGTCCGCGGATCAATCAATCAGGAAATTATTTGAGATAAGTGCTTCCAAATCATTGGGATTAACAGACATGGGTGTGATGGGTTGAATATGGCTACAACTGCAATATTAAACTCTTAATATGTTAACACAATGCTGCCGTTTTGTACGCTGTAGGAAATGTATTGTTTTAACTGTGATTTCTCAGGGATGTCCAAAATGTAAAGCTAAATACACGATTCTATGATTTTTTCCCGAAATTCATCGTATTCTAACATCCCCTTCACTTCTTGTAGTAAGTTTTGAGCATCAAAGGCTGCGTTATCGAAATCGATGGTCTTGTATCTCTTTTTTTACACTGAGCTGTTTTATTAAAGACTCGAGAAATTCTTTCGTTGATAAGTTATCAAGAGCATATCCTTTGCCGAAAAGTAACAAAACACTGCCGTACTGGATTTTTGGTGTTCGAAAGATTCTGAAATGCATACACATAAGCCTCCAGAATACCACAATTTATAAAGAACCTTGTTGTTGAGCTCTACTAGTAATTTCGCCAACAATAGGGCTAGTTTTGGTCTTGCCGTTATGCATTAAATATAATGCTGTACTATGGACTAAGCCTGAGAGGCCAAACTATCTGTCTGGCAATTGATAACAATACTACCAAACCATATTAACCCTACGGTTTTTGCATGATCTTCTGATTTGTAATAAAATTCCAATGGGGTCCTTAATCCTACAGTGAGATGTTCTTCAGCTCTTCAGTTTCTGTTGAACGCAACATTGATTGAAGTTGAGCTTATTCTTCAAGTGCTACAACAAGACTGTCAACTCCAATGATAAACATAAAGGCTGTTTCTTTCCAGCGTGCTTCTGTAGATATCCAATCGTGTCGTGCGTATATTGTTTCATATGTCGCAATGCGGAGCTCGTGACATGGTATTGTCTGTGAATGCACCACGAAATGAGTTGATATCTTCTACTATTATGGACCTTTACATTTTGATATGTCTTTCTAAAGTGAGCAGGAATTATGCTATGTCCAGTGATTAAGATCTTATGGGAATGTTGGTAGGTGCTACAGCACGTCGAAGCCATCTCGAAATTTTCTAGTGATATTTTTCAGCCTTTAAACGCAATAATGAGGAAGAAAATTACATTTATGGCTCAACCGCTTTTAGATTGATGGCTCAAATTGGTGTTTTCTTTCCTGAAACTGGTATATTGCTTTTACTTCCTTTTGTGAAGCTACATTATTTTCTAAAGCTTATAGTTACAGGTAAGCAATTAATTTTTGATTCAGCATAATCGTCTTTAAATAGAAGCCTGGCATCTATTAGTATTATCGTTGTAAGCTTGAAGCAAACTGGTTCACGCTTCTTGACATTGGTAAATGATCTTTATGAGCTTTTGCTTTTTGATGAATTTTCATTCAATAATGAATCAATTTGCTTAAATTCATAATCTTTGGAACATATCCTATATACGACGTTTAGTATTGTGTATCTGAATACTGAATATTCTGAATCTTCGACTTTCCAGTACATACATTCCAGCAACAATAAGTGAGTCTATTTTATCTGATACACTGCTGATGTACATGAACCCATTAAGACGACATTCATTGTTTACTAGCTTGGAAATTTCGCTCGACCCATGTTTCTGAAACAATCCTTGGTTTATGAAATGTGTGTGAGCCGTGGTTTAAAATGGTTCAACATTTCTTCCTCAGGCCATTTCTTATCGCTATTTTTACGACCACTATATTCAATACATCATACTTTTCGATGTTTGAAGAGCTGTTCTAGCTTTGTTTAAAGTGTTTCTTTAATGGAATAGTTTGGATTTAAGAGATGCTTTACGCAAACGTGCCTGTCTCTATGTCTACATGTGTAAGAATTACTATTCTTTTTTCCTAACAAACCTTTGAGAGGCAACTACAATTGCATTATGGCACATTTTTAAACATTTAAAACATGTTTTACAGTCTAAAAACATGAAACTTCTGGCATGCAATAAAATGAATGATTGATGCTACCTTGCTTATATATGGTAGTCAATATCTCCATAGATAGAAAGCATGTTTCTAGGAATTAAAAATATTGGTTTAACATTAGGAAGAATGATTGCTATTTTTGTGTTTATTCCCATAATGTACGGGTTGGTTTGTCCAGCCTTTTAATCAAACTACGAAATGGGTACTACTTATCTAGTTACAATATCTGCCTTTGAATTATTGAATTATAAATAATTGGTCCTATAGCCCAAATAGCTGGCCTGGCTGATTTCATCACAAGCCATATGTTCTATGTGATTTGCTCCATACTGCTAATGCTTGATTATTGACAGTTTTATGTTAGGGACATAAAGGAATTTTACATACGATGATATCTCGATGACAATATGTCCGGTTAATTTGAATCACTTGCTACAAACTCATCCGAAAAGTGCAGTGGTTTGAACTTGTTAATCATTAAACCCGTTGCGGTCACGCCTTCAAATAATTTCGTGGGACCTCACGCGGGTAATCTTTTACTGTTTATCAATTACTCATAAAAATTTTTGGACATATAAAAAGGCCTTCTTTTCAAGGTCCAATTGTTTACTTATCTAAAATTAAAGTTTCACTTGAAAAAAAAATTTAAAAAAAATTCTATTGAAAAAACTGGTGGGGTCTTTTGGACCCCGGTGACCGCAACGGATTAAAAGACCAAATTCATTCGAAATACATTAAAAAATAACATCAAAAATTACCGTTTAAAACGTATATGTGCATTATTCTAATATGATTTTTAGACAAGTTCTTTGTGTCAAAAGTATAATTACAAAATACATGGATTTTAACAGATTCGAAGTGCAAAACACATACGCAGGGTACCGATTAGTGAGACAATTTTGTATTATATTCCGAGAATATCTATTCTACTCAGCGCCAGCCTAAGCCTGCTTTCAGGATGGAGCGAGGTTGAAAATTAGCGCTCTTTATGTAAAGTGATTAGATTTAAATTTGTAAATGCAAAAATCAGTATTTTTCTTCTTTCACGATTTATTTTTCCTTTTTCTTTTTCTTTCTAGATGTCGTTACAACAACAGCTGCTGGTAGTGCTGAAAAACAATGGTAATGCTGAAACAACAATTGGACCTACTTTACTAAATATAACAAACTTGCTCTTGTCTTAACTGGAGAAATTGCAGTGTCAAGAAGTAGTACAAAGACGTCGGATCTTTCATTTTGTATTACAACAAAATCATAAGTTGATATATTCCTGCTGCTGAAGGAAAAAAGAAGCGCTTTGTCGAAATTTATGTCTATATGAAATTCGCAATAAATTTTACAATATATAAATTTTTAAAAAAATTTCATTTTACAAGGGCAAACCATCATGTTCACAGTCAAGTTATATCCTCAGCCCATTTTTGACTTAGGTTTTATTTTAGATATTAAATTTAAGCTTAAACTAATAAAATATACACATTCAGACAACTCGTGTCAATTATAAAAACCTTTGCTTGCGATTTCGAAAGTCAATCCGAAATAATATTAATAAATCTTTCTAATTGTATTGTAATTAGGGCTTCTCTTTTAGAACAAAATATTACTATGAACTGCTTTACTTTCCTTAAGCGTGTTTTTTTTTAACTAATGGACTCAAATTGAGAGTCCACAGCCTCTTTGGCCCAATCAAATAAGGGCCGTCTGCGGTATGCACCTAGATTTAGTCGCATGAATTTTCATCAATATGGAAATCAAAACCATAATCGAGCTGAGTTGAGTTGAGGTCGAGACATGTTGTTGAATAATATTTTATGCAACTGCTACGATAATTTCGGATCTAGCTGTAGTTCTAGAAAAGCAAATTAATAGGATTTAATAAACTATGGTATTGAAATTTTATAAGCTGTTTTATTTCTAATTTCAATTAAATACATATGCTATTAGTACATTCAAAGAAATTATAGTTGGTTTTAAAGAGGTTAGTTTGTAGAAGACGAATCTTCCTTAAATTACGATAACTCACTTTTAGTAAACTGTCTTCTAAGAGATGATGGAATCATATTAGCAATTAAAATTTGATGAACAAATATTACATCAGTTAGTACGTAGTATATAAGTAGTGCTAAGTATCCAAATACCATTTGTTTTATTGTTGAAATATAACGTGGTGGATGTGTATTTAGCGGTGAAAGTGTTAAACTTCGTACGCATCAGGGCAATGGTGACACTAAACATTCGTAGGAATTTCATAATAATTTCGCCGTGCAAAACTAATTAGTACGATAACTTATTGTTTGTTAATTTAGATACCATAAAACCTTAATTATAGTCATTAGTTCATGCAATTGCCAAATAACTTTAATTATTATAATTTAATCGCATAATATATAAGACGCGATTCCAGTCTTAAGACTGCCAAGGCGGCTTAATAGCACATATAACACTCTTTCATCCACATGCTTTCTGTCTGTCAGTATTCAATCAGACGCTGGCCGTGGATCAAGTAACAGGAAAATTTGAATAACAAATTTCGAGAAAAACTGAGAAACCTAGCCGCCAGCGCACGTTGAATTCCGGCCGAATTGACTCATAAATGACTGAGACTTGGGGTGTACCCAATTTGGCAGACCAGCCCGGTTTAGGACGTGTGGAGATCTACTTAAACTCTCGCTAAGCACCAATGAGTGGTAATAATTGTTATTAAAATAATTAAGGCGAGGTGTAACGCGTGTTTATGTCAAACATTTTTGGGTGATCGATCTTATGTAGATCGCCCTGGGCTCTCTTATCGAAAGAACCCCAAAAGGGTGCCAACAAGGCATGCAAACAGAGATCTGTCGCAACAATTGACTCAGCCAGCAGTTAAGATCCCCAAATTCAAAGAATTTGTTAATTTGAAAATGTGCGATTAGGGGAAATTAAATGAACACGTTCTACTAAATATAAGTAACTTTGTTCTTTTATACACCGCAATTTTCATCTTATAATATATAAATTTTATAATAAAAAATAAAATACCTTATAAGGAAATTACTTTCGATAATTAAACTCATGTTGTCTATTCGGCGCTGTTACGCATATACGCGAAAGGAACTTTTATAGTTTTCTGTATTTGTCGTGACCTTGATGACGTGAAATTTACTGAATTTATTTTGATTGCATTTTTATCGTTGCGTAGCTTCGTAAGTGAACTGTAAACTGGGATACATGTCATCTTGATGTAAGGTGAAACAGCATGGAAAAATGGAAATCTGTAGAGTGTATATTACTTTTCTTTCTTCTACGATACAAGTAAATTGGCGAGGCTGGACTTATTTTTATTCTGACACTTGGCGTGTCTGCTTCAGTGCATTTATTCCGATAAAATTTCGGTAGGCTGATTTCAGCAAGAATATGTAGCGTAAATAATTCTATATGATATCGAGGAGAAAAGTGTAGGTCGTAAGTCGTATTCATACATCTCAAAATTTATGGTTAGTGAACATCCGACGATAGTTTATATTTGAGTAAGGATAAATGAATCGATAAAATGCAATGTAAAATACGGAGAACTAAAGGGAAAAATGTCTCCTTTCCAGACAGTATATAAAGTATATGAATATTTTAAATATCTATGTATGTGATATTAGAACTTATCAAATGAAGTACTGTACTGGATTCGTTTGCAGAATTACAGAAACATTATTTAGTCCCTAATTTGAACACAGGTAACAGATAAGCTTTAAGACATGGTTTAGCAATTCCTTAGATTTCAAATTATTTAATTTAATACTATTCGAAAACCTAACTAGTTAGAATTGCTTGAAAATTAGTAAAACATAGTTGCTGACGGAGAGCCGGCATCAGCTAAATCCAGGTTCGATGAATGCATGAGGGCACCAGAAGAACGTAAACACCAATTTCTCTCCGTCGTGTTCTTACAAAATTAAAGTCGTAAATTGAGTTACAAGACATTAAATAATTTAAAGTAGATATGAAACGCTCGTCATTGCTTTCATAGATGTGAATTTTTACAGATTAATGTAAAAAAATTATTAAAATAAAACCTACATTAAATCACTACGTTTTGTAACCCTAGTTTACACCAAGTAAGAGTGTCCGTAAGAAAATACACACTCTTCACATATGTATGCTCTATTTAATGATTTTTACTCGATTTAGATCATCTAGTAAATTGCAGTTAGTATTAACGAATGTTTTACTAGTTATACTTCCATTATATAATCAATGCTTATATAATTGCTCACGAGAACTAACTTTATATCAGTGCTTTTCCTTAACATAATCCTTACTCTTACTTCGAGACCTGCAATCATGCAGAAGGAATCTTGTTCATATTTTCTACTGCAAGTTTGCTTATACCTAACGAGTTATAAACGGAAAATGCTGTTGAGCGAAATAAGGAAGGCAACGATCTTATGTGGTGTAGCCACGACGTCTACTAGTAAAAGATTGTCTACAATTCGTGATAAACGTAGATTTTGTTCTACTGTAGTAACCAAATTTTTGCATTTATACTTTTTGACAATAAACACATCAATTATTATGTTCGCGCTTTGGCATATTTCAATAAGAACAAATAACATTTAATACTGGAAATAGATTTAATTAATCATTAATTCTACGAACTCCTAACTGATCGATTTCAGATTCAGATATGAATATATTCAAAATAAGGGCTCTTTCGAGGACTTCTGAAAGTATCCGGTAGGTTTCCCAATATTAGTAGTAAATTTTTTTTTAACGTTTTGTCGCCATTCTAGTTCACTGTATAGAGGCAGCTTTCCTGATAATTTTAAGCCCGAAGAAATATTAATTGAACAATTTCCAGAACTCCCGCCAACTTGAAAAAAGTAGTTTTAAAGAAGTTTGGATTTTTGGACAGTATGAACGTGCGTACCTCCAGTCAACGGTGCTATACTTAACTATGCATAACTTTGCCAATTTTACGAATTTCGACATGAAATTTTAACCACATATTTTTGGAAATATAATCTTTAAGAATATGATAAAAATTGAATCGTGTCGTATATAGCCTATAGATTTTTAATGCATTGGTAGATACAGGTTTTCGTAAGACTAAGAGATTGGGAAGACAGAAAAGAGATATATACGTATATTATGATGTTTTACGCGTCGAGTTAGTTTCTCGGACACTGTTGAATATTAATGACGTGCTACTCAAAGAAACAGTTAAGCATTCATTCAATTTTAAGGTTAAGCATTATTAATTACTTTACAAAAGCACACTATTATTTTTATAGTAAAATGTTCGGCATATTTCGTTAACATGATTGGATTACTCAATTGAATATAAAAGGCATACCTACATTTCTTCGTATATGTTTTATTCTTACGTTAATAATATTTCTATATATTACATTTTTAATAAGAAATTTTCTTTTCCAAAAATAATTGGTACTAAACAATTAAATGAAAAATAAGGTTGGATCCGTTTAGTTATTTAGCCGATTAGCCGACCAGTACAATAAATTAAATGTTTTCAACATTCTATTAAGTCGATATTAAATTTTGTTTTACGTTAAAGCAAAAAATAATCGTTTAAAGGATTGTTTTCCTCATTAAAGAATGCTATCGTGATAATTATAAACGGAATCTATAACTAAAAAACTAAAAATATTTTAATAATTGCAGTCCGTTCCAGTATGGTATAAATAAAAATAAAATTTATATTAAAAAAGTCTGTTTGAAGGTTTAGCGAAGACTTCCCATAAAAAAGCGGAAAAATATTAGTACGGATAGTGAACTTAATTACAGAGTAAGAAAACTAAGGGCTTTGATGCCTATACGAAATTAAATATAAAAAAAAATATTAAATGTATGTTGGTGTGCAGGCAGCAAAAACTGAATCCCTTGAAGTTTTCGGATATTCGATGTATCAGGTAGGCGCGTCGCATTTTTAATTTCTCGAGCTCTGAACTCCCACGACTCCAAGGCGCCGAAGCTCTCTTTTGCAGTGAGAATCGTTTGGGCAGAAGATCTCCCATAAAGGTACAAAAATGTGTCAATGAAGTCTGCCTATGGAAGGTGCGTACATAGGAGGCTTGGCTGGCGGCATAGGTCAATTGAATAAAATCTTTAGATAACCCAGATCGACACCAGATCTGAACACGCTGTACAAGCGCGAAACCTCGTTGTGCATGGAGTTCGTTTTCTGCAATTTTTAATGGAATATTATTTTATTTCAGATACAATCGCTGTGCTCGGCAGTGTCGCTTTACCGGTTACACGGCATCAAAGGTGCCGACAAAACCTTATCCATACAGAGAGCGCGGTCCTACGCCTCTTCCAGCATAACTCGATATCTAAAGATTGCGAATTTTACTCGCATAATTTGCGCATTATATTCGCTCGCGCGCCAACGCCATTGTTGACTCTCCATGGATTTTCAATTATTTATTTTATTTAAGGTTTTTTCTTTGCCTGCTCCGTGTATGTGAATTTATTTGTCTTTTTAATGCCGCTGGTACATGGGACGGGCTAGAACTAATTTATTGATGAAAGGCGGAGCTAAAACGTATGCGTTTGATAGCGCTATCTCTGGAGCACTATCATGTTCATATAATGGAAAATTTATTTATGTAATCGAATCAGGAATATGCTGCATAAATATCAAATTTGTTGTGCGAACTCGGGGTGACGAACGGATAATAGAGGAGTACTCCCTGCTAATATTTTAATAAAACACTATAATTTTAAGAGCGCTGTAAAAAAAATCAAAAAATAACTTTCACAAACCGACTACATCTCCAAGAAGTGAAAATTGAATTTAAAATTTTGCTTTCTAATCAATAGTCCGCGAAATACTCTTTTTCGGGATGAAATAAAATCGAGTCTATTTAATGATTTCAATATCACAAAAGAAATATGTTATTAGTTTCGGTATACCACGTCAGACTTTTTAAAAGCTTTCACTAAGCTGTGTTTTCCTTTTATCGAAGGCCCATATATTAAAAACGCAGTGATGGCAATGATGATGGTCATCTTGAAAATGACTTTTGGTTTCCGAAGCAATATCAGGACGAGACACCAAATTGTATGTTTATCCTACCTTATGTTCATGGTAACTTAAGAAAATAAAACTATAAAACGAAAAGGAATTAAAAACATTTGGAAATATACTTTACGTGCTAATTAACATGCTGGTCACTGGCATAATACTAGTATAATTTCACCAAAATTTAGTATGTATGAAGATACGGCATAAAAAAATATAGCACATACATTTTTCTTGTACTGAAAAGTTAAAACACTTGTAGGAAAAAATTAAAAGAAGAAATTTTATGGTTTAAACCAAACGTCTGCATATGCATGATAGAGATGTTAAATATCCTAGTTCTTATACGTAAATATTTTATAGGTTACGAACTAATATTTTATTTCAAATTACCCAAAAAAATATTTAAGAAATATTTACAAGTAATGCGGAAAGAGTAATGGAAAGTTTTTATAATTACAAAAAGAAATGTGTCAGATCACACAAATATGCAAAGGACACAAGGTTGTGTCAGAAAGCGCATGGCCAACGTTATTGAAGCTACTATTCGACGCAAATTACTATAAATACTATGTGCAAGGTTTATCAGAATACTCTAGTAATACTTCAGGGGGGTTATATGCTCATGACACTGAACAATTTTCTCCAAAATAATGTCAAAATTCCGCTCGCCCGGTTGGTGAATTAGTGTAGGAACTTGAAATGTTTCTTTAAGAAAATTGTTCGGTTTCATCGTCACATCCATCCCCAGAAGTATTACTACACGGTTCTTTTATACCCTATATGTAAATCTGTCTACAATATTACAATAATATTACACCCTATGCAACAAAAACCTAAGGTCCACGCGAACAAAGTCGCGGGCACAGCTAGTTTTAAATAAACCAACAAAGTTGCGTGAACATTTTTAATTGGAATTGTATAGTAATAAAACCATATACAACTACAATTGAAAATTGATTTAATGATAAATTTAAATTACAATTAGTTATAAAATATTATCCGCACTATTCCTAAATATTTGAAAAATATTTAAATAATTGCACCGCTATGGAACTGCACCTTTATTAGTGAAATTATTTATAAAATTCACTCAAATTAATTTTGCTATGTTTGAATATTGTCGAGCATTCAAAGGACTTCGTTAACTAAACATAGTTAACTATAAAAAAAGACCTCGCGTTTGTTTTTTTATTAATATTATTTGAAAATAAAAATTTATAAAGCAGAGAGAAGGTCAGGAGGATCCGCACAAAACGGAGGTAAAGTACAAAAAGAGTGGAGTTTTTGTAGAAAATTAAACTATTTGACAAATCTTTATAAAAATCAATAGGCTTCTACTCTGATAGTTAACCAATCTATAGAAGAATCACAAAAATAAGTCGAGAATTGCGACCTGTACCATGTCGTCATACGTACGTACGTACATGCGCACAGACCAACAAACAGAAACGCATGTCATTTCTCACAGGTAAATTTAGATCATAAGAAATATTTTAAAAAATTAAAAAAAGGTATCATTTTTTAGAGAAAAATTTCCACTTTCCGAAAAGCTATATTAAAAGTTAATTACTTGCAAACTTGCCGTAGTTGTACTTACTTTTATCGTCAAAACTCGAGAGGCTAGCCCGCTAGTCGATATTAAAGCATACACCCGAGGAAAGCGCAATAATTAACGATCCCATTTTCGCAATTAACTCTTCCAAAAGAGTTACAATTCTGGCATTTTTTTCGTTAAAAATTGTATAGATAGCAAGTGGCATAACTATTGCATCAATGATTTTAATTTTTAAATTAATAACAACTTTACAAATATGAAAGCGATTTGCGAAAATACTAACGGAATTTTTTACCAGACGCCTGGCTTTTGAAATTTTGTAATTAAATATATTTTATTCTTGCCTTAAATCCTTTACATAAAAAATCGTGCCGCGAAATGAAGGTGTCATCCCCCATCTTTAATTCAAATTACAACTGGTGTCTAACAAATACCTCTTCTAAATTGGACATATTTAATTCTTTATCTGTAAGGTTGTTATAGTAAACTGCTTTTTAATAACACCATTATTCTAACACTAATTAGCACATATTTGGCAAAATATATATTACTAAACATTTCTTTATAATTACAATTTTTCCATGTTTATCCACGGCGCCTAAGCTGAGTGGAAATTGCCTTTTATCAAATTCAAATATTATAAATTATTTCATTATTAAAATCGTCACCAATTGGTACAAATTTTGAAACTTTTAATATTTGCCGAGGTTCAGTGGCTAATTATTTTCTTCGGTATAACCAAACTCTGTGGTGTGTACGTAATTTCTCTTAGCACATGCGACCTTTTTTGTAATAACTAAATATACTTATAAACTTCAATATTTGTCCAACTAGAGTTAATGGCGGATTTTCTGAGAAAAGTTGTCGTGTATGTTTTATTGAGAAATAAAAGGCTGTGGAGCACTAACGACTAACTTTAGATTACAAACAAAATACATAAGAATTTTATACTTTTAAGTTATTTATGTCTATTCTTATGCGTTGAATAACTACACATTATGATTCTTAAATTTTCGCTATTTCATCTGGGAGTAACTCAAAACGTTGAAAAAATTGTTTTGCTGTCAAACAAATCAATCGTGTTCGTCGAATTCGACTAGATTGGACTATATGCAATTTAATGATAAATAAAAACAGAAATGGGTTTATTGTTACATAAGGTTTTACTTTGAACTAACAACTAGTGATATTTAATATAAGTTTTTCGCTAATTTTGCAGCCTGTTGTGAATCAAAAACCATCAAAAGATAGTGTTAACATCGCATAAATTGTTGGGGTTTGTTGTATTTAACAAATAAGTAATTTCAAGGCTTGTTCAAATTATCAAAATTGATTCGAGTCTAAATGTTTTTTTCATTGGGCGTTCAAAACTTAAGGTTCTTGATTTAGCACTAGTGTACGAATGAAGAAGGAATGAAACCTTTAAAAATTAAATGCAATATAAAAAGGGGTAAAAACTGGGTTTAATCAAGTTAATTTGGAGATAAATATTTCATTTGAAATTTTAAGGTATGGTTAAGGAGCAGCGAGCAGCGGAAAAAGATAAATGCATACGCGTTAATGAATCGCATTAACTTGCCTGTCTTGAGTATTATAATTATGAGTAAGTGCTAACGAGTGGATCGAATAGTAAAAATTAATATTACTAATCCAAATTTTGTCACAGAATGTAAAAAAAGATTTTCTAAGTGAGAATTGTGATTTGAACAGTGGGAATTTAGAAATTTGAATTTAGTGTTTTCATTTGTTGTCAGTCCTAAATTAGAAATCCCAATCATGGTTATTTTAATCTAGACAGCGCATTGAAAAATTATAGCATATTAAACAAGTAAGCTCGCAATTAACATAAATATATTTGCATTTCGCAATAACTCTAGACTTTTATAACATCAGTATTCATAACTATTTTACGTATTATCTTTCCTGTTAAGGATAGTTTAAGTATATTAACGAAATTTTATAATTTATAGAGTTCGATAGTACTTATAAATTCTTCCACCAGCGTTAAATAATAAATTGAATTCTCAATAGTTTACTTAATATTTTAAAGTAAAGAAAATTAAATTAATTAAAACCATAGGTCCTTTTCAGCGATAAATTATACTATTTGCTGAATGAGTTAAACGGCTATCGCGTTTCGTACCTCTAATTCATTCATAGCTGCTTAGCCATCGAAGAAAGTACTATACATTCAAGTATGCCGTGAATTCGTTATTTCTTGCCCTCTTAGCTCTTGAACTGAAGAAACGACCACGCAGACCGCGTTCCATTCGTGAATCCAGCTATAAATCGCGCTTGGTGTGTTATCCGTTCACTGCGATAAAATCAATCTGAAAATTTATGTCTTTTAATTTGTATTGACCGATAATTACATGGTTCCGAACAGAATCTGTAATTAATGTTAATTGCAGAAACGCATATACGCGAAAATTGCTCGTCTCGGGGCGAACAAATTTCAAAGTGGTGAAGGTAATAGCTTTTCCAAAATAGAGAGACTTTCAGCGATTACAATTATGCTTCAGTTAATTGATTTTTTTATATTATTTTGATTTAGATTATTTTAAATGCAAAGTCAAAATACCAGGAACAAAGTTTATTAAAATGTACTTAATTCATTGTAAGTAAGTCTTGTGCAAGTAAGTCTTACTCTTTTAAAAGCAAAGGATAAATTCTATATTTGATGTCTTTGGAAAATTTTAAAGAAATAGAACTAAGTATATTCAACTTTTTAATATATGGCTTTTCAAAAAAATAGCACACCTTTTCGTGATACCCCATTTCATTCTCTTTAAATTTCATTAAAATTTACATAATTACTAGGCCACAACTTCTCCAATAGACGATCTTAAAGCCAAAAAGCTAGACTTTTAACATTTTTACAGAAATCTGTTGTTTTAATTTATCTGAAATCCGAAAGAAATTTGTTCGAATCGCGACTTCCTTGCTGTGAGCATTGGGCTGAACCTTATTTATAACATTTAAAGAGTCTAAATCCTGTCCAGTTAGAATTAATGCTCGGTTGATCATAATTGCGAATACTTCCGCCAGTTGCACGAGTTGACTGAGATTCAATTATTTGGAGGTATTTTCAGTCAATTATCCAATTATTGGAGCTCTCTGCAATTACCCCCACCACACAAACCCCATCGACTGCGGTTTCTGTCCGATAAATGATTTACGGTGGCACAGAAATGTTGTGCCGCTGCATTTTACCTGCGGTTTTTCAGATTTATGTGAATGTTGGGTGCGATCGCAATTAATTGGTCAATCCTTTTTCAAGTATCCGGGAACTGATGTAGTTTTATTAGGGTAAAGGACATTGACTAATCAAGTAATCTTATACACCGGGGGTGGATGTTTCTGTAGTGCTTACAGCTTTTATTAGTCTGAACTGTTGGGCATCCACTCCCTCTTGATTTTTCCTTAACGGATCTATGAAAATTTATTTTATAAAATCCAAATAGTAATCTTGAATGGAAAATTATATAAGATGTTATATTATAATTTTTATTATTTCCCCTTGTTTAAATTTTGGAACCATCGAAATATAATAATTTATATTCTTGAATATCACTTGGTTGGAAATTTGGGACCATATGACCAGCTCCACATTAATATAAATTTGTGTTGTGCATTAGAACTAGAATTCGGCAAAATTATTATCACAACAAATTTGATTTTATTTCCACATGAATTTTGGAGTTCTGTGGAAACGAAACCAAAGCGACTGGATCGCAATGTCTATGTGGTCAAAGCTCGCTGCGTGACTAAAATTTTGTACATTCCGCTTACCTGTGCCTGTATCTGCGAAACTATAGTATAAAATAATTTCGTAGGGTATATTGTCTCGTTCTTTTTTATATATTTTAATATAAATTATGCATGAAAAAAATAAAAATTGAATGCTGTTTCATTAGTAAATAATAACAAAATATTATCATTATTTCATGACCATTTTATTGAAATATTAATTTTTTTATATTTTGATAGCTCACAATTATTACCAATTGTATTGTATGTACCCTCAATAAAAGTTCGGTTAAGCTCTTTAATGCATTCAACGGAGTTTTATTAAACTTACAAAAATTACACATAACTTCTAATATGTAAATATAATAAAATTATAAAAGAATGAAAACTTATATTCTGGTTGTTTTGGACAAGTTGAACTATGAACATACAAATTTATAATTCATATTTTTGCCAAACATTATTTCAAGAGATATAGAAAACTTTTTCTAAATTGGAACCATCACATCTTTAAAATGACAAAATATTATGAAAATAAATCCATATCACAATTTGATTTTAATCCTACTGGAATTACATTTATTTCTATTTTAGAGCTCTAAAAGGTTTACCGTTCTCCGCCGTTTGCAGAAATTCGTTAACGTATGTTTAATATGTAAATTAATATTACATAAACGGTTGCAACATGAAAGAGGCATTTGCTGCGGTGTGATTGAATTTCACCGGGATCATCTTAGAACAACTTGATCTCTTAGACCTACCGCTACAGACAACAATACATAACAAATGATGTGAAAAATGATTGCTCCGTCGCCGACGTTCAGTAATTTATTATTGAACGTCAATTATTAGTTGACATGATCACACGCTGGGCACATTCTCCGTGTAAATACATCAAAATGTAATCGAAACCTAAGCGCAACATGGGAATCCTCGAGGGTGGTGCCGTGAAAGAACTTTATCTTTCTATCCGTCTTTAATACAAGTCGAATTTTACCACTCTTAGTCGGAGCAGTAGAAAAACACCACAACAGCTCAGCATTAACGCGGCACCCAAGAATGACATTCGCCCGATGTTAAATAGGCAGAACCGCCTTTTCCGAGTTCGTTTGATGAATTTTTCCCTCACCCGGGATTTTCCTATTTTTTGCTTATCACTGTGCCCGGCCGTGGAAAGGGTTTACTACGGCGGATCGAAATTAAAGGCGAGATACACCTTTGAGGGTGGTTGCGTCATTCATGATTTTCCAACCTGTGACAGTTCAAACAACGTCGTCCAACACGTTATTAATGACTTTCACGTTTTAGTCTGGCCCTGTTTGTTAAAATTAGTGTTAGAAAGGTGTAAAGGTCGTGTCAAATATTTTAATGAATTTCCACGTCCGCTGATGAAAGCCTATGTACCTTTTGCTACGAAAGAGCTGTTGTATTATGATTTGTTTTGACAACTTTCTAGTTTTATACAAATGATAAATAGACTCATGAAGCCATGAAAGAGGTGGTCACCTTATTTTTAAATAAATTTCTGACAATTTCTGACACTTTTCTTGTTGATATTTATAAATTGATTAAATTTCAAAGAAAAGCACTTCTACTTAGCTAAAATTAACGCAAAGCTTAAAGTACGTAGGGAGATTCCCCAAAGGGAGTTATTTATGAAAAAGTTGAGGATCACATCATCATCAATTGCAAAGTTAATGCTTCATGACCAACTTACATTGGAATGTTATTAATTATTGAGAGATTTTTTGTTACAAATTTTTTTTTTTTTTTTTTGATAAAATCAATTTATTTCTTCAAATGCTTTTAGAACGGGTTTAAAAGTTTTATAAGTTTTTAAAATCTTAATTTTTACTTCTAGAAAATGATTAATGTTCGTTTAAACTGAAATACAATAAATAAACAAAATAAATAAAAAAATTAGAAATATGTTCCCTGTAATTATAAGAAAGAGGATCATCTGTAATAAAATACTTTAAAGTAAATGTGGACCTGTATCGACGCTGAAATCCTAAAAATTGAAAAATAATTTTTGTTTTCTATTTAAAAATACAAGTTTAGACTCATGTTTAAATATTTAACTATTTTATTCTAAGGCCCATCTAAGCGGTATATGTGACGATTTTTGTTTGGAGCGTTAAATTTATTTATTTGCTTCGCTTAGTACAAGTTACTTATAATTAAGTTATAACTAATCTAATTAAATTTGGCCGGCTTGGACGCAAGATAATTAAAATGATAATATATTAATATTAATTCATTATACTCTTTTTCTCATTGTGATGGATTTCCAGAATTATTGCATAAATTTTTAACGTTTTATTTTTTTATAATCCTTAGCGATTTTTTCCAAAAAATTAAGAAAATTGCATATGCAGTGTGTTGTAGCGATTTAAGAATATCCCGATGTATTATTAATACTAAAAATTATAAACTATAAAAGCACGTAGGCATAAGAAAACACTTTTTCCAAACATACAAGACTAATGGAATGCGTGATTTAAATAAAACGTGGAATTAAAAGTTTTTTCTGATGAAGGCTAAACCATTACCATTACCATTACCATTACCAGTATGAAGTACGCTGATAAGCTTACCGGTCTCCATTAACACCAAAAATGTTTGCGAAATTTTAGTAGAGACCGTAGTGGAACTATTCTACAATGCTGCACATCCGATGAAATAATCGATATTTTGCTTCAGTTGCTGGCCAAGCTAAGGAGAAAAAGAGTGATATTGTGTGGCCATCCAAGACCCTTTTCATCAACACACAATGAGAGAAGTAGATATGGATTTATAAAGGTCAAATGTGTGGCTAAAATCATTTGTCGTATCTGACTAGACAAAGCGTAATAAATCCAACAAACGATATCCACCGAAATATCGAACAATTTTTGACTTCTTAATGACTTTGAAGTAATATCTTTCTTTTGCTTCATCTATTTTTTCATTAATATTTTTCTTAACACGCTGAATAAAACCCTAATAATTGCATTTATTTTCTTCGCATTGAAAACTTTAAAAGTATTGAAATTTACTCGAATTAGGTGTTTCTGGTAATCTTGGCTTTGCTGGTCACCGATGACCTCCATGGCATCCAACGTGTA
Organism: Proctacanthus coquilletti; assembly: GCA_001932985.1. Classification (NCBI taxonomy): domain Eukaryota; kingdom Metazoa; phylum Arthropoda; class Insecta; order Diptera; family Asilidae; genus Proctacanthus; species Proctacanthus coquilletti. The sequence goes on from MNCL01000060.1 coordinate 315,895, forward strand.
TATAAACTCGCTTTTTACTCTCGGTTTCTAAATATTATCCATGAACGTAAACCTTTCTGATTAGATCAAATACCGTTAATTAAACAAATAATATTATTGTTATTAATTTCACAGCAATCCTGAATTGTGTAAGTAGTAGACAAATGCTCCAGTCACCGCAAGTACGCGGAAATATGTCAGCCCTCAACCGTCAAGTGGTAGAGTTCTGCTCCTTTCGAATTTCACCAGAGCGTTACCCACCCTCAAATCATGCCGAGAAAAATGAACTAAAGTAAAAGGCGCACTTTATTCCATCAGGAGTCGGGACTTAGGGGACCAATGAGTGGAGCCGTGCACATTTGATTTGTACGAAGCATGGAAAGATATTCGCATCCAGAGTGGGTACACTCAACGTGATTTATGAGCCCGAACCGCCCACCACAGCAATTTTACAGGCATTTGTGTATTAAGCTTCATTCTCTATTTCGCTCCTTCTTCGTCTTATAATCTATAATAGTAGCAACCCTCCCGTTAGCTAGGAAAATGTTTTATTTAAAGGAAATCAGGAAACCCGGGATCGGTACCCGTCGAGAGGGTCTTGTTTATGAGATTTTTCTATCCGTTTTCAGCTTTTTGCTGGCTTCTTCAGCTTTGTAGAAGTTGTAGAGTGATATTTTACTAGCTTCATTTTTACTGTCTTTTTCCGTGGTACTATTTGCATACCCCAACTCAACTACATACACGAGACTAAAAACAATAAAATTACTTTTTCTCTCTCTCTCTCTAAGGGATAGAAGAGATATCGCAGATTGATTAACCAAAACGTTACACAAAGCCAAAAATTCTTAGGGACAGTTTACAGCTTCTTCGTTCGCATACAAAACAAAGGCAGTTTTTATTTGAACGATAACAGACCTGAAAAAAATTACACTCGTGTAAGCGTCATTTCAAGTTAGTAAAATAGTCTTTTATATTCTTAAACCTTTCACTTATTGATAATATTATTAACTGATTAACTTCACCATTACACACCCTGTAGAAATTAAAAAAAAAAAAAATGAAATACTAGTTAAAAAGTTGTATTGTATTTTTCAAAAGTTGAAATTCAGTCGAACTTTTTTAAATTATTGCAAACCGTCATGAGTAGTAAGTTTTCATTTATTTACCTACATTTATTTATTAAACGGTGCTATTTTATATTTGCAAGTAAGTAAAAATTAAAATAAATTCTGTAGACAATTTTGGACAGAAATATTCTAATTTAATTTTAAAAATTTAAAATCGGAAAAACGATTAGTATATTTAAAAATACTGTGAGGATTTTGCAAACTTTCTTTAAATGATATTTTGAAGACTTGATAAGTTCCGTAAGACAAGATAAATTTCTATAATTGCATAATTGAATGTTGTTCGTGCAATTATATATCAAATAGAAATAGAAATATGTACCTTGTAATATCGAGTAGGACATATAATACAAAAAATTCTTCCAAAAAACAATTCTGCCTACGACGTGATATAGAGTCATAAATGCATTGTGTAACTAATAGCCCTTTCTAGACGTTATTAATGAGCTTATCAGGCAGTTCGGCATGGTTGTTTGTATATAAGGGCATCAAAATCCATTAGCTATCGAAGCTTTATTATACAAATATATTAATTGTTGTAATTCGTGTTTTACGATGTTGTCGGTTTTTACATACGCCAAAAGTGCTTTCAGAAGTAGTATGCTAATTCATTTCATTTCAGTGTCCTAATAAGTCTCTTACACAGCCCCTCTAAAACTTACTCTCTACCCTTACCGTAGGATTTGAAAATCGTATGTCATTTTAAGATGACATGCTTTCAGAGACACAGTAGGACCAAAATTATGCATTTATTCGAAATAGGACTCTTTAACATTTCTAACGACACTTAACCTATACCAGTTCATTCACAATTTTTTAAATTATCTATTAAATAGAATCTGAATCTAAATATAATTTTGCACAAAAATTTTATATGTTATCCTTCTTGATCCTCAAAATACATGCATACAGAAATGCTGTAAAAGTGCTCTTAAAAACACTAGGCAATTACCTCTGCTTTTTTGCATAATTACGAGCATTTAGTTTAGAGTTATCTACGCAGAAACAACTTTCATTTTTATAATGTTTCTTCGTAAAAAACTTTTAATTACATTAATAAAAACGGATATTTAATGTGACTTTATTTAAATTCGAAACAAATCTTTTGTAGTACCTAATCAAATCAAATTGGTTAAATTACCGCTCTCATTATTTTGCTTAGTGGAATTGGTAGCGTCGTCATAAAATTTGTCAAAATGGGCAGGAAGCCACACGCCCGTTAATGGAGTGCTAACTAATGAAATTGGGACGACGACAAGGGTGGAAATATTGAAAAATTAATCATGCTGGCGGTCAAAATGTGCCGCAATAGTAACACGAATCCCGCCATTCGTTCATTAGCATTTGCCGTACCTTTGACGAAATTAATGTACGTAGGTTGTACCCACATATCTTGAACGTCCACGTCCTATTGCATAGAAAAGAATTTTCCTTTAAGGTAAAATAACTTGTTATCGTATTCCTCTGTCGTGGAACTTTTCGGGCCGTAATTGATCTGTTTTAAGAACGTATACCGAAGCGCTTTGACGGACAGAATGAGACTTCTTTAAGTGTAATTTAATCGGCGCTCAATTTGTTTTCCGACACCTAACGTGGCTGGGGCGTATTGGCCATCTGATTAAGCCGTGCACAGGGCGATTAGGACGGAATGTCTCCGGGTCGGTGACAAACAAGTTAGCGCGTCAATCGTTATCGAAATTTCCTGAGTAGTTGCACCTTGACTGTGAATGCTAAGGCCAAACGAAGCACAATGCCATTGTCACGGACCCCACACGACTAATTCCAATAATAATGATTATACATGCTACTCAAATATAATGCAGTAATTATTTCCGTATTAACAAGGTGTGGAGAAAATTACCCTCGGGTTTGCAGCGCCCGTATTTGTGGAAACTCGCGGCATGCTTTCCTATCCTGCTTGACTATGTTCTATCATTACCCGTCTAGTCATTAGCTTCTGGTTTCAATATTAATTTTCTGTAATTATTTTCTTTTTTACTTTAAATACATATAAATTAATTAGAAAGAAATTTGTAATGTACGGGCTTATTAAAAAGATACAAAATACAGCATTCCAACAATATACCTGGATGCGGAGTGATAAAAGAGTAATTATAAACCTTGTTTATTTATTCGGGGAGAAACAAAAAATATTAATTCGATCTGTCTAACCACATGAGAAATTGCTCATGCTCTTAAAAAACTAAACGATTATAAGAATAGTTGTCTTTTAGTATTCGCTAGAGTCAATCTTCATTTAATATCCATTTCCAAAGTCCAAATCAGAATTGAAATTTATGAAATTTGGAACAAATTTTGATTTATTGAATTTTCATATGTCGCTGTAATTATATAAAAAATAATATCACTTTAATTGTAAGAATACTGCAATGAGCAAGCGTAACAAATTCAATTGCAAATAAAACTTGCACACATGTTCCTTGATTAATTTTTAATTAGTGATTACTAAAGCAATTTTCATGCCGTTTCAAATAAAAATTGTTCATATTTCTTATGTTTGAACATTTCGATATTAGCCTAACATGCTCGAAGCCGCTTACAATCCTATTATCCCTTTTCCAGACAAGTTTTAACTGATAAGCAAGTAGTTTTGTCCAAAAAAATTGAAATGAAAACATTTTTCGAATTGATGCTATACTTTGTTGAGGAATAATGCATTTCAAAGATTAATTCTTATTCACCGTCACTATCATACCAGCAAAAGCATTTCCTTAGCAGCTCAATATTTTTGCTATATCTTAATTGCAAGAAAATTTATAACGATTCAAATTAGATGTACTACTATAGCGCCTCAGCCTTTATTGCTGTCCTACCCACCCTTCTGTATTCGATTTTATCTTTTATTCCACATTACTTTTGGAATTCCATTTCAAGAGGAACAGATTTTGCAAACTATAGTTAAATTGTTATTCATTCATGTAAAATTGAAATTCAACTCTTGCTTTTAAGAATATTACAACAAAATTTAAAAAAGCTTTTAAGAAACAACTAAAATTAACAGTTCTGATGAGAGAAAGGGCACTTATCGCCTATTCGCATTAAGCTGGTTGAGAGGATGCTAAATTCGCTATCGTCGCCTCCCACCTTCAATTTGTTTCCTGTAAATAGCCAGCTAATCCACCCTATCATGATATTGACTTTCTTCACATTGTAAGCGATTAGCTACTGTTTGTTGATTGTCTTCAATCACCCCACAGCTTAAGTGTTCAATCAGTTCTGACAGATCAGAAATTTTGCCGTAAATCAAAATTTCAAGTCAAGTGACCCTTGGCTTTGATTTACTAAGCCTGAGATCGAGATAGGACCCAGGTAGTCAATTAACACAGCTCCACCGATTGGGCCAATCAATGTACGATCAAATCTACAACCAAAGATCAAATTTTGCCGCGCAGACAAGAAAATTGATGAATCTCGGGAATGGATTTTCTGGTCCTATCAATAAATCTTTTAATTCTTCTTCAAATGTGGATGAGCCAAGAAGCCTTGTAAAAGCCTGCAATCGCTTCTTATCTACTTCTGCCTGGTCTGCAATTAAAGTCAAATTAAAAATTCCACGATTTAGTTAGTTTCGAATGAATGCACGTTCAAATTTGACTCATTTTACCTTTGTTGCCATTGCCGGAATGGAACCTTCGAATTCCAAATATATTCGTTTTGCCTCGAAGCGAAATGTTCTGCAGTCTGCGGTTTGTGCTGTTCTTTCTAAACCCCTTTGGTCCATATTTCACTACCTTCTATAATTTTCACATATTCTCATGACAACCCCAAATCATGCTAGTAGCACTATAATCAGGGATCTTCGCTTAAGGATGATGATAACTTCTGAATCTGAGCGTTGAGTGTCAGTACCCCATAACATATGGCCGGTCCAAGTTTGAAACTGTGATAGAATGGAAAGAGATATCTTTCCTTCCCCGACTGTCCAATAGGTCGATCTATGTGATTGACAGACTCTAGAAAGTGAGATATGTTCAAGTGAAACAATCGGCTTCCAACAAAGGTTAAAGGATAGTCTTCGCAACCTGTCAGGTGGGGTTATTATAGAAAAAGAAAAATTCATAGCCGCAAGGGCAATGAAATTTGATTTATGGATGGCGGATTTTTGAACGCTTGAGTTATAACCCTTTCACGGTTTGTGAATATCTTTTAATTGTTCTAATTTAATTATCTTTTAATTGGTCTTATATGCGCCACAGCGCATAGCTTAGTTCCTCGTAGGTTTAGTCAATTTTCCCATTCTCACAAATCAATCATTTCTCAAATGGCAGTTGGAAATGAGTTCGTTGATCTGTTGTTTTACTCAATAGTCCTTATCTAATCTAAAAATTAAAATTACTATTTCCCTTAGAGTACGTTCTTTCCAAAAATAGCTATGAGTTTTTTCTTAATATTATTATGAAAATAACGAGAGATATCGCAATACCCCGTAGACCCAAATAAAGAAATAAGTTAATTAACACAACAAACATATTCGTTTATCATTATTCCTATTTGAATTGTTATTCTTTATTTAATTTCTAATGTGAGGTCCTAGAGTTCTCCCAGAGGATATGTGCCGAAAATCTCAGGAAGCCCCATTTGTAAGGCCTACTTGCTTTGCATAATCCGCCTCATTCCTAAAATGGATATGATATTTATTCGTTAAAATCTCTTTGCACGACCTTCTTCAAGATATAAAGAGCCTTAGAATCTGTTAGTACGTTAATGACATACGCCTTCAAGTATCATATTATGTATAATAATAATTATTATTTCTGAAATTTGCATAATTTAAATTTTAAATAAAGTAGAAATTTGCACTCATATTTTATATGATAAATACTGCGTAATTCAAATTTAAAAAGTATGAAATTTTATTATTGTACTTACATATACATTTCAACAATTCACTATTTTAACCTAAATTATGTGTGTAAGAATGGGTAAAAATCTTGTAGTCTTGTACGCCTTGTAGTGTTAATAAATTAATTTAAGTAGTCGTTTTAGTTAATTAATTTTAGAAACATAAGATTATATGACGCATGTAAGTAAAGCAATAAATGCAAATAAAAACATATATATAAATATCTATTAACTTGGTTTTGTAATTTCAAATTCTTGAAAAGTAATATAAAATCATGAACGTCTTCTAGCTCGTAAATGCTTACTATCGATTGACTTAACTCATTAAATTCTGGTCATTGAAAGTTAAATAAAACCATTTGAAAAATTAGCTTCTTAAACCAATCAAATTAGAGAATGAAAAGCATCTCTATATTTGCGTCTTTAGAATAGAAGAACCTATATTACAATTTTAATGCATAAGACATTAATTATTTCCAATTATTTAAAAGACGTACCTTCTTTTTAATCCAAATTTCATTTTGTACGGAATCTGAAAAAGCAAATAAGCTCCCACCGAAATATGAAGAAATAGAATATAGCCATATTTTCGCTGGGCGACGTAATGTGTAAAATATAAAATATGAATTATTAATTTCAAACCATGCCAAAAATAATAAAACCATAAAAAGTACCATCAAATAAAGAATACAGCATTGGAACATGTTAAGAAATATTATGAAAATTGGAGTGTATAAATTTTTGAAAGTGGAAGTAATTAATGATCAAAACAATAAGAGATATTACATATAATAATGGTCCTACAATATTGAATAGGTTCCATCTTTTTGGATTTTGCAGAGAAATTAAAGCTATAGTGATGAATCCGGGATAAACGTGCTGGTGTGGCCAAGGTGGGGATATGCAACCCTTTTTCTAGTAGACTACCCGCTACCTTTGTTATACTTTCAATCATGACAAGTGAATATTATTCGTGTTGGTGATGTTACAGGTTGACACCGTCTGTATGCATCCGAATTTAATACATATTAGCGATGCCATTACTCTGAGACATATTTGCGACCTTTTAACCAAAAAAGCAAACAGTATTACAAATTTTCTCCAATTTAAATAGAAAGAATTTTCCGATATTCTGTTTATTGATAGATAAAATTAATAATCCAAATGCCTTGCAAATAATAGGCCCCTAGCAAGAAAGCCCCACAAATCTCGGTTTTTACTCCAATACAACGATAAACTGGGCAATGTGTATCAAATAAATCATTGCTTAAATTAATCTAATCTTTTAAATCTATTTACTGTTTTTATGTATCTTTCAAATAGTTAGATTTTATTTTTCGTTCGTGTAACACACACACAACTCTTATAAATTAATATAATATATAAAATGTATATATTTAGCTTCAGTTTACTCTAAAAATGTTCAGCTGTTGCAATATTATTTTAATCTAAATTTTAAAATTTTTATTACAAATATTGTAATTCAAATGGTAGTAGTATTCAAATGCAGTGCTCAAATTTAAATATCTATTTAGTACTGCAGAAATAATATATCAATATTAAATAATATAAGGATCGCACATTCATTACCATTTCGTAACTGATAGGTCATTCCCAATAAGTTAATATAACAAGCCATTACCCATATGACCACAACAAATGCTAACCGAATTTCCTTGCACATTTAAGTGTGTTCATATGACGCGTCGCATAACAAAAAAGCATCTTTTTTCTCTTAAGTGCAGCGTTAAGGACCTTATCTTGATTTTACCTTAGATTCATGCGTCTGAATGAAACTCTTCGGTTTCTTTTAATCCAAATCCATTCTCATAAGATGCGATCGTCTAGACTTCTTAAATTGTTTTGTTCGGTCTTTGAGGAAACCCCATTTACCACTATGGTCACCCTTAGAACCACTGCTACGCAACAGCATCACGTATAGGCCTGAAAATATGAATATTTTTTTGTTGTTGCAATTTTCTGGAGTGCGCGGCATCCTCAAGTCACTAATTATATGGTGCGGATGAAATACCAGAAAGTCATCACAAGAGATCTGACCTCCTTCCCTGGTCTCGCGGTTTTCTACTTTAATGGGGGTTCGACGGTTCGGCGGACCATCCTTAGGATCATTCATTAACTTTTGGTATAGCGAGTCTGTTTGTTATCGAAAAACTTTCGGCGGCGCGGTTCCTTCGCTTTTTTCCCATTCTTCTTTGGTTTAATTATATCTTCTTTGTGAACAGTTCTTCTGCACATGCGTCCAGTCTCACTCGTTAATCGCACTTTCTTATATTGGCGCATTTTCGGGTTTCAAAGTTGCTTCAGTACCTGTGCAAGGAGAGTTTGTACAGCAACCTGCTATAACTGTAAGACTAATTGATTTCTACCAATAGAGTCTATTGACTCTACAGATAATTGCTTAGGGTCTCTGGCGCCACATTCGGTATCATTAAAAAGGTTCCATATGTTATGCGCTCTCTTTGTGGCTGTTTCCTTTGAGGTAAAATAAAGTCGGCCAGACAGCGTAATTACGATGACGTTATGCTTTTCAAAATGTATACTTTTCCTATTAGTCGCTTCATCCCTTTGTTCTCGGTCCACCTTTACTTAATTGACTATCTACAAACAGGTGTCAAAAGGCTTTAAAATATTAATGATTGTTCCTCAAAAGGTCTGCTCTTCATTGAGGTTCCGCTCGCCAGTGATCTCGACAATTACGCGCCTCCGACAAAAGCAGCCTAACCCAGTGATTGTCCATATTATTCGGCTTTGATAAATGGCTAGGCCGCTCCGCAGGGATGTAAATTTCCACTAGGGAGAAGGTACGACTGCCCGAACTTCACCTTTACCTTAACAAACGATTAAATAATTGTGCTTCCTATTAAAAAAAAACAAAAAAGATAAGAAAATTTTAAGTATAAGTCTTATTCAATTTATAAAATAAATTACACTAAGTGTAAAGAAGTTGTGATATCCCTTTCTGTTATTGCTGATACGAACTGTAAGACCAAACTCATTTTAATTTCAGCTCATATCATAATAATTATTAATTGAACTAAACTCACCGAAAGACATACTTTTTTGTTGATCATTGAATATGAATTAAGATTATTCTATTATGATTGTCAAAGGAACTTGGTTCATTACCCAAAATACATATTATAACATAAGTTCCAGTTTCCTACAAAAGATAGACACAGTGTTTGTATGAACTTTATTTGCGAAAAATTCAACAGTTTTTATAGGATGATAACGTACGGTTTGAGCTGTAATTGGAGCTGTAAATCATTCCTATGATATATTAGCTCATTATTTTATTTTATTGCCAAAATTTTCAATTTTAAAATTTGCTTTTCTAAAAAATCATACGAGATAGAGCATTTTTATTTTCGGATCCGTAATATACGAAAGAAATCCTATTGATATCATATATCACTTCTCAGGGCTAAAATCTTTGTAGACCATGTTATTGTCTAGGACACGAAACTTCGAGCTTACTATACTAACTAATTATACGTACCCAATTATGCAATAAAATGCACGGGTTTTTTTCAGTACGTATAAAAATATATTTTTATATTTATAATGAAAATAAAAAAAATATTTATTATATTTAACACCCGCGTATCTGGTACCAGCTGACCCTTTCATTTTCCCTATAAATAATAAATATCATCAAAATATCAAAGAATAATATTATAGAAACAGCCTGAGAAAAAAACAATAAAAAATAATATATTAATTTCTTGCAAGGCCGGACATGTTTTCCCACAGGTTTTCTATTAAAAGAATGAAAATTTCAATCTTAGATTAAATTTGATATACTTATATTGACCACAGATAGCACCCCACACTTCATCACTGCCGGAACAGAGATGTTAATAAATAGCGAGTTTATTTGTCCCAAAATTCATAACATTGTACATATTCAGTGTTCTTAAATTTTATCTGAGGTACACGACACAAAATATAATATTTGATGTAATGTATTTTTAGTAATGGTGGCCGAGGTCGGGTGTTCTGTTGTTCGAGAAGTTTTGCGAGAAATAAATCTCCAAAAATTGTGAACGTGACTTTTTAAATATTACTGGATTTGGTAATTACAAGTAGGTAAGTGTAGTGGAGGTATAAATATTTTTCCTGAATTTATATGTTCCAACAATAATTAGTAATTATGAAGGGGACTATTTGTTCCTGTCGTAAAGAAATTTCATGAAAGATTATAATCGTTTATTCACAAATTTTTTAAAGACTGTTTTCAAAACAATACAATTGCAAAATGATAAAATCAAATTTTCATCGTCTCAATTTTGGATCGTCACATTTCAGGAAAAACTATATTCAAAATACTAAACCTTAGATTACATACATATATATTTACAAGTTCTGCTAGTGCCCTAAATTTCCCGTTTTCCTAAATAATTTAAATTTTGATCAAAAAATGTGAGCCTTTTGTCGGTATCAATATCAATTTTCGATATATTTTCGATATCAATACGCGATTTTAAGATATTTTTGACCTCTGGAAAAAGATCAAAAAGTGAAACTACTTCAATTAGAAGTTTTAAAAATTTGTTCATGTTAAAACTGTAATAATTTGTAAAAATAAAATTAGAATTTATTGTGTAGATAAGTACGATATGTAGGATTTAAGTAATCTCAGAGCAAACGTGAAACCAATAGGCGTCAGTGTTGCTTTTGATTGTTTAACGTAACAAAGCATTTTATTTTCTTTAAAAATTTCAAATTGCAACTCTAACTTGTATGTATGTATTTTAAATATGTTTGAATTTAGTTATTTGAACTTATTTTCCAAAAATATGTACATATAAACTCTTCGATTTTAGTAAAACTTTCAGAGCGGTACAATAACCTCCTAATTTGAATATATATGAGCGATTTACTAAAAATTCATTTTATTTTATTTTGATCTATTTTGGAAATGTAGAAGCTAAAAATATGTAAAAGTTTTTAAAACCTTATCTGTTATGTGATTTTTATGAAGCTTCTTAATTCTCGAATTATATTAATTAAATCAGTTAAATTTATTTATCTAAACCCCCGAATCTTCAAATTTATGTACCCGTATTATTAAATTATATTATATTAAAAGTGTGATATTTTGATTAATTGTCTACATTTAGGTTAGTTTCACTGCCAGGCGTTTTTGCAAAACTACCAAAAATCCAAAAGTGGAATAAAATACTTTCGTGCTAAATTATCCAATTAATTTATTAACCTCGTTTACAAAACGACATTTCAAGCAAGGATATTGTCCATAATGCCCAGAGCAAGGCACTTTCATTTCAAAATACAAATAAATTTAGTTAAAAGTACTTGTGTAGAAAATTTAACAAAGACGTGATATGCTATTCTTGTAGAATTATTTTAATATAATTTAGATGATTTCTTGTGAAGAATTTTTTATAGTGTTCAAGTGTAGGTAAATAAAGAAAGGAATGTTAATTGTGACTGCAATCAGCAATCAGCAGGGTCTGAATGTAATCACGTGGACGCTGCCTGTTTGCGTTAGCGCACCCGTGAGGGTCCCATGACACATCCTCAACTTTGTTGTAGGCACGTTGAGAAGTAAATAACTATTATCTCTAAATTTGCTTTCCTCCTTCCGAAATTTGTTCTATATACATACATGCAGATTCAGCTAGGTATACTTCTATATATCTATAGGATACTAAAGAAACTTTCTAGAAAGTTCCAATTTTCTCTTGCCAATTTTAAACTTTTTTGAATAAATTTCGTAGGACATAGTAGCTCTTGGTTGACACAATCCCACTGAACTGTAAATAAGAAAGCAGTTCAGTGTGAAGTGACAACATTATATGAAATCTCGAGGAAATTATTAAAGGGTTGAAATTACTCTCCGGAAAATTTATTCAGGAGCCTTTGAACTCGGTACAGCAGATCTAGCTTCGGAATAAATGTAAGTTCTTTTTTTCCGCAGATTAAAGCTAGCTGCGTAAATTCAGCCAAATGTACTGCGTATAATATAACCACATTCGCAGTTCAAAGCAGAAGGCTGGAAATGTGCGGGGGCGAGGGTAATTGCCCCGGTCGGCTAGCCCACAGCCACAAGCGAGTAATGACTTTTGCACTGTTGACATTATTCCAATGAGTGAGCTTGAATTTCACACAATGCCACGAGATTAGCAGGGGTGAGGTTACAGCGGCAGAAAATTCAATCTAGGCCTGGATTTTGAAGATGAGCCCTTTGGCACGTGACCTTTAAAGTCGGAGTGTGATGCGATGACATTAGAAAGACTGCCACATTAGGGGAGTAAATTGCGTCTAATGACACACGCGCTGATTGAATTCGCAATGATTTAAAGATGATGGGAGAACAACCGCGTAACGAGATCAAATTATCTGTCGGCCCGAAATTTAAAGGGAATCCAGCACGCGTTACAATGAAGCGAAATGTAAATGCATTCAGCATTTCAATATTAATCACGAACTTGTTTTCAAAATCGATATTAAATTAAAAATCGTAATCAAACGAATTGATAAGTACACTCCAATTCTCGTGCTATTACCGTTCGGATTCTAAACTAACAAACCTATCAAATAGAACAAATTCCCGGCTTTAGTTTATCGATGTAAGTTTAAGTTTTGATTATGCCAAACTGCATTTACAAACTTCTATTACACAGGAAAACACAGTTTTTAATTCAAAGAAAACAAAAACTACTTTAACTATCCTTGAGGTGATGTTTTCACATTTGAGCTCAACCTTTTTAGCTCTAGTTTAAAGATACCTTAATTTTGGTAAAATTACCCCAGTTTAAAAAAGAAATTGCATTTCCATTTAAAGAAATTAATTAAAATCATAAGCAATCCAAACTGTTCAGTAAGTAAAAAGAGAATAATAATAATAACAGATACTGGAAACATCTACATTTTTTTATTATTGAATTGATACAAAGTCGAAGAAACATTTCGTATTGCCTATTTTTGTCCCGGCAATAATAAAAGTTTGTAGGCCTGTGTTATATCTGAAACGAAAGTAAAATAGCAATTTGATTAAAAATAATTAGTAAGAGCAAACAAATTCATATTCCAATTAAATAAGGTCTGGCTGTGGACAATTTTAATAAAAAAAATGTTAACTTGTTATACATAATATGACTTGAACTCATACCCATTACTTTATACGAATTTTGTGCATTCATTACTTACTTTAAATATTTGCACAAACTCAAGATTAAACCTAGTAATAGTAAAAGTTAAGAGATATTTCTTCTTAGGTCAGATAAACTTAAAAGATAATGTTTTACTTTGACCTTAAAAATATCTAGTTAAAATTTCAAGTCAAATTTTATTATTATTATTTTAATTTTATTATTTTATAATCAAATTAGGACAACTAAACTTTCAAAAGCTAGAAGAACTTAGAACATTGTCAAAACCTTAAACGCGTGCTTTTTAAAAAACATGTTTTTTAACTGACAGAAGTTTTATAAAACGTTCTAATTGAAGAATTTTTATAAATTAGGTTTTCAACTTCGTAGTGTCTCGAAACATAAATAAATAAAAAGTAATATATATCTGAATGGCCAGACATAAAAGGTTATAAAAAAACGTACACGAAATTTAAAAGCTTCATGAATAAAATTAATTTTGAAGATATTTATCTTATTTTGAAGATATTTATCTTCAGAATTAATTTTATTCATGAAGCTTTTAAATTTCGTTTACGTTACGAGTGAAAATTCGCTCTGCCGATTTCCGATATTAATAACAATTTAAAAAAATAAATATTAAAACGGGAAGAATAAAATACTTCTAAAAGTCAGAATTAAAAAATGTTCGATATTTTTTCTACGAAAAATATATTTATGGGTGTTTTTTATTTAAAGTTTTATCAGTTAAAGTTAGTTATTTATTTCAATACAATGCATACATGAATTTAAAAATGGAGGAATTAAATGGAAAAGTGTAGTGAAGAATGTGACAACCCAAATTTAAATTATATTTTTGTGTAGAGATGTGCAGCTTGTAGACCTACCTCAAGGTTTTGGATTTACATTTTTCAAATATTATGAATTAACATTAATAGCAAATGTTAAAATTACATTACATTTGTTTCTGAATTAAAAAGTGCCATATAATGAATATTTGTTTGCAGCGTTTTAAATCAGCACTGAGTTTTAAGTGTTATTGGATTACATTTTCACAAATTAAGGTTATTGATATTTTCGAAAACTAATAAAATTTATTTATATTTTATTGTATACGGCACAATATGCCTTCATATCCAAAAAACATTATTTTGTCATGCAAATATTACTAATTAAAGGTGTTACCATAACGTGTTTTATTATAGGGGACACTTAAAAATAACTGCTATTAAAAATAACGTATTTACAAGATTATTTACATTGCATCAATTTTAACTCCAACATCAGGATCAAAAGTTAAAACTCATCTCCTTTTAGAATAGATCGAGTTACCAAATTTTTATGGCGTAATTGTTTATTTCACAGAGCGGTCGTTTATCGCGTGAGCCAAAATAAGATGAAAAGAAGAGAACGTACTATTGTAGATAGAGAAGGACTAAATATACTATTCTAAGATCACATGATCGCTGAAGCATAATGTAGTTGCATAATTTTTAAGAATATATTATACCTTACAATCCAACGACAATACTACGCAATGTTGCGTAGAAATGTAAATATGAATTATGTCTTCTTCTTTATTTTATATTATATTGCCTTGGTAGAGAGCTAAAAATCTTTGCTCGACATATGGCCAATAATTTGTGTGTTTAAGGAAAAGCGGTAAAAACCTATTGTTTTTCACGGCAGACCTCTCTTAGATTGCTTTAATTCATGAAAGGCAAGTCCTACGAAAGGCAGAGGCAGCAGCATGTGGTCAAGATCCAATATCACCGTGACTAATCTAGGCAGTTACTTGCTAGAAATCGGAAAAGTTAAGGGCTTCCTTAAAATAAGTCACGGCTCTTTTCCCATATACCAAAAATGCGCACTTCCTTAATTGTGTTTAACATCCTCCAGCTTGTGCCACTGGCACTGCACATAACTCGACTCGGTAGTCAGGATTAACTTAACCATATTTCAGGCTGTTCCCCTAGTTTAAGGATGGGCCATCCTAAGGGAATCAACTTAATCAAAATAAACCGCCTTAAGCAGCAGTTAATGGTCTATATTGTTGCCTGACAGACTTTCCCTTCTTTGAAGAAGTAGTGAAATGTATGTAAAAAGTATGAATGCTAACTGACAAATTTGTGGTCTATCGAGAATTTTTAAATATCACAACAAGTTGAGCACCACAAACAACTATGCTATGCATTATATTACCATATTTACTTGCTTAAATTTTTATTAAATTTCATCGAAACATATCTAAAAATATTTTTTCTTCATAATTTTCAACCTTCAAGGCAAAATATCATTACCGAGGATTTTCAATTTCATTGCAATCATTTTCAATATCATTTTTAGAAATTGATGCAACATTTTTCTCTTCATTTTAATAATTTGATTGTTGTCTTTACAGCGTTTTCTTTAACTTTCTATAAACAAATTATATCACAAATCGGCAAATACTTAGTATGTTAAGAGTTAGTTTAATTAGTTAGTTTTATTTGATATCATCTTCTAAAAATAACAGAACAGTACATTAATACAAATGTTCAGGTTTATTAGCATTAGTTGTTACTATAAATTACCCCAAATTCATTTAGCGGGTTACTTTTTATGTATCATTTTTAATTTACAAGTATTCGTCACACTCAACAATGCCCCACTTTGATCCGGCTAAAAAATCAGCCCAAGTTTCGAAGGGTTCAGATCTTAATGAAATTGTAACAATTTCAGTTACTGTACAATAAAAATACTTTTATAAGATACATCAATACCGTTTATTTGTACTTAAAAGATACCAAAAATATTAACAAAAAGTTGTTTTTCTGTTTACCCCAACATGTATTACCCGATTTCCATCGCATTTTCGCTAGCTTCTGTAATTAAACTAGGGTATATCATCTTGTTGCGATATCTGAGAGGGGAGAAACTAGTGCAGATCGGAATGTGTACTGTTTTAGATAGTACTTTAGTAATTAAGTAGTTTTTATGCCGCAATAAATAATATGATAAAAGTGACAATATAGCGTAAATTATTGTATGTTTAGTACTATTTCTACTATGGTTTTATGTATACCTACTTTGCCACCTTTGGAAATAATTGTTGAACAGATATTTTCATTTATTCATTTATTTATTTGTTTATTTACTTTTGCTTGTTTATTTGTTTCTTTGTTTTTAATTGGTAATCAGAGAAATAATCAAAAATTGTAATATTATTATAATTAACAAATGTTTAACCATAAATAAAAATCAATGCTCATAATTAGTAATCAGTAATCATTAATTTAGCGCATATATATATGACATATTTCCTTTTTAAATATAACATTTTTTATGCTTGGTTGCTACACTTTCGGCGGGTTTACTTATTGCACGGGGAACAGATTTTAGTTACTTTATTACCTGAACAGCACTTTATTTGGAACTTCTTTCCTCTTTTTACAAAGGAAGAGATTTTGCGTGAGACTTCTGAACATATCGCTATATTGGTTGCTTTCTCTTGGTGATCTTTATATTTCCCTGAAAGTTCTTCCCGTGAAATATTTTCACCAGTCGTTTCCTTGTACAAAAGTTACGCATTCATTCTAACCAAATGGAGACTACTTACTTAATCGTAAGAGTAAAATTATTTAATCTGCAAAGTTGCGTTGACAAGCGTCCCACTTTATGCTTTTTACATTTTTGCATCTTTTGGAAATTCTGTTTTATTTTGACGGATGATCCCAACGAGAGAAATTTTGTGCTATAAAAGTTATTGCCCGGAAAGTACCCGCGAAAAAAGTGCTTTAAAATGAGGAATTTAGCCAATGAAATTCATGTAGATCCCATTTCGTTTTTACATACCTGCTTTTTGTACCAAATACAGTTTAAAGTTTCATGCCAAATTTATCCAGTTTATTTGGCATGTATTGCGTAAATCTACAACCAGTTTTTATTGGGGTTTGGCAGCTTGCTTTTAATATTACTGACTGCCTTCAATGAATGCTTGCCTTACTCTTGATACCAGAGCAAATTTCACAACTCCCTCTCGTAAGTTGGTTTACTCGTTTCTTTCCAAAACGTAAAAATCCTAGAAGCAATTATGGCTCATGTATTGGAATAAATGAGGCACTCTATTTCTTATTCCATTAAAACGAAGTGTTGACATTTGCTTTCCCCCAATTTATCTCGAAGTAAGCTTCATTCCGTCTGCAAATCTTTATGCTTCCAATTCAGATTATTTTATTATGTTTTCCAAAATGTGATTGTAAGCTAGTAATAACCGCATACATCTTTGAAAATAGTGTACAGATTTGGTCTATCAGGTGAAAAAGTTGCTTCGATTTTTTTCTAAACTTCAATAGCATTTTCAACATCCTGCCATTCTCTATATTGTTCATTATTGGGTTCAGAATATGCCAACAATAATTCTTTTTCGTCTTCTACTTATATTTGAAATATTCTCCTTTTCGTCATCAGTGTTTGATGAGTAGTTGTTATAATCGCTATAGACTTTGTCACCATTTTTGAAAAATTCATTTTCACTTTCACATTAATCTCAGAGTATATTTTATCCATATTTATGTATATTATATAAATAATATATATATATATATATTACATATATTTATCCATAGTTATTTCTTCCAATACCTCCTTGCTTTTTTTAAACTCTAGACATACTTAGAATTAGAATCAATAAATTAAAACCAAAGGCAATTACCAGTGTTATAAATATTTTTGCTACTTATCTGCAAAGCAAATTTCAGCAAATTTTTCCAAATTTTTCACGATTTTATATTTGAATTGAATTCGCTACGAATAAAATACTACTTATGGAATCGTAAACTGCAATAATCTATCGGGGAGTGTAAATTGAAAATAATGCCCACAACAACCGAATATAAAAATTATAGCGAGGCGATTTTGTTCTATAAAAATAGCAAAACGACAAATTTTCGTATATAATTTTCTATACCCCATTAAATATACCTACTGATAGATTTTATTTAGTGCCATTCTAAATCATGTATTTATGTATATGTCTTTATTTTACAAAAAATTTTCGTAGAGAAAAAAATAGTTGTTTTTAGTGTGCGTTGTTGATTTTCATTATGCTAATCCAACTAGGGTAGTTGCCTGAATCAGTTACATTAGTTATATTATACTTCTAGCAGTAATGCGTAATTCGTCTGAAAAAAGTAAGGCAATCAACTTAAAAAAGTAGTTATTAATATCCAGCCAGAATTTACAATTTTGAGAACGCTATTCGTTATACTTTTCGAAATATCGAACGAACGAGATTTCTCATGCAAATCTCCCACAACTTCTGGGTGATAGTCCGGTATTCCATTGACGACAACCGTTGAAGACAGCTTTAAAAGCAATTAACTTTTGGTTGTTCATTGTTAAATAGAATCATTTCCGCTCTCTTCCGAATTCGGAAGCATTTCTGGGTATACAATTCTTAAGTACAATAGATGTAAAATATAAAAATATCTAAACTGGGAGTTAAAATGCATACGAATATAAAACACACATGCCTTAAAGCGTTCTTTTTTACGCTGTTCTTTATTTTGTTACAATTTTTATTATTTCATTATTTTCTCTGTAAAGACGAATGTCCCTACATCAAACCCGTCACCCGTGGACGTCATACCTTAGCTTCCTTCGCTAGTACATAAATGCTAGCAAAGTAAAAGTTGTTTTGGGCTATATTAAGCTTATTTCTGTAACAAAAATGTTAACAAACAATAAGCCAATTCCAATCCCCTATTTACTTCCCTGCCAAATTTTGAGAATGCTATTATAAAAACGAAATACGTTTTTGGCTCTGACGCGGTAAAATTCTAGGCCGTAAAGTTGCCAATCATTGGCTTCATTTGTTTACTTTTAAAGGGATATGAACGTAAGAGGAGTCGATACGAGAAGACAATTTAAGTCGATAATTGCAGAAAATTACAATAATTTGAGATGATTTTTTGCTCCATCAGAGACCATTTTAACGTTTTAATTAAAAACTCATTTCGACTTCAAGGTCCATTATTACCGACTTTCTGTCACAGAGAGGTGTCTGACATGGCATCCGTGCAAAGACTGAAAATGTAAATGTAGTATTCTTGCATTGACTTCTATAGTTTTTGTGAACAGCCTTCTCCGAATTCATTTTAGAGGTAATTTCGACCAAAAGATTGAGACGTAATTAACGGCTCTATTATGTAATTATTTGGTACGGCGAGCTCCCATTCAATTGCTTGACATAATATCCAAATAGCTGGGAAATTTCAGAGTAAAAAGTAAGCCTTGTTAAACATAAGAAGAAATGCTGTCACGTCAAACATATTAGGAAAAATGTTCAACTTCCGGTAACTTCAGCGGAGACTAGATGTCTTTAGTCTTCTTATTAGGCTTAAATTGATAATGATTTATCAACTTTAATTATTTGTGTGTTTTGTATTAAGCATGCTTTTAGCCTAGTACCGGTGATAGCACCACTGGCAGTCTGGGCAGAATTATCGTGGCGCCCCCTTAAGGGCACGAATATCAATTAGCAACAGAGGCTCCAGGCTGCGGCGCCCCTACAGATCTGGCGCTCTGGACCATCGCAAGTCTGCACCCTACCCTAACGCCGGCAAACAGTTTGCCTGTGTATGTTAATCCATTGCACTAACATATTTTGTTTTATAAAAGATTTATAGACGGATTTTAAAATCCTAATTTCAGTCTTATAGACTGAATATAGTCCTTATATTGACCATCTATCAGGATTTCTGAAACGTACACTTTTGTTATATATAAAGATTGAAACTAATTTAAGTAAACATTATTATTTAAATTTTGTTTCGAAAATGTTAGTCAAAAATATGTGCTAGAAATAAGAAAATAAGGTACGAGTAACTATTATGAACTAAACTTTGACATTGAATTAAAATATCATTTTTCTAATTTACGATAATTTTTCAGTGGGTTGGTCAATTTGAATCAAACTTGATACGAATTATAGTTCAAGTGCTTCATATTAAATTAAGATATCGATGAGCACCGACCTCTTACTAGCCAGAACTGGAAAACTTCCCTATTTGCTAAAGTAAAAAATTACAAATTTGAATTTTTAAATTTTTTGAATACGCGTCCACTAGATTCGATCATTTCGAAAATTTTATCAATAATGGTCTAACTGCCAGGGACGCAGGATAATGTAATAAATGCAAGGGTTTGGATTGATCACATAATATCGGTGCGCATTTCTGCAACCCTTCGATCGCCCCAGTAGCTACAACAACCTGTGATCGCACAAGGATGAAAAAGCACGGGGTTTAAAGCGAATGACACAGCTTGTGGATCAGTGTGGATCAGTTACAGCTTTGATAGACTGCATCGGATGATCAAACGATCTCGCACGGGGACCTTGTACAGGTAGTTAAAAGAAGACAATCATGTTGTACAAACTTTTCCAGAATCTTTGTAATAAACGGAAGGCAGGTTTATGAATGTGATTCGATTCAAGATAAAAAGCAAAGAGCATTTTTCCACCAAGAAGAATTATCTAAACGTAAATTTAAAATAGGCAGTGAATAGATTCTAAGTGGAAAAAATAAATCGAAAATTATAATTATTTGAGTCATGGGTAAACCACTGAGATAAAGTTCTTCTTTTCGCTAAAGATCACACAAGCCTAAGCAAACAGTAGTCAATGTCGGCTTCTAGGCGGGAAAACTGTGGCGTATTTTATTCATTTTTCTTCTTAGTCTGTTGATTCCATTTTAATTAACACTACGCCGTCTTCTGAATGCACCTTGTTACAAATTGCGGGAACGAAGGAAGAGAACCAACTCACGGTGCACTGCTGCCCATTGTCTGCGTCAGACAGCTTTCAATCGATTGACTGACGGGCAATCAGCTTCAATCGATCAAGTACGTGAGCATGGACCACGCTGCACTGTCCGCACTCAGCCACTTCATTTGCTTCCAACATTTCTTAAATTATTACTGTTATTATAGATGATGTCCTGCTATGGAAGCTGTGTACCTAGCACCTTGCCCTTGAATAGCCGCCATGCGTGGTTCTGATAATAATGTTGGTTACCGATTTAACAAAACTAATTGACAGCCATGATCGGAACTTTTCAGTTAGTTATGACGAGCAAGCCCTTTGCGTAGCCGCACTCTATATTAGGATTTTACCTGCTCATACGCAAGTAGCTATGGGTTTCTCCAACACAATGTGCTGCATACAGCGTAGGCTTCTTATAGAATGACTGGCTTTTGCCTGCGCCTTCCTGCACCAGCAGAATCTACGATATATTTATGGGTTGCTAATGTGTGCCAAGGAGATATTATACTTATTCTAAGTTGGCCTATGAGTTATTTAGCATTAGCCAGCGTAAAAATTCTTGTCTTTCAGTAAAGGTTCTATAAAACTCCGTCTCAGAGCTTGACAAGGTGTAAGTAACCCCTTGAACGACATGCATTTTTGGAATCCGTAAAATTGTTCGTTAAAACGTTATATAGCAAGTGTAAAGTAATAATAAACAGACAGCGAACGCAAGACGCATATCAAATTACACATTTACTTTCATTATTATAATTATAAAAGGTTAATGCTGACAATAAAGCTGAAATAGAAAAATTGCGTATTTTATTATTTCGCAATTAATGCGTGGAGAAGTAACGTGGTGATGGCATGAGGTAACACAGGTACAGTATAGCGAAGAATAAAAATGCAAATAGGAACTATAAAAATATATTAATCGCATATTTGAGGAACCCCATAAGCCATCTTATTCCGTAGAATGCATTTTTAGCCATTAAGCATCATGTCAGTGCATTAGTAATGAAAGAACAAGCGACTTACAAATTGCGCATATTAGAAAAGGTCACTAACTCAATGTGTTTCTGAAGTATATGAATGGTAACACAAATTTTTAAAATTATTCAAAATTCCCCTCTAATAATTAAACTAACTAAAAGATAACTTAAAAATTCTTATTGTAGAATTTTAATTATAAATAAATAAAACTAATTGCATAATTTTTTCATAAAATTCGAGTTTTATCTATGTAATTGAGAAATCTCATAAGTTAACTTGGATTGAGATTTTAGACACTGAGAATTAAAAATTTTTAATTGAAATTTATGTACAAGAAACACTATAAAATACATTAACTAATTTTGAGTGAAGACAAAAATTTTCTTCAGAAAACAATTTTGTTCTCTCTTGTAGTTTTTTTTGACTTATAGCCTCTCGTAAATATACGATAAATCTGTTCTCTTACCCTCTACAAAATTTTTTTACAATCTTTGTTAATAAAAAATATAAGCAGAAATGCAAGTGGCTTGTTAATTTAAGTATCCATAATTCATGTTTATTTGTTATGTTTCTAATGTCTTTAAATTCTATTAAATTTTGTGTAACTTTTCGAAACAAGCTAAATATATATTTTTCCTTACTTCAGAAAGATTGCAAATATTTAAAAGTGAAAAAAAACAAATGTTAGTATAATTTATAAATCAAAACTTATTGAAGTACTGTTTAAAAAAGCAAAAAATCCGTTAGTCAAAAGTAGACCCTATCCAATATCATTTTCTTATTCAAAATCAAACTACTTCGACTTCGGCAACCAACACAATTTAAAATTGCATTTTATAAATCTATAATTGCGTTAAAAAGGTATAGGGGATTAGACTACGAATTAAAAAAAATTAAATTTATAAAAAATTATTTGTCAGCCGACAAGAGTTAGCTATCCAAGATTAAAGTACTCCTAAACTTTTGTTTGTTTCGGATTGAACGTCGTATATGATCTCTTTCCTGCTCTTTTCTTTACTCTCGCCGAAAGGAAAATGTAAAATCAAATAAAAACTTTCTTTGAGTTTGTCCCCAATAAGGAAATCGGTTATATTAAACAATTTATAGGTCATTTTTCCTATGACACAGTTAAAATATTGTAACAACTACGAGAGCAAGTCTGTTATTTTCCCTCATATTTGCATAGTTAAGAAACAATTCTATTATGAAACAAGAATTCCTTATTTATTTCAAATAAGGCTTTAGTTATCATTCAAAATTTTAAAATAAACGTGCTTTTATAAAATTAAGTTCACTCATAATCACTTGTTACCGACCGAGGAGTAAGCACTGACAAGTACACAGCAGTGAATCCGGGCCTGAAGTTATAATCGTGGAAAAAGCGAAACGATTTCCTCCGTCGTACCTTGTAAATAGTTCTCTTTTTCTAAGCTCTTTTAATTGCCTTTTATTACAAAAGGAAGTAAAATTCAGTTTTATTCAAAATTATACCATAATAAACCATGAATTTGTCTTAGTTACTAATAAATTCTATAAAATATAAAAATAATAGGCGTATGTAATGTAGCATTCTTAATACATTTTTATCTAAAAGTAACCATTATCATATCAGAGTTATAAATTTTTTTTTGATTAATTTTAAATAATCTTTCCTCCTTCCCCAGATGTCCTAAAACCCACGGGTTTTTTCGTTAGATAACCTGATAAGTATTCACCTGTTGCTACAGTATAAAATAAAATCTCTTTGAATCAAAATCTCCAATTACTGTAACTCGAGTCTCTGATAAAATCTCGTAGTGCAAGGAACCAGTCGCAACAATATTTCAGCATTCAGCTCTTAACTGAGCACAATCAACAGGATATGTCAAGGATATCCTAAAAGTTTCGAATATCCATAAAGTGGGAATATGTCACCGCCTGGCAGGAGCGAATGATAAATTTATTGAATATGTCTATTATCAGAGGACAAACCTCTGCACTGCTGCGGATGTATCTAGGGAAGTCCGATGAGCCCATAAAAAATTCAATGGCCTGTTGTTCTCATGTTTGTTTGTTTGTCGGCTGTAGTTGTGCCGAAAGCGCTTTTAACACTGGGAACTGCGATGCTGCTGCGAGGATAAAGTGCCATGTTTTATTTTTCCATTTCGCAATCCCCTTCGGATGTTTTACGTCGTATATTTGTCCAGGCAAGTGGATAAAAAATCGCATAGATTCATCGGAAGGAAAGTGTCCATTGTACACACGCTTTCGCCGACAATTTTAGGGACTTCATCGACTTGCTAATTTAGTGATGAATGGCCTCATCTTTTTTGCATAGGGATGCAATATAATTCTTTATTGACGACTTTTGATTACCTTAAAATATAAGCCAGTTGTTTAAATTCTAAAAATAAAAAACTAAATCAATTTTGAACACAAACGAAAATAAAATCGTTTAAAGCATAATTAAATTTATTAAAAATAAGTTATTTTGCAATTTTCCAAAATTAAATGTCACATCAGCATAGCCTTTCCTTTTAATGGAAACGTGGCGTGTTATTTTAAAAATTACTTGAAATTTACCAATTCATGTACCAATAAAATAAGTTAAATTCATAATTCTTATAATAATGTTTGAACTCTCAAAAAATTTTTTGATTTTGTCATGCATGTTCCGATTGTAAAATATATAAGGATCCCCCTGACCACGGACACCCCTCCTGCTAATACCAAGCATACGCGCAGTGGCCTTTTTGAATTTTCCAGACCGCATTGTATTTGTTTTTGCAACTACCACGATACGAATTTTGCATTGTGAAAGAATCTATGTATATGTACACATATTTATCATATATACATGTGTTATATAAGTATCGCAAGATAATGCTTTCCAAGATACAACGGTACAAACAAACACATTTTTTTCTTACAAACCACCCATTTGTGTGGGGGGAGGGGCGACCGTTCAAAAGTTCAAGATCAAGGTCACTCAGGGTTATGTGCCATACAACAAACCTCAAGGTCAAAGTCATCAACCTTGGTGCCCACTGCCTAGTGAATTACCAACGTTTTTACTCAAAGGGCCACTTCTTTAGATACGATAGTCTTCCTTGGAACCGTCGATTTAATGCTGCATAATACGCAACTACCTTACTTCAAATTTCAAATGATTGTGTTTGCATTATCATGATGTTTATTTAGCTGCAGTGATCTGCATATCTGCCATTTACCACTCTTTAAACATTTCATCTGAGTTGTAATGAATGAAATGGATATGTATGTCCTTCCTGACTCAGTGAAACCGTCATTGTAATTTTATCATAATACTTCTGATTTATTTTACTGGTGACTTGAATCGGTTCTATTGACTTGTAATTTATTTCATTATATAACTAGATTTCGTTTATCAGAACCTTCCAAGAGCTTAGATAGTCACCAGATAACTTTAACACATGGCATCGCTTTCGATTTCAGATCTTTTACTGGTAACTTGAATCGTTTGGGAGAACCACAATACTTTTTGAAAAACTAGCTAATTATAATTGCCCAGTAAATTAAACACAACACGGCCTTAACTAAATCCAAATTCGATTACCAACACATAATTTACCGACCTTAGATTTTTTAGTTCATATGTGTGCACACGCTAAAGTTACTGAACAAGACCGACTACTCCTATGTATGATAATATAATAATAATTCTCACCATAAGTCATTTTTCTTATTTAATTTCATTAATATTTAATTTTTTGTATCGTATTTTTTGTGTGTAGTATTAGACTGCAAGTGATAAAAGGCAAAAGATGTGCATACAAAACACGCTTGAATTCTATGAGCAAACATAGCAATGATGTAAAACAACAACTTTTAGATATAGGAAAAGGGACGGATTTAGACTCTATTTGTATATAAAATTATAAAAAATGTAATCCTTTCTTGGGTTCACAGTTGAGTAAAACCAGAAGCTTATTGTCAACAGGTTTAATTAATCGATCACCCAGTGAGTTCCAGAATTAGTGATTTTCTGATATATCTCAAAATCTATTGCAGTAAAATTAAAAAATTTGGTATACTCAGTCTTATGATTTGTCTTCATTAGCCAAGTATTAGGTCTCTAGCTGTATAAGTTATAGGGGTGTAATAATGATTGATCGATTGAGTGTAAATAAAATAGGACCTCGAATTAGTTAATTCAATTAATTGGGCTTAAAAATTAGGCTTTGCATCTCAATATTTAATCCAAACCTAATGATCAATATGTTTTATAAAATTAAATTTTTGTGCATAAAGGAATAATTTTTAAATATTTTGTTTGAAAAAAAAATAAAAGTGGGAAGTATTCAAGATATTTTCACAATTCTACAACATAAGTGCCATAAAAGAACAAAATAAAGCCGGTATTAAATGTTTCTTATAAGGATTTCTTAAGATGGCTACTATCTAAAAAATTTTAATTATCAATTAATTTTTGTATATCAAGCGATTGTAGTTACAGTTATAGTTACTCCAGATGTTTAGGAGCTAGAATTTTGGTCGAGCGGTATTCGCCTTTCTTTAACACAGCATAGGGTTTCATATACAGAAGCAGCAGTCGAATTGAAAAAATAAATCATATTATTTTGTAAATAATAAAAAATTATGATAATTGAAGTAGGAAATTGCGAGAACAGTTTACAACCACTTTAAAACACATCGTGGGAATGAAAATAAGTTGCAGCGAATGTAAATCTTTAATAATTAAAGGGAAAAGCAGCTCACAACTATATGAAGGGTTATTGTTTCATATTCTGGCAATTTACCAAGACGTTTTAAGAGATCTGGAACTATAGGCCTTATTTGTTATTAATCAATAGAGGGCGTAATGAAGAATAAGAAAAGTATCAATTTAAATCAATTTTTTTGCGGTGTAAATATCTAATGACAAAATGTTTAGTGAAGTGTGTATTCGAAAATGATGATAATTATAAAAAAGTAAAAATTTTGCAACATGTTACGCAAAATAATAAAATTTGAATTACATTAAGCATAATCATTCAAATTTTTTTTTAATCGTTAATGAATACACATATTTTCATTCTTTCATAGATTTTAAATAAAAAATTGCCTATTGCTGTTTTAGAAACATCAAAACAAATGAGACTGATATAATTTTCACTTTGGATGTTTTTCTTATTTATTTATTGTGTGGAAAATTGTTTATTTATACTAATTAATTTTTAGGCAAATATTTATTTATCTACCATGTTATTTTTTCAAGCTTTAAAATAAGTACAATATACACTTATTTTTGAATGCAATTAAATATAAATAGTTATATTTCTATTTATTTTTTAATTGAATTGAAAGACTCAACTGTTCCTGTCTTTTAATTAAACATTTATAACAAGTTCACTTACTTTTTCAGATTTACTAAGCAATAAAGAAGGAATGTGCGTTTCTTATTTCGAGGTATACCCATCTGAGATTATTATTTCAATCTAAATTCAATCTCTGTACGATCAATCAACAGAAATAAATCCGGACTATAATTCTGCGCTGATTTCGCATTGTTAAAACATCTCTAATATTTACTTGAAATATGCGTGCGATTCTTTTTCATTCCACAGTTTACAATAAAATTAGTTGTAAGACTAGTGTTTTCAAAAGTCTTTTTTAACAAAATTTGGTAAATTAATGTATAAATATAGAGTTTTGAGTAACTCATTGTCATTTTAACACCTCTCAATATTCTCACCTTGTTTTTTATTGTGTTACATTCTCGCACCACAGCCGCGGACGGTACTGTATACAAGTTTATTAAGTCCCTACTAGACTTCGTTTCATATATAGGGTAAATTCGGGAATATGCCCAGGACAAAGATCGGAAGGAAATAACGAGCCATTGGAAGCTAATGTACTTTCCGCGCAACTCATAAAGGATAAAAAAGCGGTTATATTTCCTTAAACACTTGAGTTGACGGACACGAAAACTTAAGCATTAATAGTTCAATTTTTCAATTTCAATTATTTTTCGGGCTATCGGTAAGCATAGTCATTTTTTCATTTTAAGAACTTCTACCTTTTATAGCACTAACAATGTCAAAACTCTAGTGTCCCATATTTTGTTTAAGCCGCTCTTTAGCAATCCGAAGGAAAAGTACTAGGGTTTGAAAATTTTTTGAGAAATACATACGGAGTAATAAAAATCTAGGATGTATTCCGACTAATAAGGAAACGAAAAGAATTAGTAATAAAATAACATGGCAAAATAAATGTTATGAATGTTAATGGGTTTATAACGAACCAAATTTATTTAATGACACATTTTTCAACCAGGGGCAGTTATATAATTAAAGAGGTAGGCTTAAATATTCTTTCAGAGATTTTAGTTGTTTTATTAGCCTATAAATAGAGTCAGTCCTTACTTAATTTAAACGTATGTCTTACCTGACCTATATGTGCACTTTCATTTCTTTATAGATTCTTAATTACATCCCTTATGGATACTTAATTGCACCTAGGCTTTAGGCGGAATATTTAAGATCAATATAATTTACGTGTATGCTAATCTGTAAGGAGGCTCTAGGTATCTTAGATGATTGACATCTAACGTCTCATAATGCTTGACGAATTAGAAATATTACAAGCAAAATACAAATTTGTATGACCATAGTATGAGACATTGCATAAATTCCGGGTGGGAGTTCACGTGTTGAGTATAGCAAAAAAAAGAAGGAATTTGTTAGTGTTGTAAAAGTCAACATTTATGAATAAATTAGGAGGACATGCATATTAAGATAACATTTGTTTTTGTAATACATGAAATACGAAAATGGAGTTCTCGGGATATTCAGTCTTAAGAGTAATTGTTTGGATAATTTATTCGTGACGAAAACCAAAACTTGCCTTTAAAATGAACTCTAACTCAACTATGGCAAAGCCCAAAGGAGGGTAATGTTTGTATTGTTGTTCATTAGTTCCCCTCTGGAGGCAAACCCGCGGGACCAATTGCACAAATCCGATCACATCAAATTCCTCTTGACGCTGTTGTTGTTACATAAGTAATTCAACAAAAAATTTTGGTAAACGCTAACGACCACATTGTAGGAAGGATTTAAGAAATATTTGAATTCGAACAATGTGGTTATCTTGACGGGCAGCTTCCAAAATCATTGCTATAATTATAATAATCTGAATTCCAAATATACAGTATCGCTATGTTCATTATCTCATTGTCGAACACTACATTTTTCATTGATCTACCCCTATCACGATGAACATAAATAAAATAAAGAGTGCTCTACAGTTTTTAAACAATAATGAAGGCTCCAGTATCTAAGTAAGATATAGGTGAAGCGTATTTGTCTCTTTGGTTTACATCGTATTTTAGTTATTTTGTTTCATTTGATAAACCAAACTGGCATAAAGTGTGATAATAATTATTTTATTTATATTTTCCGGAGTGTTTCGACGTTATTACTCCCCAAGTGGTACAACAAAATCCAACCCAACTTCCCTTCAGCTAAGGTAGAATTTTAAATTACCTAGGAATAGGAATTAGTTTACAGTAGTTGGAAGTCAACTTGTACCAAAGTCGAATTCATTGTTCATTTACGAACAGCGTCCAATGTCTGTATATAAACTGTCACAATAAACTATTTTCATTGACTAACGAACACTACAATTAAACTGCAGACAGAAGTCGCAATTTATTAAAGTTCAAGCCGGTAATATGGGGAAACATTCCTGAAACATCATGTTTTAGAAAAATTAGGTAATCTTATTAAAATGAAAAAAACAATTTCAAGGTCAATTTTCAAAAGTGGTTATAGAATAATAATCTTCTCAAAGTTTCACTATAAAATTTATTAACAAACAGCTCATACGACTAATATTAACAACATAAAATTTAGAGAGACCATGAGGAAAAAATATTTACACTAAGAATCTGCAGATTCTTTGAGGAAGAACGGAGAATATTAGAGCATTATTGTGTTAACACTGAAGTTTGATTAATCATAGGTGGATGATAGTTAGACCAGCTGTAACTGGAATTCGCAAGACCAGAACTCATAAGTTCCGGGTACGAATAGTCTGAACGTAATTGTCCTACACTAGAACCCGTAGCTGACTGCCTCGAGCCACTTTCAGGCAGATTACCATGCGTTATAGGTTGTCCGATAAACGATCCACCATTTAAAAACTGCCGATTGTGGTGACCGCTATCTATTGTCGTTAGCCCGCCAGATTCATTAGCCAAGCTATCAGGCCTATTGTAGTAAGGGCCCATCGCTTGGTTGCTGGGAAATAAAGACGAATTGGTATAGAGGTACGAATAGCTCGAGGAAACTTCGCTATGGGAGGTAGAGAGCTGCGTCCTTGCAAAAATAGAATTTTGATTTGTTATATGGCTATCCACATGAGCAGGATTTGGAACACGCCCCGATGCTATTCTCTTCTCTTCCCCTCGTGTTGTGGTCTTTTCAGTATTGTCTTGTTTTTTCGAACCCTCTTTTTCTATCCGCTTGCTCTTCTTATCTTTGAAATGAGTCTTCTTATGTTTGCTAAGATGATCACTTCGTGAAAATTTCTTGGGGCAAAGACTACAACTATATGGACGGTAATTTGTATGCGTACGACCATGTCTTTGTAATTCGTCGGATCGAGAAAAGCGTTTCATACAAGTTAAGCAAGTGAAAGGCCTTTCACCAGTGTGCCACCTTAAGTGTGTCTTCAAATGGCTAGCTTTTCCGTATAATCTTTCACAGCCTGGGACTGGACATATATGTTGCTTACGCCCTCTTTCATCAGGTCCAACGATTGGGGGTAATCCTGCCATTTCGTTTGTACAGTTTGGACATGTACACCGCACAGATCTTCTTTGTAATTGAGATTGAAATGCAATATCCTCAAGATTTAATCCATACGAATTGGTCGGCCAAGTGGCATATAGACGATCCTGAGTGAACCAAGATGAGCCAGATGACATAGCTATATTACTATAGTAGTTAGGGCTATATTGGTGGTATGCAAATTGAGCCCTATGAAAATTATAAACATAAAAGTCAGTAAACTATCAACCTAAAATTTAAAGTATCTCACCTATTCGCAAGTTCCCAAGAATAGTTATTATTGTTTAGCTCAGATGATGAATTAGATGCACATGTGGGTGAAGGAAAAATCGTTGGGGATAAGCTTGATGATGTATTCGATTGACTCGATGATGAAGCAGATCCAGTGGATGATGATTGGGGAGGGTAGTGCCACTGATGCATAGTCTGAACTCTGTGTTATTAATTAAATTAACAATTAATTAACAATAACTTAACAAAAACATCAAATGAAAGGTAACTAAATTTATTCATAATTCTACCTGTTAGAAGATGATGAAGCAAGACTTTCAAATCGATGTATTGAGTCATTCTGCAAGGACAAAGACTCTCCGGCCACTGAATGCGATGCATTTCTAAAGACAGTAGAGGGACCACTAGCCTAAAAGAAGAAAATATTCACTATCAACTTAAGAAGCAAAGTTTTACAATACCCTTGCAATAAGTTTAGTAATCTATATTTTAATATGTTTCATTTAGTCACGATATAATAATCCAAAATAAAACTGAAAAGTATAACCGAAAAGTTGCTAACGTTAAACTAGTAATTTTTTAAACACAGTACTAAAATCAGTAGTTGATTCAAAAGTTAATCTATTGATTATCGATGTCCTCCATTTAAATTCAAATTGATTTTTTATATAAAATAATAACATAAAAATTTTAAAAACTTTGAAATTTAAAGTCTTTTCCTCGAGATTAGTTGGAGCATAAATATATATTAATATATTTTCAGTACAGATTCTTAAACCCGTCAATGTTTTCTTTAACCTTAATCAAATTTATGGTAAGTATTCAAAAAACACTTACGAATATTTCGACCATACATTTTATCCCGGATTTTGAACTAAATTAAATATAGCGTGTTGACAAAACTCTAAACAAAGCAGTAACAAACAAATGCAATAGTGAAAAACTTGTAAAAAGAAGCAATAGTCATTTAAAAACGCAAACAAAACTTTAAAAACTAAAATAAAATATTAAAATCATAATAAATAATCGTGTAATCTCATAATTCCTACAACGTAAGTTCTATATAAGTTGACTAATAGACTAATAGATTTCACTACATATTACAAACAGTTAAAAGCAAGATGGTTGATCCCAATGAATGGATCAAATTTATTATATTCAAGGAATTACACAAAATAAGAGCAATACATGATTCTGTTCAAATTAATATATAATATATGATTATACATTAATTCTTTTTGGTCACTGCATATCAAAATGACCCATACTTCTCTCTTGGAACAAACCTCCAAAACGCCCCGTGAGGGATTTCTGCGCCCTTATTCAAAATTTGCGGACCCTTCATTCCTTTATATCTCAAAACAGAGCACGCTATTACCTACCTTGTTACCTTCTAAACTGTATGTCTTAAGTAGTGTATCAATATTTCGTGTAAAAAATCGTGAGCAATAAAATCAATATACTTTCAGAGAATTGTCTCTTTGTCACACTAGATATTTTTAAAATTAGTAATCTTCGTACGAGAATGCTTTAAAAATTGATGACATTACGTCAAAGAAAACAACAAGTAGTTATTGTGAAACATGCTACAAGTTCAGGCCTTCCAATAACAAACTGAAAGCAAAATAGATTGAAAAAATGATATAAAAGATAGAAATCATTTTAATGTGTGTTAAAACGCATGAATCCGTTAAATGCGGTATGGTGCAGTGTTAAAGAAGTTCACATATACCTATTCTTACCGTAACTCGTCATTTGATTCGTTCAAAACAAATTGTCAAAACAAAGAGAAATTGAAAAATGAATTAATAAGACAATATAAGAATTTATATAAAGTTAGATGAATAAAAGAAACTACAGTGTTCAATTTAAAAAAAAGGAAAAATTTGAAACTGGTCATTTGATCGGGTTTGGTACGATTAGTTTAGAAATGGACTAAAGACTAGAGACTAAAAATTTTTGCAAGGGCAGAGAAGATAGGGAAAATGGTTTGTTGAATGAATTAGGAGTATCCGACTTGTAGATAACTAGAATTATTTATATAGAAAATTTTTGCCTCGAAGCTTTAACTAATTTTTCTATTTCTATAATTGTTACCAATCTTAACCTAATGTAGAGGAAGACTACGAATTACAAAGACTTATAATATACTTCGATTTAATTCTTTAAAACCCTACTAAAGGAAAACATTATATCATGAAAATTTTCACAAAAAGGACGTTTTCCTCTATTTTATTATATTATACTGTGCTGTGATAAATCCCAACATAATCTCTTACGTACTTCCAACATAAGTATCAAACTTAAAATGTAGTGTAAGACCCGAAATCATGAGGATATAAACATCAACGTGCTTACTAAACTCATTTTTATGAGAAATGAACTCATACAGAAAATAAAATTTAACACGTATTACGTATCTTTAATCAAGCAATAGCTCTCTCAACGAGCATAATTACCAGGTGACAAATGTTACAATTATAATTTAAACTTCAATTTAACGATTTAATAAGGACAAGTATTTCCACCCAGAACAAAAACTGAAAGTATGTAATAAACCAACATTTTTTTATTTACATTGTTCTGAATATAACTTTATTTTTATCTTTCATTAAAACCTTAACCTTAATTGTTCATACATCATTTTCCAAACTTTCAACGTAAAAACAATTAATTAATTTTTTGCTTTGTTGCAATAACTGAGACCAACCTGCTTCCAAAATACAACATGAACGACTGGTATAAATTTTGCTTAAATCTTACCTCTATTGGTTATTTTAATCTTTGCTATCAATGAACGGCACTAGGGTAGAAAATATAATCAAAAACCTCCCAAACACTTTTGTTAGTAGTGTCATCTTTCTGTCACGCTGCAGGAAATTATGAAATAAGTAAGGTTCCTACTTGTTTCTCAACAGTAGCTTTACACGATTTATAAGGATTATGTATGAATTCTGTCTTAAGTCAAGAGTACAGAACAGCAAAATGAATTACAAAGTCGGCGATGAAAAAGTATAGGGCGAGCTCTTTATTATTTGGATATTATAGGTAGGTACAATATGCGTTCATTTTTGACCTGTGTTTATTTATATTACAGTCGTAATTAAAAAATTTTCGATTGAGCAAATAATTAACTCATTTTGTATGATTATTTTTGAATAGGTATATACAAGCTTAAAAGTATGTTAAGTTTTTTTGAGGTACTGTATGATGAATTAATATCTACCAATATTTGAATATATGACACGTTAGAGCATTCAGACCATTAAATGGATATGGAATAAAATTAAGCCGATATCTCAGCTCAAATGCCGTTTATATTCTTATGTAAGAACAAGCATAAGAATCCAAAGCAATGTCATAGAAGACAAGAAATAACCAATAACATTTGAGATATTTTCCTTCTTTGATACTTCTTGCAATTTGGGATTAATTTGAACCGTGAGTTGAAGATCATTGACGGTATATTACATCTCCAATCACTTTAAACAAATGTTCAGGGTAACAGTGTGTTAAGAGCTTGAATGTTCTTGTTATATAAATTGATAACAAAAGCAAAACCAATCCTGGTATTACAAGGACTTAAAATGTCCTGTCTGTATCTTCTGGAAATATTTTACCAAAGGCATTAAAACCATTTGAAAACGCACAAATGTGAAATGCTGAAAATATGATTTTGTTTTTAAAATTATTTTATGTTAAAATTAATGTTTATTTGAAATTATTCAAGGAGGGTTTATTTTGGTTGCTATAAAATATGTTTAATACAATAAAATGTGGGTTAAAGCACAGGATCATCGATTTTTTTCATCCAAATTGAATAAATATGCAAATCTTAGAGGCTATTTTATGCATACTAAGATAGGAATATTTTATATTCGCTTTCATATCAAACTTAATATTAAAACCACAAAACAATAACACTTCAGAACGTACTTAGCCCAAAAATATTCTTATGATGGGATAATATTTAGACGAAAATTCAATTTAATTATTAATTATTATTAATGAATTTTGTTTAAAACTCCTGTTGAAACCAACTTTTTCGTATTTATTATTAATAAAAACACTTATTTAAAGGTTGAGTCGACGCGTCTATAAGTTTATAAGTACATACAACTTACTAGTCTTTTTTTATACATATTTTAACTTTGAAAAGCTGATTTTGTGATACAATCACATTTAAATTCACGAATTTAATTTGTTCAGCTTTTCGGAATTTGTGTTTACCCAATTTTAAAATTAACTTTTTAAAGAGAGAAAATTTTTCGAAGTTTGCAAACACTCGGATTTGTCTTCCTTTTGGGCGAAGTTTCAGTCACAATGACAATCAATTATAGTTGAATTAAACTACATAAAGAAAACAGACAGAGGCACTGATAAAATTATAGTAATAATAGTTTTAGCTTTTATGCAATTGAACAAATATCTTGATCAATTTTATTAAATATGTTGTAAATTACGTAAGAAACTACCCGTTTGGTATTTGTTTTGAATTAATTGATTATTTTGTATTTAATTTTACGGGTTTCGGATGCTTAGCTGCGTTTAAAAAGTCTAAGATGAGTTGAAATGGATATTGAGCACTAATTGCAGTATTTAGCAAAGCGACGTACTAATCCTCCAAAGGCCTTTCTGACACCACGGTTCATCGAACACACATAGTAAAAGCCAGGTCTGCTTGCTACATCACTTCAACCAACTTGAACTTTTTGCACCGAATAGGCTAAGCCAGGAACTAGAAACGGAAGACACTGGAACTGTGGCTAACTTAGATACCTTTTTCGGAACCAAACTTACTTGCACCATTGCTCCTGGTAAATTATTCGTAAACGCCGACTGCAGGCCCGGCATCATGGTTCTTGGCACTTGCACAGATTTTCCTTATAGTGGACAGAAAGCACTTCGGAATCCACGAATTTCGCCACTGACAGTGCACGAGCCACGGCAATTATCAGTCCTCATCTACTGCTAGTTCAACGATTACAGTCTGCGTGGTAACGAGCGAGCGACGGGGCACCAGCGATTCTCGAATTACTTGCACGCACTTAATCCTCGAGACGACGAAATCACTTAACTCCCAAACATACAGACGGAAACTGATTTTTGTTGTTCTATTTGCGCGCCGAGGAGCGACAGCCACCGAGTCTTGAGGAAAGCAGTCGGCAAGGCGAGCCCGCAGAACGACAGTTCACACAGGACGGTGTTTCTATTTCGCTTGCACTAATCCTTTCTAATGGCGAGCGCCGTCCGTCCTGGCCTGGCACACGCACCACCACAGCATTGGTCGGCCACTTAGGAAAAGCTCGCGTAGAGATGCTGCGGCTGTATCAGCACACAAGGCAGCCCGAGAACAAAACAGAGCGGGAATTGTGGCATGTGGTCCAATGAAATAACTGTATTTAAGTGGGCGTGACCGACACCCGATTGACAAGCCGTGAGATGGAAGATCACGCGGATCATGAAAAGGAAAGGAACGCATGTGGCCTGGAATTTTGTTTCCTTTTTTATTGCGCAGTTCGCACGCATCCCACAAATTAGGACGTGTGCTCAGCCCAGTGTTGTCCCTTACCCCCGGAGTGATGCACGTCCTAGGACAGTTTAACGACTAGAGCCTTGATTTGGGGGCTGGTGTGGGGTTGGTGCGTTACTTAAAGCCACCTTCCGCCTCCGCTTGCCAGCCAGCTCTTTAGTGACCGGTTCGTTATCAAGGGCGGCACGGGCTGATGTGCGTACACCGCGCTGTGTTCATAATTAAATGCGTGCCAAATGCCAAATTGTCATGAGGTTAATTGATTTTAAGAAATCGTAGACAGCAGATTTGGCAGAAGTCATGATTTTAACAGACATAATAAGAATAAACAAATTCAGAGTGGTATGAAAATTTATTTCATCCCTCTCATGTAAACATCATTGCAGTCTTCATATGAAAGTATAAAACGGGTATAAACATACCCGTAAACTACTCGCTACACTGCAGCAAGATACAGAAATTGAACTTAATTCGGATTGACGATTCTTTTCCACGTGGCCATCATAACAATATCGTTTATTGTAAACATAACCATCTTATCATTGCTACTTATAATTAGATACTCTTCAATATTAATGAAAATTTTGATTTCGCAATGTATTTTTATATTATAATAATTACAACAATTCGCAACCGTTATAACGATTTAGGTCTTTAGAACACCATTGTCCACTTAAAAAAGAATGACCACGAAATTGACCTTTCATTCAAGAAGCCTTCAATTTCAAGGTGAACTCATTATTTGTAACAGAGGAAGATACTAAATTCTTGTTTGCGCCCATTTCCTGGCTTCCGGAAAAGGAATCTTTTTTTTTTTTGAAATTAAACCTAACGAAATTTCCTGCAACGAAAAATATTTCTCTACTTGGATCATTTTAATTTGTAATAAATTTTTAATATATACAAATTTCCCGATTATTTTAAAGTATTAATGTATTTAATTTGATTTACACGTCTAAGCTAAAAAGAATTCAAAAGATACATAAAATATCGACAGCAGCCCTGTACGGTATTGTTTAGTGAAATTTCATACAAATCCTTGTTAACTCCATAAAAAGTCACTAAAGGTAAAAAAAATAATAAACAACATTATGACGAAT
Organism: Proctacanthus coquilletti; assembly: GCA_001932985.1. Classification (NCBI taxonomy): domain Eukaryota; kingdom Metazoa; phylum Arthropoda; class Insecta; order Diptera; family Asilidae; genus Proctacanthus; species Proctacanthus coquilletti. The sequence continues at coordinate 353,453 of MNCL01000060.1, forward strand.
ATACTTCGGAATTCTCCAGATGATGGATACTCGTTACCCGTTATCCCAAGTACCTATAGCTGATATCTTTACAAACAGTTGCTAGATTATTTAAATTTTTTATCAAAAAGCGGTGCTAGCAGCAGTTTAATTTATACAAGCGGACAATTTAAAGAGACAATCAATCAAGCAATAAACAAAAAATTATAAAGTTTACCAATATTCCAAACATAAATAATATAATAATACACTACCATGAAATAATGTTGATTTAAAACGAAAGGCTGCCGACACTGTAGACAATTTCAAAACATGCGCCGTTGGCATTCATCCACTTCACGTGGGTATTGTGGAAGAAATGTTGAAATTTTTTAAAAGGCAAATGATCTTTAGAGTTATAACACATACGCTTATAAGGATCACTTAAAAATAATGCGTTTGATGTTATGTATAAAGATGTAACCGTGGTTGTCACCCAGAGCAAACCGTCCGGCCCGCCCCCTTCAGTGACACCACAGAGTCTCATCATTTTCTTTTTTTTGACTTACACAGTACATAGTTCCACTTAAACATACAAAATATTGTCTTTGACTTAAAAAACATAATATGAATCTATTTTAGAAATTAATGATATAATGTGCAAAATTCAGTCATTATTCATCCTGACATTTTCTGAACAAAGTAAATCTTTAGGACATTCCTAAACAAATTAAAGCTTTGTAACGAAAAAAACAATCTCCCTCAAAACTGGTAACTTTGATGCTTTGTAAGTACATTTTAATCTGTATTTAAGTACTTATAAGAGATACTTAATATAACAATAGCGAATGTAGCGATTTTCACGCCACCTTTATCTCTTTAAAATATTTAAATACAGATTGAAGGTAGATATTTAGCAGATACAGTTTGGAGTTTACCTTGAAATTATATTACAATTAAAGCCTCATATAAATTCGCTCCATACTGCACACTATTGGAACAGATCTAAGAGACGAAACGACAAAATTTTAGCAATATAATTAAAAACTCCTGGAGATATATCCAACTTTTGTAAAAGAAATATTTATCAAAATTAGCCCAGTAATTTTCGAAAATTTAGGATGACTCAAGCGACAAACCTGAAGTAATATAATTTTTTTTTTCAAAATTATTAAAAAAACATTAAATCGAAAAAAATGCGTTTATGGAACCATCTATAAAGTATATCCTCTCAAACAAAAGTAGTGTGTGTGAAGTGTGCAAACAAGGTGCAACAATAATTATGTTTGCATTATTTAGGATATTTGAACGGTCTGACTTTTATAATAATATTCAACTTATATGGCTTACGATAGATGGAAATTGACTGAATTGCATGTTCGAATACACTAACCCATTGCCTTTTGTGGCCACTGTGATTTTTAAAAAATAATATAAGAAATAAATGTTTGTCTATACATGAACATGTGGATGAATAACATGTTTTCGGTTATTCTCTGAGAAAATCTGAACTCTTTTTCTATTTCTATTTTAAATTAAGTTCTTGGTATTTGGATTCCTTTACGATCTTGAAAATCCTCACAGTGTTTGTTTACCCCACTGTTACCCTACAGTTTTCTATGGGTCATTTGTTTAATAACTTTGATATATTCTGTAATAAGTTCATTCATTTTGGAAGCTAAATGCATTAAATATCGTACAATAGTTCACCCGTAATCGTCGACTGGGAGGCCTTCTCCAAATCGGTTTGCTGGATGACAAAATTACTAAAAATATATTCCCTTTCTTTGCTGGGCGTGATAATTTGAATTATCTCGAGGTTCTTGCATTCAATCACTCACTTAAGAGTAAGAGGCTTAAGACAAATATCACTAAGTATCGTTTCAATTAATCTTATTATTAATCTCAGTTACAAAATTTTGCATATTAGCGAATTGAAAATATATTTTGAAAATATCGAGAGAAAAAAAGTATCTCGAATACAACGAAGCAACTCGACTAATAATGTGCCTATAAAGAGGACAAATAACCCAGGGAAGACTAATTCGTTCCCGCAAAGGGGACAGACACTCATTTGGAATCGGTTTGTGTGTTTGCCTGCCGCATCTAAGGGCTCCATTACAAGAAGAGTGATCTAGGATAAGTCAAATTGCCAGTTTTATTGGCCCCGATGCAGGGGCACAAGGGCTTCATTCACACATGCTCCTTTGATGGAAGAAAGTCGGCAAGGAAGTATTCTGCCGTAATTTGCAATAGCCACATGAAAAGAAAAGCAAACACCGAACGGGGACCGGTCATAAATCATGGCGAACACCCGCTGGGCGGTTGGTTTGTATTTGGTGCCTTCGATGACAATGGCCGGTGTAGGGCTCTGCAGGGAGCGGACTCTCCACTACATCAAAGCGAGCTGTGCTCGTCGGCTAACTTGCAGGACGATTCCGCTATAGCACAGTGCTATAAATCATAAGCGATGTGCTATGGTTACATCTCCAATTTCAGTTGACAATGATGTTGTCCTCTTAGCCCGACTTAAGGATGAGGTTTCCTTTTGAAAATCATGGCCAAGGGACGCAGAAGTCACTCATTCAAAAGAGAATGCGGAGTCGTTTACACTTTTATGATGGCTTTGTAGTCGTTCGGCACTTCGGAATTTTCTGTGTCAGTCCATATGCTGGCCACTTACCGAGCTACTGTAGGTTATCGTCATATAAGCCACAAGATTATCACCGAAAAATTCCGATTCCCATTCACAACCCGTTTTTGCTAAATTGATAATCGCCACAACGAATCGATCTGACACGCATCGCTCAATTCGATTTTTCAAGAAATGAAGACGTCAACACATGGCAATATTTTCTTAGGATAAATTAGGCCTGTTGTCGTACTCGAGTTGAGTAAATATTTTAGGGAAAAATGTAAGACATTATCGTATAAAAATCAATGAAGTTAATCACGGACACCCAGAAGGAAGTCAACAACGAAAACTTTTGTTATTTTGATTTATACTTACGCATGATCTATTTAAAACCTTTCAAATATTAGCGTCACAAAATGCTGTTGAGATACTGCGGATTTAGGTAAAGTATCGTCATGAAACATTTCCTACTAGACCTAGAATGAAGGCAATGTTCTTCCTCCAAAATGCACTAATGAATTTACTCAGGAATTTTCAGCAAATTGATTGATTGATATGTGTTTCTAAATGTTAACAATTCCTGTGCATATATAATTTTTATTGAACTTTGTACTTATTGGCTTCTTATTACTTTCTTTAACTATGATTGTTGATTGCGAGCTTTAACGAGTAATCGAGAGGTTTTGCGGTCCCGCCCTATTTTTAGTTTCAAAAGTCCTAGTCTTAAACGTCTCTAATCGTCGCAGAGTTTCGTATTCAGACGTCATACATTGTAAATTGTGGATTTGTGACGTGGGTATGAGTCCCTGCACATAGACCACTGGACCTTTTTGGAGTCATACATACTTGCAACATGATATAAATTTCACTGTTAACTCTATCTTGCTGTTGATTCCAGTGCATACAAATAAAAAGCACATAAATAACAAAGTATACCGTACTCATCTTGAAAAAATGAAGGAATGTCTAATTACTTACAAGGAATTTTTGAATAATCAAGTCAATTAGTCAATAAAAGGGTTATTATTTTAAGGTGTCACGGTTTTTCTGATCTTATGGTCACATAAGGTTTTATGGTTTCAAACACAATATAAACATTTTTTGAATTTAAACATTTATAAAAATATCAAAAACATGATATAGAAAAATATAGTCCAGACCTTAGCGCTTTTTCCTATATTCGGTAGTTTTAGCCCGTGCTCGAGAAATACATCGTACTAATATTAAGAAATATAAAATTGACTGTAATCTTAAGTGCTTTTGATATTTATAGTATCTTTTCTAGAAATGTAAATGTAATTATGTTATATGTATTATATATTACTAATGAGCACTTGCGAAAAGTAAAATCGCACTTGTCAAATGTATGTAAAATTGTGTGGATAACACAATAAGCAGAGAAATTACACGCTCTTATTAATTTCCCGATTAACAAATATGTGTTCACAAGCAAAAAATATTGCTGATAATTTATACACAAATTTCTCAAACGGAATCGATATTTATTAAAACTGGGCCTCTTACCCCCAATTTATGCTTGGCATGAACATTTGTCTATGCCTAATAGAATATGTGTGTATTTCTATTCTATAAACAAATTTTGATTCTTTTCGAATATTTTTTGACGCAGTAGGTACGAACCTTTTTATGCTTACTTTCTTAACACAGACCAGACCAGATCCAGATATTATATCTACAATTACACAATTTTCTAAAACAGGCGCTAGCAATAATTTTCAATTTTTAAAATTTTCTCTTTTGTAGAAATTTATACAAATTTCAGATCAAATCAGAATAGTCTAAAAAGTTCTGTTTATTAAACATTTCTGAAAAATTTCGTTTTAGTTTTAACTAATTCGTCTCAGTATTCTTTGAAATTTTTGCTTTCTTACAAGAATCAAAATGAATTAGATTCTTTGATTTCGGTAAGATTCCAGAATAGATTCCACTGAATCACTGCGGGAAAAATGCTATAAATTCAAAGAAAACTAAAATTATTTCAGTGAACACGTGTGAAAAAATTGGAAAATCTAGAGGGTACCTATCTAGTAAGTGCCAATTGTCTTTCAGGACTAGCTAATTGAAAACATAACTAGATACATCCAAAGATGGAATCAAATTATTTTTATATAAAATATATATTTATAAATAACAAAATAGCAATAAAAGCAAACAAAGAAAAATATAAAATCTTTAAAGAGAATTCTTGATTTTATTTATTTTCTGTCTATTTAATTGTTTTTATAGGTAACTAATACCGTAAAAAATTAAAAAAGGAATTAAATAATTTCATTAAGTCCGTGAAATTAACATCGGTCTGTTGAAAAAACTAATAAAATTTTGATACGAGCATATTTTTAACTTTCCAAACAAATATATAATTATGAACTAAATCGATTCTAACGGAGTCTCTAAAATTTAAATCCTATAGTCCAACTATTTATTATTAAATAGTTAAAAAACATACATTTTCGTGTGAGATAGATTAATATTATTATCATTATCATATCAAATTCTTCCCCACAAGTTATGTTTGTAACAACATCAGAGTATAAATCTGAGGAAGAATTTTATAAATATAAATAAAGTTAAAGTTTTTATGTTTCTTTATACATTGAAAAACTCATTGCTTTTGTTGTTACTAGATTTAATGAATTAAGAATTTCTCGTGCTTGATAACTGAAGTAAGTCGGTTTGTTCAAACAATGTAGAATGAGTTTTTGTACAAAAATATAAAGCTATAAGAAATAGTTGTTTAAAGTGGCAGTTTACTATTTCGTACTGTTTAGTTTAAACATTTGCCCAATTGATGCATTTGAACAATTGATGCAACTAGTAAGTTGTTCAATTTTACTACTTTGCTAGAATTGTTCCTTCTTTCTCTCAATGTACTGATTTTGTCGAATGTTATGATTGAATTCGTTTCCATAGAATTTTTAAAAGGACTTTAATGAGTATATTGGACCAATGTTTGTGTATGTAGCAAAGACAGTAATTTTAAATGTTTTGTCGAATTATAAAGTTAAGAATAAAGTTAAAAGCTAGATTTAACATTTTACTCTAATTGTCTTTATTCTGAATATTTGTATCAAGCAAAAAAAATATATGCATAGCTCAGTATTCAGCAAAACTGTACATGTGACTCAAAAATAAATTTACAAATCTTTAATAAGTGTTTTATTATAAGTTTGAAATGTAACCTGATTGAACTACTATAACAATAAAAAGGAATAAAGGAAATTATACAAAGCCTTACTTTTGAGGTGAAACCGTGGGATCCACGGTATTTTCACCTGAAATTGGAAACCCGAAATCCTACTCCCTGCAGTGGATTAGAAGATGATCTGATCTGATTTGATCTAGATTATTCTTTTCAAACCAGCCTGATGAAGAACGAGACGTACATAAGTGAGTAAAAATATGTAGACTCAATAGCATATGGAATATTAGAAACTTGGCAAGAAACTTGGTCATTGATATGCCTCATAAAAAAGAAATATTTCTTCCTGACAAAAAAGCCGGTCTTCACAAAGTGATACTGGAACTCATTTGTAATTAACAGGTCTGATCGGATGTTGTAAACCTCTTGACACATATATCATTTTTAAGGTCCTTGCAGAAATTTCGCTTCCTATGATCCTTTAGCATTTAACCCAATTTTACCCAGCAGGATTCAGTAAAATCGGAAAGAATTCAAAGACCAAGCACAGCAGGTAGTCTTTTAGTTTTTCGACACTAACGCATCTTTTGAACTAGTAACTTTGACTGTGTGGTAGAAAATACAAGTCACAATTAAAATGCAGTATCGCAAACCCGTGTTTTTATTTAGAAATTGGGGAAGTCGTTTTAAAACTCGTGTTAATAAGTACATGTAGTGATGTTTGGAAATAAATCTTTCAACATTATCCTTGGCCTTGGCTTTGCGGTCTAAAATATTTGCCTTGTCTGTTATTTATTTAAGACTAATGAAATACTGTTTATTGCTTTTACCTTTCTATTCTGATTGCGATCGAAGTCAAATGGTATACTTGAAATAAGCAAACCACTAGTGGGCACAATAACTACTAATAATTAACAATTCCAATTAATTTCAAGCGTTTGAATGAAAAAATGTTGTTCACATATAACACAGCAATATTGTGCCGCTATATAGAATTTTCTCTATTTTTTTATAAAGCAGCTTGATACTTTAAAATTGAAGGAGTAGGAAATTTGTAAATCGTGGGCGAAAGGGTATTTATGTCTTATGAAGATTGAAAAAGTGTGAATGTTCACTAAAGCATTCATAGCGCATACTTACTCTATAGAAAACACGATCCAATTCAAACTCATACGTATAAGGAGATATCTCGCAGTTACCAGTCAATAAATACATATTTCAAAGTTTTACATAAAAATTCCCTCTTTACGGTCTATCGATAGTAAATTGTTACCATTACACCTGTTTACATTAACTTGCGTTCCATAAAAATCTTGATTATTATTTTTTATGTATTCATAGTTAGGGAATGCGCTTATTATGTTTTTTTATTATCGGTTTTCCTGCGTTCGGAATTACCCTTCATTTCGTTAAAATTATATTAGAAAACTTTAATATTTTTCACCACATAAGGATAGAAACAAAAAGTATTTTCTCATTAAATTTTAAGGGTCATGATTAGAAATTAGTACTACGGGAATAATAAGTTGCTTGGACCTTTTCCAAATGATTACAGAATTATTTGCAATATGTTAACGTATTTAATATTTCAATTTCAAAGTGGAATTTTGCAGTATGTTGATTTCTACAGATATCATGTATAGCAACCGCACTGAAATTTGCTTTTTCGAGGGTTGAGCAGGACATTGTTATGAAGAGGTACTGAAATTATAAATAAGTAAACAGTTGAAAAAATGCATATGAAATATGCATACGGTTTAATTGCCCAGAGGTTTATGAAGAAAACAAAAAATTTATTTTCACAGGACTGTTCTTTTTATATAAGGTTGGACCTGAGCTTCGTTAAATCTAAATTAATTGTGATGTTAACCTGATTGAAAAGTAGATCTAGATTTTTGCTGACTTACTTTTAAACAGTAATATTCAGATAGAATTGAGAACTTCTTAAATTTACCTAATTCGGCCGCAAAAGGTTAAAAAACAAATTAATTCTGGAAATAGAAGCGCAATATTTCGTTTTTTTGCTTTTATTCCAGTTAGCATGAAAATTAACGACATCTCTTAGGAAAGAAAAGAAGATGTTATCATAGCAATGAGAAGAGAAGGCAAATGCGAGGCAAGAATGAGAAAGAGAGGTCCTTGCACGTGAAAGGCTTGCACATGAAGTAAAGCCAAAACAAGAACCATTTCCACATTTGCGCCACTCAATTTTCAGGCGCATCTCAGCCATCCAACTACATGTATTATAATTCGCAGTGAGAGTTTTCGTTAGTTGACTACCCAACATTCACAACACAACACGTCGAGGCATGCAATTCATTTATATTTTCTTTATCAAACCCACGAGGATATTCACAGTTGTAATAGTCAAGACGCAATTGGGGGAAAAAATAATACTGTAACGACAAACCGCGAAAGCTCTAAAGCAACACCCATTAAAATCCGTCAACTGTCATAAATTCCCCAAAATTATAGATGTCATCAAGCCCGAAAAGCAATTCTTGAAATGTTCAACGAACGGAAATGTTTAACGTTCAGAAACAAAGTATGAATAATATGAAGTAGCGACACTCCTTAAGGAATGAGAACTTACCGTTATAAAAAGTAAATCGATGTGCGTAAGAATTTTATTCATGGACAGTGTAAAAGCCAGAAGTGAAAACGGTCAAGGCGCGAAAAAGAAAGGTATACTTAGCAAAAGCTCTTCCCCTAAAATTGGGGGATGTTAAAAGTTGATAGCATGTGTTTCTCCTATGCGGCGGTTTGTTTACAATTTTTGACAGTAATTTGATTACATATTTTGCAAAATCAAATTTATGGAATGTTAGTATAGGCAAAATATCTGCCTAGAATGCTCTTATAATTAGAAAATATTTATTGTAAATTTGTTAATTTACAGTAAATCGAAGAAATAAAACTCAAATATGAAAAAAATGTGCTCAGGGGTGGGGAGTACCTAAACTCATTAAGATTTTCGAGGCTGTTTACGCTTTTATTGATTTTTAAAACAATCCTATGCGATATCGCATTAAAATCCTTTAATGTTTACATATTTGAATTTAACGGCTAGTGGGTGCCATATGTGTGTTATTCTTCGCTATTGCTGTCCTTAATCTTCATTGGCTACTTGCGAAAAACTACACCATCGTCGAGAATGTGTTGGTAAAACCTACAGCATAGTTGAGAATGCGTTATTAAATTTTTGGTAATGCGGATCTCAGGCGTTCGAAGTTGAGATATTTGTTTGAAGGTCATTGCTGGCAATATTTGTACTCTTCACACTTACTTTTAAATGCATTTAAGAAATTATTTCCTCTCTCGAACCAGTAGCACTTATGGAATAAAAAGGTTTGGGATGCTTGAATGCTCTACTATTTGCATTTTTGTTATTTTGTGCGCTCTATTGAAATGTCGGTACTTCATAATATTCTCAAACAACTCGATGGGCTTTGGCGTTTTTTATAATATTTTAGATTCAGTCGTTCATATTGCTGCGGAACTCTACGGGATCTTGGCGTATGGTAGCACTATTATTCCTGGCGAAGTGCTTAGTTCCTGAGCTCTTCGATTTGTCACTGAATCCTATTCTAAAAATATTTCGTTGCTTTTGAATTCTGCTGTCAAAAGTTATGCTTGTTTTCAATCATAATTCTTAATTTTTGCGTTACAAAAACTTTTAGGGGAAAAACTTGGCAAGGATAAATAAATTGTTCTCAGAAGTAACAAATGCTGAATGTTAAAATTAGGTTGTTGTATGTCAGCTGTGCTTTATACTAACCGGGCGGGGCTAACTTACAAGTATTTGCATGGACACATTTTCAAAGACCGTCTTTTATAACTCAGGTAAAAAATCAAACAAATTTATATCTCCATCATACAGATACTTTTGGCCAAATACCACCCGCGACATCTAAGAGAAACATGTTCTCAGTCATGTGTTTATCAGTACCGGCGAAGTATGAATAATATATTAAAATAATTTTAAAAAATAAATAATATATTATTCATACTTCGCTACCAGTTACAATGCTATGGGGAACTTAAGTAGCCACTAAAAATTACAACCTTTAACTTTTAGAGTATAAATCGGTGGCAGTAGAGGAAAACGTAAATTTGTTTCAATGATGGAGGCAGTTTAAGTAAGTTTGTTTCCGACAAAATAGATTTATTATTTATTTAAGCTTAATTAATACATTCTGTAGTATGAGTTGTAATTAATACTAATTAAAAATTAAATTAAACTAAGGGTTAGGAAGGTAGATATGAATTAGGAATGGTAGGATAACCGTCGAGAAGGGCGAGATCAATATATAAGGTTTTGTGAAGAGTCGATTTGTTCAAATGGAAGTCAAAGGAGGAAAGGTCTGACCACAGTTCGTGCGATGGCAGTCGAGTCGAGTCGGTTGTGAGGATTTGTATAGAGGGGAAAAGTGCAGAAGTGAAGGGCAGTCTATGACTCCAGTTAAGTAATATACAGTTCTAATTCATGCGTGGATTAGGAATTTGCAATCAAAAACATCCAATTAGATGAATTAAAAAAAAAAGAAAAAAAACATTCAAATGCCGAGAAAGACATGTTTTCAAATTATGTATATCTACTGATTTAAAATTAGAGATCCCCCACCCCTCCCCAACATTTTTCTTTTGCACGCTCTGGAGCACTAGAAATCCTTAATACATGCATGCTGGGAATCTTTTTACATGTCTCACCACAGATCGTGATAATGGGAAGTGAAAATTGGTCATCTGTTATTGTATGTACATATTTCGTTACGAGAACAGTTTTGCCACATATTTCTGCTAAATAAAAAAGAAAAACCTAATACTTATGGTACACGTTACTTGATACTCTGAATTGAGTGTAAACTAGCGTTAATAAACAAATATTTATAACTAACATTTAAAATTAACTTGTGAAAAAGACTATTTAACGCTGAAATTTCGACTTGCCCACTAATTTAGAACTATTTAAGGAGTAGGCAAACAAGAAATAAAATTCACTTTTCATCACTAAAAGTAGAACAAAAGTGATTGATAACAGAAATATCAATATTAGGTGCGGATAGAGCATCTGAATCGCAAAAAGTTTCGAATAAATCCGCTGCAACCTTAAATCAAACACAAAATCCATATAGAAGTTACACATAAATTCGCTTTCTTTTCTTAAACAATCCACCAAAAGCACCCTAAATTTTTAAATCCAAAAATCCCTTTGTAAACTTTATTTTTCACGAGGTCATTTACCCAAATTTTTGTTTTTTTATTACTATGTACAACCTCCATAATTTAACTTGATATAAATATATCATATGATATATGTTAAATAGTGTGTTTCTGGAAATTTGATATATTTTCGAAATACGGGTACGTTTTTCCACGGCAAAGTATTATTTAAATTTTTATGTTCTAAATAGCCTAAATTTATTAAAATGATACTTGACCCCCTACTGATGTAGTTGCTGCAACTTTTTCATTACAAACTTCTTTAAATTTTAATGACTACCTATTTCTAACTTATATTTCAGGTATGAGCATATATATACCATATATATATATGAAGGCAGTTGAAACAAACCATTTTAAGTAAAAAAATATTCATAGCTCTTAAGCGTGAATGAATACAAAGATACAAAATACTTATTTATTAAGTAATATATATATATATATATTTCTTAAAGTCCTAACATTCATTACATACTGTCATTGTCTTTGCATGATCATTGCGTAGGGGCTTATTACATACGATTTGGGAGTTTTTTTCACTTTCAAAAATTCACCTTTATAGCAAATGTGACATGACCTACTATAACTACTATTTGCCCAGTTAAACTTGTTTAGATGCAGATTGTGTAGAACTACTCGGTAATTCTGCAATAGACTCCCAATAATGCTCTCAATAAAAACTCGCAAAAGAAAATGTCTTGTTACTTGATGATTTGTGGATCGGTCTTCAGTACGTGTCATGCATAATTTTTCAGCTAACTGTTGCAAAAATATCCTTCTTTGATTTATTTTTCGTTTTATCGCTTTTTTGTTTTCAAAATATAAAATATATGCAACGATAGTTGCTACATCTAAAATATTATAGAAAAATGCCAAAGTCTATGAGTTGTTTGTCGTTGAGTGGTGTATTTTCTCAATTTCTGAACCATTGTATACACACCAGCTTTTCTCTTATTATGATATGCCTGTAGTATACTAGTGTATTTCGATGTTATTGTTGAAATGAATACGACAGAGAGAGGTGGAAGTCAGCACAATCGTTTATACGCACGGTGGGTACCCCGGTACTCCGATTATGTAAATGTAATAAATATGTGCATCTATAAAAAATATATTGAAATAACATTTTAACGATCGATATATAGTTGTTACAACTATATAATTACAGTATATTTCATTTGTAACAAAGATCAAAAGAAAAACTTGTATGTTGTAAATCCGATTCTTAACTCATTCGAGACAGATTACACACCAAGAAGAACACATGCATGCATTAGCATTTCCTAGCCAAAAAATAAGTTACACAACCCTGTGTGTGATGATCTTAAACTTCAATTATGAGTAGTCAAGAAATGTCGCAAAAATAAGATCGTTTTGAAAAAGGACTAAAGCTTCAACGTACGTTAAAATTCTAATTTGTTAGTTTCAAAGCTGGATCCTAAAATAAGCCTAAGCCTACAACTAGGACCGTCCGAAATACAAAAATTGAGGTGATGATGAAAAGAATAAGTGAACGCATTTTTACCGTAATTTCCATCATTTTGTAAAGCGTTGTTATGTAAGCTTCCGGTAAGAAATTATATTTGATTAACCCCTTCAATCTGAATGGGATATTTATGTCCCATCGACTGCTTCAAACTACCGCATGTGCCATATAATTTCAATGTTGCATGTACAAGTGTTAAGTGAGTTTTGTTAGTCTCTTTCAATATTTATCTACGATATTAAATTATTAGGTAAAATTGTGATTTAGTACAATAAGGACGCACTCTGTGGTCACCAATAAATAGAACTTGATCAAAATAGTTACCGAAGAACAGAAAAAAACTAGATCCCAAAGTGTTAATACGACAACATTTAAAATTTTTCAAAAACGCTAATAACAGTATAAACGATCGTTCAATAAATAGCACATACATATGAACTCGTTAAAACATTGAAAATATAAATGCATCCTTAAATACTTGTTATTTTCGAATTAAATGAAAGAAAAAAATTCTTAAATTTGTAACGAAATCAAAAATCTTTTCAATCAAAAGCAATCTGGGTATAGTTTTCCACTTCTGCATATTTGCCAGATTGTATTTCTTCTAAAGGACAAGTGCTCAAAGATACTTAAAGAAAAATAAGATCAAAAATCTTGTAATTCCAATTTCTGAAAGCATCGTCAACATTTGTATACTTTTTCTAATTCTAGTATTTACTATAAAAGAATATACGAGTGAATTAATGCCTGAATTCATTATATACTACTTACTGTTCTGATAAAACAGACACTTTATATTTTATTTACATTCTTATATGCTCTCAATACCTAGCACTCTGGAATGCATTGTCATTTTAATGTGTTAGCTGAAGTGAACCAACATCATGGCATATCATAATTTATATTCTCCACCTAGTCTTATAAGAATCACCACATCAACGTCATCATTACTATTCGTCCTTTTGAGTCTTTACAACAGTCGCGAGTTATGATTTCAAGTTTCTCTTAGTGATTTATAACCAATAGTATCGTTTGTTACTAGCCTACTTCAGTCCGGGTTTTCTTAAATAATTTATTTTGTTCGAGAAAGAACTGGCCATTAGCTCTTCTATACCTATGTTATATGCTCAGCTTTAACGTCACAACTTTTTACTTTTAAAAAGCCCTTTGAGCATTTCTAATTTGAGGGTTCAAGTTTAAAACGGTTAAAACATAATTTTATAATTAAAACACATAAGTGTGATGATTTTATTGTTTACTAAATGATATATCACTCTTTATGTAAATTTCGAAACCGAATATGCCTCGGCGGTTGGCTTCCCAAAAAAATTTTATTAGTAAAATGAAAACTCAATTTTTTTCCTGTATTTTGGAATTTTGAAAAATTAAATAAATGTCATACAAACTTGTTTTATGGCTTAAGTGGAATATTGAAGAATATTACCTTTAACAAAGTAACTAAGGGTATCAGATTTCTTGTATTCTTATATAACTTGCTTAGTTCTATTAAAGCCATATATTTATGGTGATTTACTTTTGAAGTTTAAAATTTTTAATTTGCTGAATTCAAAAAAACGAAAATAAAAATAAAATATAAATACCAGTTGATAGAATTATGAAACATCTCAACTTTTCTGTTCTTTATACTTATACTTTTATATCCGTTTCCATAATTGAAGTCTGTGTAATCTTATTGAAATCAAACAAAACTAAAGGATATATCGTTTGCCCAACTTACAATAAAGTTAGTGGGCTTGTTTGATAATTACAAATTTGTTTTATTAGTAGTAGTTAATTAGACAATTATATTTTGTTTCAAATTAACGTAGTTTTTGAGGAATATTATATTAGGGCAATTGGATTTATTATAAGAAAGCAAGGATGACATATCAGTGAATAAAAATAAAAATATAAATGTTCGTATATTTATTTAAATGTATTATTTAATAATAAATGTTTATACACCACTTAAAAAGCCTAAGAATATTCACGGTTTAATAGTCTATTTATATTTGATGTATAAAATGGGTACTATTAAATCTACAACGAATAAAAAAGTCCATGAGGGCCTTTTAAAGCTTGATCTATTCTACAATTCTTGATATTAGAGTCTTAAATCTAGTTAGTGAAAAAAACTAATTTTAGACTCAATACTTCATTATCTTGATGTGTTCTGCTATAATCTTCTAATCTCTGATTTATGGAATTTATATAGCTAAATGTGGATTTTAAGTTTATTTTACCACAGTACTTGGACGATAACGAGTGTATCAAATGGAAATTAAATAAAATTCTTAATTTGCGAAAAAATACAAATATAGAAATGTTGTTATATGTGCCGTCGCAGGACTCATAGACACTAATCTAGAGATTTCATAAAAATACAAGAGTAAATTTGTAGTTTCGCGAAATTATTAGCTTCAGATCATTCAGTACGATCGCGTAAAGACTGTTTCTACGCTCAATTCCGAGTCGTTAATTGACTGATTAAAGGACAAGCTATTGCATCTTTTTAATATGAAGAAGTACAGTTCCATGCATTAACTATTGAAAAAACAACAGCAAATCAAATTATTTTTGTCTGTGTGAAATTAATTCTTTGATATTTTTCGTAGTCAGTTTAGTTTTAGTAAAGTTTAAAAATTGCGAGGTAATTTCTTTGTTGAGACATCCTTATGAAATGGAAAATTCAATTTTTTTACGAATGGCTCAAAAGCGATGTATGTCTTATTATTTAGTGTAATCAATTATCTAATCTAAATTAATAATTTTCTGCAAATCTGAAATGCTTAAATTTCGCTGTAAATAACTGAAATTGCTATGTCGTGGCGTATAGTGAACACTAGGGAACCCTTGTTGATACCACTGGACCGTGTCCAGCGCAATATCCGCGTTTTGTGAAAATACTACTCGGACCTAGATTTATTCCAGCACTGATAGAATTTCGGCACAGTTCCACAATAATTTCAGTAGGTAAAGCCTGATGGTAACGAAAGACTACTTTTCATTTTGTAAATTATGCACTCGCTCTTTTGCAGTTAATTCCAGGTTCGCACAACAGAACCGCCAGAATAAGTACTTGATGGAAATATTTTATTTTCAAGATTAATTTAAGATTTGGCAATTCATGATTAGTGATGAATGAATGAAATCCGGGAGATTAAGTGAGATATATATGTTCACTGCACGTACATCCTTTTGCTAAAATTAGGCCCAAAACCTGCCAGCGCTTGACTGTAGCATAGAATATAGTATTATGTTATAGATATATCCTTTGCCACTATGAGATATAGCAGCTGAGTAAATTAAAGAAATAAGTTAATATAATTGCAATAATTAGTTAAAACATGTGTAAGCAGACAGACTTTGATTAAATGTCAAAGTAAGGTGCCATCTTTGGGAAGTTGAACTAACAATATTTTGTTTTAAGTCATGTTTTCAGAGTAAATATCCACTTTAGTAAAAAAATGTATGTAACATTTGCATTAATATTTATTCAAAATTCTAAGATTATAAGTTGATTTGCATACTTCTATTATGATTGCACCACATTGCTCTTTTGTTTAGGAGGCACGGATATCAAATTTAGATGTCGAATTAAAATACTACTAATGAAATCTTATATATGGCAGTACGTAAAAATGTTCTAAAAAATCAGTTGCGCCATCTATTTTAATTTATGAAAGCTCTCAGCAACCAATCAGAAATCTTAATCAGGGTCACGTGGGCAGGTTCGGCCAATCACTTGTAGTTTTACTTAATTGTCGCGGACATTTTCCTTTATGACAAGCGTAGAAAAAGTTTTTCACATCAACACAGAGCCGCCATTTTGGTAAATCGGAGTCTCGGTTCTCGGAGTTCTGAATTTTCGCTGAATTGGTGGATAAAAAGTCTAATTTTTAGTCAAGTATAATTATTATGTTGTGTGTTATTATGTGCATAGAGTGAAAACGCATTGTATAAAATGGTTAAATTATGAATTTCTCAGATGCAAACATTTAGTGTCAATTATTTTTGTGTGTTCACTTTTTCATCAAAAGGCGCTCATTGTGTGGTGTTGAGAGAAAGATATATACGAGCAGCAAACTTTTTTTATTTCATTGCTGGCGCTGCTGCTGGTTCAGCGGCAAATTAAAGCTTGCAAGTAGAAATTTTCATTCTTTATCAGTACTAGGTGGAATTATTTTCTTTTAGAAAAATTTTCTTTTTGCTAAAAATTTCTCCATTTTCTTTCGACAAAACTCACAGTTCTGTCGAAGAAAATTCAGCACATACACCGCCTGAGCGTGAATGCCGTATTTCTCTGATTATTCGCATCCTTTCTAAAAGTTTAATCTGTAGAAATTCGTAAGTTTGAACATTTTCTGCGTATAGAGAGACAAAACAAGAGTGACAAGTTGTAGAAAAGAAAAATTGACAAAAGTTCGAAATGTGTACACTGGCCTACTCGGCTGATGGAGATTCAGCATTCTTGCGTGCTTTATTTTGAAAATGAAGTCGAAATTCCAGAGGTACAGTGTGGTGTAAGGACAAATATCTACAAATATGTTTGGAACGGATTTGAAAAACTTCGGCAATGAGAAGTCATCCTTATTTCAACTTAATTCGAATTGTACTTTCCTTGTAGCAGTCAGGTTGTTAGTTCAGATCAAGGGACTTAAGTGTCGGCCGCTAAGTGCTGATTTCTTCGACTAATGCTGCCTATACCTTGAAGAATGAAAATGCAATGGCTCAGAGACAATATTGAAACTACATCCCGCGCCCCTTCCGGGTCGGCTAACATGTATGCATCGAGTTTTTACGTAAAGAAGAAAAATCACTTTTAATGTTTTTGTTTTCAATTTCCCTGATCGAACTGAGAAGTGCAGAACTATTAAGAAAAGGCATCCCATTTCCGATCTTGACAGATTTATATTGGTTTAAGTACATTTGTTCACATTGAGTCAAAATAATCACAATTCGCGATGGCAGATCATATGGACGAGCCGCCGCAAAAGCGTGTTAAGATGGAAAGATTTCCCCAATCTGCGGGTGATCAAGGTATATTTCTGAGTCGCGTGTTTATTTCATATTCACCTTTTCTTAACCGCTTTTCTACATATTCACTGTTTTTAAATTCCTGTATTTAATTTAGACGTCTTATCCAACCTTGACATCTTCGGCTTAGAAAATAACTTACCGGATGAACTTGTTTCCACTGGGAGCAATTGGGGTGACCAACTAGGAGGCAACAAACCACCTGCTCAGGGTCCTGGACCTGGCGGGCCACAGCTTAATGGGGAGGATCCTGGAGTACCAAATGTCGCTCTTCGTCAAATGCAACAGCAGCAGCAACTACATCATCTTATGCAACAACAGGTAGGCATATATTTCTTCAAATTATTTTGATTATTTAATTATACGTACGTTTATCTAAGTTTAAGTAAGTGGTGTGCATGTTAACTTGCTTTGCAAAATTGTTATGTGCAAATCGTAATTTATTCATGATAGTGCATAAAAAGGATGGTGCCCTATAATCTGTTTCGAAATACATATATAAACATTATTTAGAAAATCTCTGCTGAATATTACGTTATAAACAACATTGCACTCCGAGTTTCGTATTGAGTGATATAGTTAAAAGTTAAAATTATTTTGTTATTTTTCTGCTCAAAGAATTAATGATAATTACAAATAGTGTTTAGATTCAAAGGAAGAGCTATATCCGATTGTGAGATTTCAGTAATAGTGGAGTCGCACTATTCAGAAGAAATGACTGATATATAGTGTGAACAATTTTACACATGGAAATGGAAATTATTATAATTAAAAATAAATTTATATGGAATTTGGAGTTCAAGTAAAAGTGATTGTGCTTCGACAAAACTTTTATTTATGGGAATATTGTTGGCTGTATTTCAAAGTTAATTTTCAAAATCTATCGTGGCATTCCTGAAATATCAGTTGAGAGTACAAAAAAGAAAGTAGTGTAACTGAATACTGGAGAAGAAGTTGCGAGTTAGCTGATAGATTGATTTCCTTTTCCATGAATGTAGTGAGTTAAATTATTATTAATATTATAAAGAAACATTTTATTTGTGAAGTAAATTTGTTCAAGGTATCCTCACAAAATAGTGAATTGATTATAAAAATTGTTTAAACTCTCGACGTGTTACACCGAAGTTACATGGACTGTTTATTTTGAAAGAGTCTTAAGTTATGATCTTAGCTTCTGCATTTCAAGAAAAGCCGGGAATAATATGAATTGTTTTAAAAAACGAACTTGAGCTATATTCCGAATAAACGGCTCATATCATCTCATTTAGTGATGCAATTTTTCCATAATACCAAAATTTGATATGCTTCAATTTAAATTGAACTAAGTGAAAAGCAAACGTGAAATCAAAAGAATTCTGCATTTAGTAAATATTTTTCTGTATTAAATTTAAATTTTCATCCGTTGTTTAGTTTTAGCTGTAAATGGGTTAAAGATTGTTAAAAATTCTCTGTATAAGGTATGGTCGATCACAAATAGTTGTTATATTAGTAGTTATTGATATTTGTGTACATAGGCATAGTTGGCTGTTAAAATTACTTATACTGTAAATTAAAATAGTTCTTACAAATTAACGAATATTTTTATATCACTATACATATGTAGTTTTTATCTTTGATTTTATTCACGGATTAAATTGCGTAAATCTGCTAGGTGACATTAGGAGTTCCGATCAAGAAATTATTTAATGTAACAAGCGTCTCAAACTATAAGAATTAAACTAAGTACGTTAAAAAGTAGTTTGCTTTCTATTTTTAAGATTTTGGGCCAAAAAAGTAATGGCGCGCATCGAGTTTCTTTTCGAATTATTCTACTGAAAACAACAAGAAAATATTCTACTGAAAACAACAAAGTAGCCTGATGTGTTAAAAAAACAATATCTTGTTGAAAGTATTGTCGAAAATTGATATTTTATTTTTGCGTAAATAGGATGATATTCCACCCTTCTGCCAATTGGAAAATATGTCACTTATTATTAAATTTAAGACGATCTAAGCATGAAGATTTTCTAAATTCTTCAGAGGTTTAGCAAATGGGTTTTGTTGTCTTCAACGTAAGTCTACAGAAGAAAAATCTGATTTGTTTTTATAGAGTACATTATATTAACAGAGAGGGGAAGTTAATTTGTTACTCAGAAGGAATAACACAAAACTTTGAATAAAAAATAAATAATCAATCATTTGATTACGTTCGATAATTGTAGTGTTAATGATGTGTCTAGAACTTCCTTTATAAATAATTGAGATTAACAGATTAGAAAACATAGGAAGCATATAATTTGTTACAATATAATATGAGCTATACAAAGGATAAGTATATCAGTGATAAAAAGTAATTTTCCATCAGTTTCCAGAAACATGTTGACTTTTTTCTGAAATGATATACCTAATAGCATATTAAAATGTATAAAAGCGGTTTTTGTTCTTTTGTCTTTATATGTATATCGCTGAGAAAAAAAAGATATAAAAATAAGACCAAAACTTGGATGTAAATGTGATCTCTTCATTATGAGGCTTGTCTATTAAGATTTCGGATTTATTGAGTTGAATCTACAAAAATCTGTCCAAAAAGATCCCTTTTCGCAAGTTTGCAAAAAATTCATAATTTTCGTAAATTTATTTTATTTTTTATTTTAGCTAAATATAATACGGTAGTGAAAATAATACCTTACAAAGGTCATTCTATATTACAGTTCAGTTATTTTATATAGGTTTTCGTTTGTTTATGGTAATTTCAAACAATTTGACAACACTCCCCCCTTTTAAATGACTATTTTTTGCTACACGAATTTATTAAATTATATGAAAGTAGTTTTAGAAAGCAGTAAATAATTGTGAAGTTGTTAATCAATAAATTAACTTCTGTTGAATTTGGTATATCACAGAATATTTGCAAATACAAGGACTTTTTAGGGTTTCATAGTTTCTATAAATAAAAAGAAGAGTCGTTAGAAGCTCGTTTTTATGTTTAAATTACATATTACTCTGATTTTTCGGATACATAAGTCTTGTAAATCTCAAATCGTCTGTTATGGAAAACGACGTGGAAAATTTACGAGATTTGTCCAGTGTTGTATCGTTGTCATAGTCTGTAAAGCCCAAGTTTTGTCCTTTTCGAATTAATGAGTTACTTGAAATTAATTGCAGTAGCTTCGAGTTATTTTACAAGATTAGTTTATGAGTTGAAAAATACTAAAGTTTAAGTTCTTTTATTATAATTGTAGCGAATAGGGGCCAGCAATGCTATGACCTACGATATTACATTGTGAACTACTAAGCCAGCAGGCTTTTGAAATGGGATAGGAAACGAAATACCCATAACAATGTAGAGTAGACCGTTATTTACACTTAATAGATTGAGAAATGTAGTGAAAAAAAGTAAAAAAAATATAGCTTAGAGAGGTATTTTCTATAAGTTTTAATACTTTATTATCTTAAATTATTAACCAGTTTGAATTGTTTCCTTGTTAAACGTAACGAACAATGCCTAGGCTCTAAGAAAAATATCGCTTATAGTCATAATTTATCTAAGAAAAAGTTGTACATACTTTGGGTTTTTGTACACGGTGAACGCGTACCGTACAAAAAAAGAGACGCAAAAATTTAAAAAATAAGTAAAACCCGAAAAAAGATCGTGTACGAATAGGCCTAGGGGTACCTTTTTCATTTTTCTCTTTCACCCCTGAGCTAAGTTTTGTGACGTTCAAAAATATTGTAAACTCTAATTTTCTTCAAAATAAGACTATCATCTCCGATTTCCTCTACAGTTTCAAGCTGCAATTTTGAGGAGTAGTTGGACGACATTATTAAATGTCCCTTTAATTCAAGTTGAATTCTTATGGGAATAGTTAAATAAGAAAACAAGCATTATTTTTTAATGTCGCCAAAGTGACCACCGTAGCCAGGTTTCCTCACGCAGCTAGTACAATTGATTTGGAAGGCAAAATCTGTCTTTTATACAACAGTAAAAAAAACCGTATCATTAGATCTTATAGTTTTGGTGCAGTAGTTGTTTCAAATATTCATTTTTTTTGAATAATTCAAACCCCCTTATTTAGCCAGGGAAAGATGTAATTCTATGCCAAAAAAATTTGTTTTGCAAATCTTTCCTTTATGCTTTTAAAAAAGCCCTCGGTGCTTTTAGGCTTGCTGATTTCGACTTTTAAAATTGAAATTTATTTATAGTTCTCGTTTTCTTCGGGAATTTCATATTGCTAATTTCAAATCTGATGCAAGAATTTTTAAATACAGAATAAAAATTAAATTTTTGAATTCATGAAATTTATGCTTTATAATTGTTTTCGAAGAAGATATATTCAAATTTCAAACCAATATTTTTGTGAATTTGAACTGGTGTTTCAATTTCAAAATGTTGGTACAATTGGAGAATTGAGTTTTGTACTTCATGTCATTAAAATTGCATATACGATCATGTCGTCACTCATTATCACTTACAAAGTTCCTATGGATAAGTTACTTGTATCAGCATCAGACATGATATAGTACCTTAAATTAAATAAGTTTAGAATTCTCTGGCACTTATTAAGTATCATTTTCATTGGTAAATCAGTGAATTTTTTTAGTAAGGAATCAAAATGATTTTGTCTATATTTTTGAAGTGAAAAATCAATAGTAATTCGCCATACATTTTTGAATCGCCATTTTTAGACGGAATTTGGTGTCCTTTTTGAGGAAATATAGCTCTTGTGTTTTTGTTTTTGCGAAATATTAATTTTAAAAACGTGAGTGCGAAAAAGGTTTTGAGTCAAGTATTTAAAAGAGTCGATTAGCACACTGTTTCCTACTTACTTTCTAAGTGTTCCTTATTATAATAATAAAACACTTTTAACAGTTTTTTTCACACCTCCACAATATGTCACTTTACTATCCAGGTTTAACTTTATTGTTCCTATTTCGTAATTAAAAGTTTATTAAAAGCAAAAAAATAGAGAAAATTCTACAATAAACCCTACAATTAAAATTCTATTTTCTAAGGTTTCGTAGTACTCGTTGTCCGTTCATCTAACTGACGGTAGTCTTAAAAACTACTAAACCTAGCAATATGAAATTTGGCACAACTTCGTTAACGCAAAAGTATTTTTACGTTATTTTAGAAAAAGGGGGACAGGAAAGTCAAAGAAAACAAAATTTATACTGTTTACGTATATATATACATGTAAGTGCGGATGCTAAATAAAATTTTCTTTCGCCGTAGAGTATTTTTGAAACCTTCCAGTATATAATAGATTCTTAATATTAAAATGATTTAGGGTATCTCTAGGATGACTCATTAATCCATTCAAGATGGATAGGGAAACCACATATAAATCTACCTTGATTCGATCGGTAATGTCATTATCAAAAGATTTCTCTCTACAGATTTTAAGCCAGCATTCGTAGCAGGATTTCTGAATTCATCCATGTATATAAGCCATTCAGTTTTTAGGTTGATTTCGATAGAAAACTCTACCTATTGCGGACGTTCGTGTGACGTAACTTCGAGTAAATTTCACCTTACTTTCTTTGACTATGGTCCGTAGACCCCAGAAATACCATCCGTTCAGTAAGTTTATATGTATGTATGAGTTCTGGTGAAAAAATAATCGAACTTCTTTTATTAAATTTATTACTTAACCTACACCTTATTGATCTTTGTCTACTTCAAAGTACCCCTCTCCTCTATTTACACATTTGTTCCAGCTGTGTTTTTATTTTACTGATTTTTGGCACAAAACTTGCGAATTGACAAGGCTAAGTGGGCAGGCGCATTATCATGTTGCATTGCTTCCTTAAATTGGACATCGCAAAAAATCGCCACGAAGCCTAAAATACGTTGCACTCAAATAGCAATAACTCTGAAACTAAACGAGATGTAGGAAAGGCGGTTACTCGAAAGACTATGACATTGTAGTGCTGCTAACCGCACATCGTTAGGACGGTTCGTTGCCATGAAATTCAAAAAGTTCGGTTGATTTTTGAACACACCTCCTATATATAGGAAATAATGATATTTGTGGGCAAACTAGGGGCCGTATTTCTGAACATATTGAAGAGAAGTTTGGCATACGTATACTTTGGGTCTATTATAGGCCTGCAAGACGATTAGGATCCAGTTGAATTGTCATGTGAAATATCATGATGTCCAGAGTCCCGACCGGGAGCAAAATTTCGCGCTAAAGGGGGTGAAATATATGTGTGAAGGAAAGTAATTAATCTATATTTTATATTATACAGATCTAGTAAGAAAAAAAAATCTCAGATTCGGTTCAGGACATTTGTATTTTTTTGTCCAGACAAAAAGCAATAAATCCAGATATTTGCCCTATTAGACAAGTTTAGGTGGTCTATATCTCGATAAAGTTCGTAAATGGCTTACATATATCGGATTATTGGTTTCAAAGTGATGTTCAGAATTTTTAAAAATATTCAACATGTTATTTTGAATTATATATTTACGTGTGATACATTGTTGGATAGGGCTAATCTAGCTCTACAATCCCTACTTATAACATTTTTTTTCTAAAACGCATCGGAAACAAATGGCTGTCGATTAAAATTTTCAATAAAAAAAACTTTCAAAGTTTTATTCCTAATTAAATATGTCCTTGTGCTAAAGTTTTGGATAGGGTTAATCTAGTTTTATAACATTAACCTGATGAAAACCAAAAAGCGACTGTCGCCTGTTATCGAGGCTTTTGTTTTATTTTTAAAAGTATTATCAAGAAATATAGGAGTTCGATAAAGTCTAGTTAAACTCTTTATATTATTGAGCCTTAGATTTGTATTCAAAATATTGATTGATTAGTTTTAAATCTGTTAAAAGAAAAGATTTTGTTACTTAAATCGAACCATCAGTTTTATAAACATGTTAGTAATATTTTATAATATGTGTTTCTATTGTTGAGCGAATTTTTTATATTCTGACTAAGCTGAAGTTTTATGAGTTAAACAGCTGCCAGCTTTGCAGTGTTTTGTGAATTTGTATTTTTTTTTGAATTGTGTATTTTCACTCCTTTGATTGATTTTTTAATACTAAAAAAATAAATTCGTCGTCCAATGTTCAGATATTCAGATATTGTTTTGCCTGTTAAGATTAATTTACGATTTTAAAAACTAAACTAATTCTATTATCAATGGATAGAATTCTTTTAGTCTCTTAAAGTCACAATTCTACAGAGTTATTATAAAGTTGAAGTTTATTATGTACGAAAATTATATAGTGGTAAAATTTGAATTCAAGAAAAAAGACTAGAGCTTACACTTTTATCTTGACACTAATTTCTGGAGGTAGCTCAAGAAATTTTGTGAAAAAAATAAATGGTGAAATTCTAAACATTATTTCCGTTAGGCCCTTAAAATTTGGAACAGTATATTGGGCTTGGAAATGAAAAATCAGTAGATATAACACGATTTATTATATTATCTTATTTTATGCTTTAGTAAAGCAAAGAAATTTCGTTTCCTTCTTATAGATGTAAAATTTGGTTATTTTTAAACTGATATTTTCCCCTACCTACCGCGGGGATTAGATAGGTTCAGCAGAAAGACAGTAGTTGAAGAAACCGTGGTCATTTCGTGGAAAAAAAGTCATAGACATATAGACCTTTTTCTTCAAAGTCGAGTCTCGGATGAACGAATCCGCGGTAGGCAAGGGTTACTGTATTAATATTAATGTTGAATTTGTCTGGGGTTTCTTTTTATTCATAGTTAGTTACAAGCGTAATTATGAGACAGAGATATTTTTTTTTCCTGGTTGCCGAAATGAATCTGTATGAGATAGAAAACTTTTATTTAATATTTGTCATTCGATTTTCGCGGTGATAGCTGTCGAATATATTGACAAACACAATAGAAAAAGGTAGAACCGTCAGAAATCAAATTTTTAATTAATAATACCCATAAATTTCTGGCTTTGAAATTTCGTAGAAACTGAATTTTGCGAGCGTGTTTAGCCATAATTTCTGTTTTAATTTGCTCACAAATTTGAGAACTTTAGTCTTAGGATCACCTATATTGAAAATATCTTAATTTTGGATTTCCGATTTTAGGAAAAATTTGGTTTACACTGTGTGTGTTAAAGATTTGAACTCCCGCCGTTGCGAATTTAATCGAGCACACTGATTCACTTTGAACGGGTATGTCAAATTCGGCAAAATTTATACTCCGGGTTTTTGAAATCGCTGATTTCAATTGTGATAAATTTAAAATGAATTCGTTTCACTTAACCCTTTGATTCCAATAGATTTTTTCCGTACATATGCGGAAAAAGTCAACGGGAAATACTTTGTATCAAAGTTAATTTTGAAGTATTACTTTAGAAAGCTTTCCATAGTATTTATAACATATTAGATTAAATATTTCGACCATAAAATAAAAATAATATGTTTCAAACCCTGCAGAAATGGATATATCATTTTGAAAAATATTTATAAATAAAATGAAAACAGACTTTATGAAGCAATTTCTATATTTATATTCATATTTAAATCATTGTTTTTATAATATATATAACACATAATTCATAATTAGCAAAATAAAAAAAAGAATTATGGATCATTTTCGGGAACATTTATGTTTACTCACATACAATCCATGAAATCCTTTCGTGCAGTTGAGCATATAAATTTAAGTCTTTTTTTCTGTTTGCACTGTTGTTTTTGGTGAATTTTGCCGCACAGGACGATATAACTGTGCCAATTTATAGAATTGTTAGTGTCACACAAAAAATTTTGCTTTCCCACTTTATTGTAACTGATTTGAAATGAGCGCGATAGCGCTTCTAGCACTTTTCGCACACATCGGCACCCAAAGGGTTAAATTAAATAGTTTGCCTTTAGCTCACTAAGTTTGAATATATCTTTAAATTGTCACATGCTGCAAACTAGTAGGTTGTAATTAATTTTTAATTTTAATTTTATAAGTGAAAAAGTTCTAATGACCTGAAATTCAATTTTTCTGATACAACATGTCGGTATATCACTTAACGCAAAAAAAGATTTTTAAAAATGTCGCTGCGTCAATCGCAACTGCTTCCAATTTTTCACGTGAATAATAAAAGTGCCTTTTTTGAAGAAATTGAGATGTGATAAATATTTTTTCGGTTTTATTGTTTTACATAGGAAGAAATTATGACGTATATTGAAATTGCTAGATTGAGCAATTTTCACATTTAATGTGGTGTATTTTATGAAACAGTGGAATAAGAAAATTCTTTTCATACAATATATGTAATGTGTGATTGATTACCTTAGATATAAAACATGAAAATCATCTTGTAAACTAAAAACCTTGTTTATGATTTGTATTTACATATTTTTGCGAAATGTACATGCAACGAAATATTAGAGTTTTGAAAATTTTAAAACTTTTTGAAATTTTAAGCAAAAGTGCATTGTAGGCACAAAAATATAAACTAGTATTAAAATATTTAATTGAAATTAACAACGAATTCCGAAACATAAATTTTGAAGGTATTAATATATATTTAATAATAATATTCCATATTAATTAATAGAAAATATTTAATGTGATTCTTTCGTTTCTTCATATTTACTGGAAGCTTCACCAATTTGTTCAAAAAAGGTTTCATTCAGATTAATCCATTAGTTTCAGAGAGAATTTTCAAAAATTCTGAAAAATGAAAAACGTGTTTAATTAAAATTGTTAAGGAATTAGTCGTTTTGGACCCGAGTTATGTAGGTCTTATATATATAAAATATTTATCTAGAAAAACGCCACCATAGTGTGCAAACCTGGAAGGGAGTGTATTTACATACGTTATTTAAAAGTTAAGCTAAGTTCGATATTAGTCTAATTATTTATACGATATTTGAGTTGATTATTTTTAGGATAGTTGGCTGATGATAAAACATCAATAGGATTATCACAGAATTAGTAACTTTACGAAGGTAATAGGAAGTCATTAAATATTCTCTGATTTAATGATGAAGGAACTCAAAATGTATCTTGAAAAACTGAAGTAAAATTACTCGTAGTGAGAATTACGCTAAATAACATAATTCCAATGATCTGAATAATTTTATTTGTTTGTTTAAGAATTTAGTTTATAAAAATTGGGCTATGAGCTATATTAAAGTTTGATTAAATTCATAGTTAAGTCGTTTTGGTGTGATAAAGTAACAAATAAACAAATAATAATAAAAACAAATTTTCAAATTTTTTTCTGGTTGCCTTTACAAAATAGATATTCATAAACAAATTCTCTAATTTGTATCCCTGTATTAATAACAGAAACTTGTGGACTCTATTAAAAAAGTTAAAAATTAACCGATCCGGTATGTATTTGGAAGTAAACAAATATAATTTTTCTTCTTTAAATCTGAAAAATTTCCATCCCAAAATACCTCTTTAAAATCGTATTTCTCGTTTTTATGCATTCATCGTTAAATGTGAGTTAAGGAAATTATTTTCTTAATTTGGTGCAATATCACAGATTTTCTTTTACGACTGATTTAAGGATTGAAATCTCTTAACCTAGTGGAGGATATTCCCAATTAAGATATAGAATTTGGTAATCATTTATTCAGTTTTTTTTAATGTAACGAAACATGGCACGTCCGCAATAATATGGAAATCGGTAATGCATATTATGATAATATTTTATAAAGAAATGTTTTATAAAGTATCTAAACATTTATCATTAAACAAAAAAATATAATTTTTCAGAAAAGTCGTATTTATTCCTCTACTCTATGAAATTAAAAATTATTGTGTAGAGGCTTAGTCGTTCAGATTTTTGCTTCTGTTCTGTTGTATGTATTATAGTTTCGAACCATGTTTCATGTCTCGCTATCAGGTTAATCGAGATCAAGGCAATCCTATATATTAGTCCGAGACACAAGTTTAACATGGGTCACTTTACTAATTGGCATCTCTTTAAGTACTAAATATATTAATGTTCACATTTGTAATATTAGTTCTGATAATTTAAAATACATTCACGCATATCTTTCTATATTTATGGCTGCAAATACATTTTGTGAGTCAATTTCTATATATTTATACTATACCTTATCTGCATAACAATACGTATATGTAACAATATGTATATATATTCTTTATTACTTACAGGGGAATAAAAATGCCTTAGTTGGGAACACTCTGAATATAGGTCAACTGGGAAACAAAAGTCCCAATCTTCAATCCCCACCTAATTTGCAGAGCAATATGGCGCCCAACATGGGAGTTGGTATGGTCAATTCTATGCCAATGTCCATATCAAATAATGGAACTCAAACTATGAATACAATGCCAGGTAAGATTAAGTGGTATACATTATTAATAATAATTAAATTAAGCCACTCTGTTCTTTACGCGAATTATTTAAATAATGAACGGATGAATAAAATGCGATATTACAGGAAACATTCGTTTGTTTATCATGTCATTCATAGAATGGACAATATTTGTAAACTCGGATAGCAAAAAAAAGTGGCTTTGTTAATTTATGATAATTGGTCGATAAGTTTTAATTGAATTAGAGTCGTTTAGTTTAAAATTTAGGTATCAATAGACACCTGCTTCATGCAAACCTTTACGGTCATGAAAGTGAGAAACGGCAAATTTGAGTCTTCCATTTTCTTAAATATTTTTTCACTAAATGATCGATCGATAGGAGAAGTGTATTCAATTAAATAATTTTTCATGTTTTAGTATTCGTATCATATCAAAATCCCTTAATTGTTATCTTTCCAATTTTTATTCCTTTAGGTACTTATAAAAATCCGGTGCAACATTATTTATTAATGCGTGTGTATTTCTCTTTGTTTCTGTTTATTTTCAACTCTGTGAGTTAACCAATTTTTTACCAGTTTTAGGTTATTTTATTTACTTATCTCCATTGGCATTTTTAGGGACTATTTAAAACGTTTAGCTTATTTTATATTGTGTTACTTCTTCGAGTTCATAGTTAATTATATTTGATTCTCAAGGCAGGAATTTTCAAAGTAGATGCAATAGCAATGTTGGTGCAAGTTTTACTTTCAGCATTTTTGCAGAAATTTGAAATAAACAGAAAAGCTTTTTTAAAATGTGATTTAAAAATTATAAAAATTATAAGATATATATCTTATATGGATGTTTTGAAAACCATGGTAGGTTCGAACATATTTTGGTTGTCCAAGTTTCCTCTGTAAATAGTTTATAAAAATGTCATTAAAAAAATAAAAACATAAATGAACGAATTGGAAATTGATTTTTTTAAAATCCAAAATACGATTTTATTACAATTATGATTTTCACTGTGTATACAGGATTGTAACTTAGAATGATGAAATGAGAAATGAACTAAAAACTGTCTTATGTTTAAATTGAAATTTGAGCACAAAATCAAAATTACTCTATAACTGAGTTAATCCCGGCGTAATTGAGGTAAAATACTGCGAGCTTATTGTATTTCTTAAATTAATAGAAAAAATTTTGGGATATAATTTGTATACAATTGATTTAAAACATATATAGAACATTGTTTTACCTATCCTCAATGACGTATAATTATACTTAAAATTCTATCATTATGCCACTTATTCTCTGTTGTTCAACAACTGCGCTGCTGTTGCAATATAATGAAGTTCTAATTTTATTCAATTACATTTATTAAATAGGAATGAACAGCATTGCCCAAGGAAATGTTGGAAATATGATAATAACTAATAGCAATATGGGAAATATGGGGGGAAATATGACTTCTGGTGGAATGGTGGCGAATACCTTGAAACAACAAATAAATACAGGCCCCCTTTTGGCCCCAGGCGTTCAATCGGGACAATCAAATCAAGGTCTTCATCATGGTCATCAAACAGGACTTCAAAACGGTCCTCTTATGGGTACGGTCGGAGTTGCGGTTGGGACTGTAGGTCGTATGGTTGGACAGCAACATATGGTTAGAGGTCCTAATCCCCATTTAATGGGAAGCGGGCCACGAATGCAGAATCCAAATATCCCTCTCGGTAAGTTAATAAAATTAATAAATAAAAATACGAAGTAAAATGTGAATTATTAGGACAAATCAGTAACATGGGAGGTCCAAATGGGCCTTATGGTTACGGGAATCCTAACCAAGGTGGTGTCAATGTAAATACCACGGGAGGGTCCCAACAACCGATGTTAGTAAATACAATTTCTCAACAAAGAGTTCCCCCAAATATAGTAATGCAGGGAAATCGGCCTGGGGGCCCCATTGGTACAAATATTGGAGTAGGTGCCGTTGGGAATGAAGGAGGACAACCAGCGAATCAGCCCCCAACCCAACCTCAAGCAGTTGCACCAACTGGGGTCCAACAGCGTTCACAAACCGTTACTCAACAGAATCCCAACAATATGCAACAGCAACAAACTCCTGGCTCAGCACAGCAGACTTCGAATACGTCTGTGCCAGTTGAAAAGAGAAAACAAATTCAACAACAACTTATGCTTTTGCTTCATGCCCATAAATGCAAATGCAGAGAGAATGAGAATCCAAACAGTTCAATGAAGTGCCCTGTTACACACTGCAGAATAATGAAGGACGTGCTCGGTCATATGGCTAGTTGTAAATCTAACAAGGATTGTACTGTTGCACATTGCCTTTCCTCTAGACAAATATTAATGCATTGGAAAAATTGTCGAACTCCCGATTGCGCAATTTGCTTCCCGTTTAGACAAACTGATAAATATAGACAACCAGGAGCAAATGCAAATAGTACTTCAGCTCCACCTAACGCACAAGTATCAGGAAATGTTAATATCGCTAGTACCGCTGGTGCTGCGTCACCTGCAACCATAAATACGAAGCCTAACCAAGATATACCCCAAATGCAGAATACACCTCAAAATCAAGAAATTCGACGGTTTGATACCATGGGTATGCAAGGAGCCGTTTCATCGTCATCAAACATTCTTCCAACAAACTCAACCCCCCAGGTTGCTCCAGGAATTCGTATGTCAGGACCATCAGTTCGAGTAATAGTACCAAATCAGGGAGTACCTCAAAACAATAATCCGGTTATATCGAATAACATTTTAATGGGATCTAATATGCCTGCGGAAAATAGTGCACCACAAATTTTGACAGGGGGTGGGACAACCGGCAGTCATGTTGTTTCTATTGCAAGCCAACAGGGGCAGCAGCCTGGCATATCAACTCAACAAGCTAATATTGGAAACCAACCCAATCAACAGCAACAACAGCAACAGACAAACATTCCCCAGTCTGTAAATGTGCAGATGTTTAATGCAATCAGTAATGACGGTGCTAATAAGATTTCTGCCAATCAGATAGGTCAAATGAAAATGGCAGGTTTACCACAAGGCCAGATGCCGTCAGTCTCTACGTCTGGGACTACAAAAGACTGGCATTGCTCTGTAACTACAGACTTACGAAATCACTTAGTCCACAAATTGGTTCAGGCTATTTTTCCAACTTCGGACCCCGCAACAATGATGGATAAGCGCATGCATAATTTGGTTTCCTATGCAGAGAAAGTAGAACGAGATATGTATGAAATGGCGAATTCCAGATCAGAGTATTATCATTTATTAGCGGAGAAAATTTATAAGATACAGAAAGAATTAGAAGAGAAACGTCAAAAGAGGAAGGAGCAACAAATGCTTCAGATGCAGCAACAACAGCAACAGGGCCAGTCAAGCGGTCCATCAAATCAGAATTTACAAGGACAACATCAGCAAATGAGATCAGTCGCGCAACCCAGTAGTATGGTTAGTCCAATGGCCAACAGTCAAACTGTTGGTCCTAACAATCCAATGGCGACAGTAATGCAACGCACTCCTGCTCCAGGAATAATATCTCAAGGTCCTCAACAAGGCAATATGCGTAGTCATTCTCCAAGCATGGTGAATGTTGGAATACAACAGAGTCGAATGCAGTTCCCAAATCAACAATCTCAACTTGGTAATATAGTCGTAGGACCTCCAGGTCCCAGTCCTAATGGGACACCATCTTCGCAACAAAATATAGTTGCTCAAAATCCTGTTTTGTCACCGTTCACAGTTCAAGCTGTACAAGGAACAAGCTCTGGTATGACTCCTAGTACTAGTGCGGGCTCGCAATTTATGAACACAAATGGACCAGCAGGAGGAGTTCAAACAGCAACTCATAATCAATTTAACGATATAATGAAGGCAAGGATGTCTGGATTGACAAACCCTCAAAATCAATCACAACAACAGACTCCTAGTCAAATCGTTTCATCTGCACAGAACGTTGTTGCTCCACAAGCTCCTTCTCCTTTTGGTTCTGCTGGACAAATGCAGAACACTAATAGTGCATTTAACACAAATATGGCTAGAAATAATGCAATGCCAACTACACCTACCGCTCTTGATTCAATTGGAAATTCTAATAATACAACAATGGTTCCAGTAGCAAGCCCCTCACCAAATCTTTCCAATGGTCCTGTTCCTGTTAGTACACCAAATCCTCCTAGTGTGTCTTCATTAATGCAACCATTAGCTGATCCTACACCTCCGCCTTTAATGACATCTCCGTGTCAAACTGCCACCAGTGTAACACCATCAATAACTCCAACTATAACTCAAACTGGATCAATCGGAAAAGGTGCCAGTAATTCAAACTCGTCCATGTCCCTTCCAAGTCGTCCATCATCTAACAACAACTTGTCATCACAAATGGCAGCATTGGAAGCTGCTTCCCGAGAAGAAGAAAACACTCCTTCTCCTGAAACTGGAGCACAGAAAGGAAAACTCGATTCAATCAAACAAGAAGACGATATTAAAAAAGAAGCGGATGAAAGTGATAATCATATGGATACCTCAGCTGGTGGTAAAAGTGTGAACAATGATGTTATGAACATGAAAACAGAGATCAAATCAGAACCTATGGAAGTAGATGGATCTTCTAATAATGAAAATTCGGCTGAAAACAAAGATGATGTAAAAGTAAAGGAGGAGCCGATATCTCCATATCAAGCTGACAAAAATTCTATAAAATCCGATGTAAAACCGGTGGTCCCAGAACCAATACTACCCAGTGTATCAGATAAGAAAAAGAAATGCCGTAAGTTTCTTTTAGGTGTCTTAGAAATCAATTTAATGGTAAATTCTTCCAGTTTTTAAACCCGAAGAACTACGGCAAGCTCTATTGCCTACTTTGGAGAAATTACTTCGCCAGGATCCTGAATCACTTCCCTTTAGATGCCCTGTTGATCCAGTTCAATTGGGTATTCCTGATTATTTCGATATAGTGAAGAAGCCTATGGACTTAAGTACCATAAAACATAAACTAATGTCTGGTCAATACTCCGATCCGTGGGAATATGTTGATGACGTCTGGTTAATGTTTGACAATGCTTGGTTATACAATCGAAAAACATCCCGTGTATACCGATATTGTACAAAAGTAATATAATTTTTTATTATAATATGATCAAGTCTAAATATGTTTCTTACAGCTTTCTGAAGTATTTGAACAAGAAATAGATCCAGTGATGCAAGCACTTGGCTACTGCTGTGGTCGAAAATATACTTTTAATCCGCAGGTTTTGTGCTGTTATGGGAAACAACTGTGTACGATTCCTAGAGATGCAAAGTATTACAGCTACCAAAATAGGTAATATTGGAGATCTTAATCGAATTAATAATGTCATACATGTAAAAACATAACATTTACCATTTCGATTCATTAACATTTTTCTTAATTTTCCCTATTAATTTATGTTTGCCCGTCTGCTGTGTTTCTTCGCTATATCCATGCACCCCTAAATGGCTTTTGGCATCTTATTCAAAATTATGTTTTCACCCATCACCACCATATCGCAATCTGTAAAATGCTTGGCAATCTTTATATTTGCAAAATATTAACTTAAAATCCTAGTCTAAAGGCATATGGTGTTGTATCTGACAGATATACTTTCTGCCAAAAATGTTTCAACGATATTCCTGGAGATACTGTCACACTTGGCGATGATCCTCTGCAATCACAAACGTAAGTATTATTACGTAATGTCTACTATTATTGAATTCATCGTGCAATCCGATATTTTATAGGTATTCATATAGTTTAATAGTAAACTTGCTGACGTTATAATTTGTTCGAAGTCAATAATAAGACATAAAAGTTAGTGATATTTGCTTTTTAAATTTTGTCTTAGAATCAGCTATAACACTAATTGAAGAATAATTATTTACATGTGCGAAAAGCTACGACAAATTCTAAGCTGTTTAAACAGGATTCGAGAGTTATAAGGTACATTTTAACCATCTTACTATCCTAGAGATATATTGGCTTTGCGATTTTTTTGAGAAATACCCGGAGCCGATATATTGGCTTTTTATATTGAATATATAACATACATATGCAAATACATATATATATAATTTTTTTAAAATTTCTTTAAATTGTTTATTTTCCAAGGAATTTTTGTAATGTAACTTAAAAGAAAGTAAAATAGTAAGAGAGTTACGTTTTTCTCATCTTTTATATACATATATAGTTTGATAGTTTCACTTGATTTAGCCGTTAAATTAGGCTGCATGTACACTGAAGACCCTTTAAACGTCGCCGTAATTTTGAATTACATTTTCGGTAACCGGTCTGATACAGATATATACATATGCCAATAAACATGGCATCTTCGATTGTTCGTACAATTATATTAGATATTTGAGGATTAGTTTTAGTTTTTGATATATATTGCAGTTGTTATTTTGATAATAACAGTAAGGCCTATTTCTGGTTGTATAGACCCGGTAAAATTGCTTATAGATGAATTATCAGAACTTCCAATAGAGAATCAACATATAAGTCAATTAATTATAAATGGTACTGCATGAAGTTTGATAACCTGAATAAACTTCATTATTTGTCCTTACTATTAGACTTTTATCGTGTTAGCCTTTCAAAATCAGTGTATCAGTTAATGCTCCGTGTCAGTAATTGTGTGTTAAGATATTGTAAGTAAGAAGTATGTAGTATGGAAAACAATTGTTTATTGTGGACAGATTGACCGTTGAGGAATGATACTTTCTTGCTCTTTACCAGTTCATAAATTAACAATTTATACACGATAGATACGTTGCCGAGAAACACATGTAAAATATTGTGTAAAATATAATATGTCGTACCTATAAAAAGATAAATAAGCCATCCACATCTATAGACTAGTTTAATTTGGATTATTTCTCGGGGAATAATTTGTCTTCCTTTTTTTGCATTCTCTTAGCAAAATAAGTGATTGCTTTTTAAAACAGTCGTTATGTCAAGCCCCTGTGTTTTTAACCATCTTTTCCTCTCCTCAGAATCAAATAGGAGTGAGATTGATTTTGTGCCATACACATTCGAGTGCATAAGCGTTTGGCTGCTCCAATAAACATACTGTAAAATAATTTAACTTTTGCAAAAAAAAGAAATAAAATAATAATTTCACCGAGTATAATGATTTTTACCAATTTTATAGAATAGTACAAACATGAACATTTTGCAGAATAAATAAAGCAAAACTTCACAATCGTTGTCATGAAGGGGTTCATTACTCTTTTCTTGCTGGCTAGGGTCTTTATATTCGCTTGTTAATAATTTCTTATTTGGAATAGAAGATTTTTATGCAGTAATAAGGCGTAGGTGTATTAACATTCCATCTCAATTTCTAGGTTTGCACCTTTCTAGGAGCGAGCAGAACTAAAATGTAACACTTTATTTAAGAAAAACGAAACATTTTTATCCTTAAGTGTATTTACATTTACAACTGTTTAATTTTATATGTTGATATATGTCGGATAACGATGAATTCTTAGTGATTTCATTATTATAACAATATTTCATTTTACAGGCAAATTAAAAAAGATCAATTTAAAGAAATGAAAAATGATCATTTAGAACTCGAACCATTCGTAGATTGCCTTGAATGTGGTCGGAAGCAACATCAAATTTGTGTTCTTTATCATGAAAACATCTGGCCCGGTGGATTTGTATGCGACAACTGCCTTAAGAAGAAGAATATTAAACGAAAAGAAAATAAATTTAATGCAAAGCGCTTACCTACTACAAAACTAGGAATATATATTGAGACTAGGGTAAATAATTTTCTCAAAAAGAAAGAAGCAGGAGCAGGAGAAGTTCATATTCGTGTAGTATCCAGTTCTGACAAAGTAGTTGAGGTAAAACCGGGAATGCGACGAAGGTTCGTTGAAACTGGCGAATTAGCTGCAGAATTTCCATATAGAGCGAAAGCTCTTTTTGCTTTCGAAGAGGTTGATGGTGTGGACGTATGTTTCTTTGGTATGCATGTTCAAGAGTATGGTTCTGAATGTCCACCACCAAATACAAGGAGGGTTTATATAGCATATTTAGACTCGGTACATTTTTTCCGACCTCGACAATATCGTACTGCAGTTTATCATGAAATTCTTCTTGGTTATATGGACTATGTTAAACAATTGGGATACACTATGGCTCATATTTGGGCATGTCCACCCTCTGAGGGTGACGATTATATTTTCCACTGCCATCCGTCCGACCAGAAAATTCCTAAACCTAAACGATTACAGGAATGGTATAAGAAAATGTTAGATAAAGGAATGATTGAGCGAACAATACAAGATTATAAAGACATTTTAAAACAAGCCGTCGAAGATCAACTTAATTCGGCAGCAGAATTACCTTATTTTGAAGGCGACTTTTGGCCAAATGTTTTAGAAGAGAGTATAAAAGAATTAGATCAAGAAGAAGAGGAGAAAAGAAAACAGGCTGAAGCTGCTGAAGCAGCGGCAAATGCGGTATGTAATTATTCAAAGAAATAAAAATGAGTTTTTTAATTATTATTTATTTCAGATTTTTTCTATGAACGACGATAATGAAGCGAGTGGCGATGGCAAGAAAAAAGGTCAGAAAAAAGCGAAGAAGTCCAACAAATCAAAAGCAGCCCAAAGAAAGAACAACAAAAAATCTAATGAACAGCAAACTGGAAACGATCTCAGCGCTAAAATATACGCAACAATGGAAAAACATAAGGAAGTGTTCTTCGTTATTAGATTACATTCAATTCAATCTGCTGCAAGTTTAGCGGTAAGTTTTTATCTAAGCAAAACGTCTTATTGAATGTTAGGAAAAAATAACGCCGTTTTCCTTTCCAAGTAATTTCATATTTAAATAAATTAAAATGCTTATTCTAGCTATGTAGACATGAAATAATCTTGAAGGTTAATTTTATATTCATATGTAGGCCTTTCTGGCAAAAATTTCTTTTATCAATTTATCTTATTAGCCGTATATCTTAATTTATTTCAGTTAAAATTACTACATAAGCAAGCTCAAATAAAAACAAAACAGAGGTTTTATTTATATTCAAAACAAGTACAAATGACAAGTTTATAGTTAGGTTTCATGCAAACATTTTTCGATATTTCGTTATAAAAAATCATTAATGTGTTTTGAAAGAAACTAAAGGAGAAATATATTGGGTAGAATGTCTCCAAAGAATAATTTTCTGGGTTTTGTAAACTTTTATTGAACTGAACTACACATATTTTTTCACCTCATAATTAATTAGAGAAGCGATGTCGTCTACGTATTAATCATTTATATTTATTTAATCATTTTTTCCAGCCTATCCAAGATCCCGACCCTTTAATGAACTGTGATTTGATGGACGGTCGGGATGCTTTCTTAACCATGGCCAGAGATAAGCATTATGAATTCTCTTCTTTACGTCGTGCCCAGTTTAGTACCCTGTGCATGCTCTATGAGCTGCACAACCAAGGCCAAGATAAATTTGTATACACATGTAATAACTGTAAAACTCCGGTGGAAACTCGTTACCATTGTACAGTTTGTGATGTAAGTTATGCAACTATATCAAAAATTCTTTATCTAATGCTATTAAATACGGATAGGATTTCGATTTATGCACTGTATGCAAAGAAAAAGTTGGCCATCCTCACAAGATGGAGAAATTAGGATTTGATTTAGACGATGGGTCTTCGCCAGCCGATATGAAACAAGCAAATCCTCAAGAAGCAAGAAAGCAATCTATACAAAGGTGTATTCAATCACTTGTCCATGCTTGCCAATGCAGGGATGCAAATTGCCGTTTACCCTCTTGTCAGAAGATGAAACGGGTAGTTCAGCATACAAAGAATTGCAAAAGAAAGACGAATGGTGGTTGTCCAATTTGCAAGCAACTTATTGCATTATGTTGCTACCATGCAAAGCATTGTCAAGAAGCCAAATGTCCCGTACCTTTCTGCCCTAACATCAAACATAAACTCAAACAACAACAGCTTCAGCAGAGGTATTTTAGATTTATTATTTTCAAAAATGAAAAGTAAGTTTTACAATTATATGAAAGGTTACAACAAGCTCAATTGCTAAGGCGAAGGATGGCAGTAATGAATACACGAACAGCTGCTCCAACCAACCAGGCACTAACTGCAGGAGGTGTTCCAGCACTTCAGGGAGGGCCAGTAGTGGCAGCAACAGGTGCAGGTGGTATAAGTCCATCAACGGTGCCGTCGTCTCCAGTTTCATCATCGATAAGTGGGATGACAAGTCCACATCAACCCGGTATTGGCATGAAACCTGGAACCCAAACTCCTTCACCAAATGTACTACAAGTTGTAAAACAGGTAATAGCATTAAAGCACATGATTAAACAGCATAAAAATAAAATATTTAAGGTGCAAGAGGAAGCGGCAAGACAGCAAGTGCCTCATGGTGGAGGATTTGGGAAAGTCGCTCCAACTGGTCAGCAAATGGCTCCTCCTGTGATGCAAAGGCACTTGGTAGTTCCTAATCAACAACAACAAGCAGGTGTGCCGATGACAGGACCAGGAACGAGTGGTAATCTTCTTTCTATGGAACAGTGGGGTAATCGTTATCCCAACAATGCAAATCAAGCAGGCTTGCGTCCTCCCAACCAAAGTCAAATGATGCAACAAAACACTATGCCGCAACAGGTAATGTCTTCTGGTTTGATAGTAAACAATTGCTTATATTCTTTTTAAACAGGGTATGATGGGAATAGTTAGTTCAGGATCCAATCATATAATGGGAGGTATGCGACCAACCGGCCAACCTCCAATGGGACAAAATTTGGCGTTAAATACGCAGCAAATTACTCAAATTGTGCAAAAAATTAAGAATAATCCATCAAATGAAGGTCATCATCAAATTCTGCAAATGCTGAAATCAAATCCTCAAATAATGGCAGCTATTATAAAGCAGAGACAGCAAAGTCAAAACGCTGGGGCTAATAATCAAGGTGCACCTCAACAGGGCGGACATTTGCAACATATGATGGGGCAACAACAACAGCCACAAAATCAAGTTGTCTTAGCAAACCAAGCGCATAACAGAATGCCTTCAATGCAAAATACAATGATGGGTCAAACTGGTGCAAATCTCCAACAACAAGGACCGGTAAGTTACATAATTTTCACTAGTTCATTATATACACTTGTTTAATTGATTGAGAAATATTCAAATCTACAGTATATAGATAACCCTTATAACACAGTCGGAAAACTAAGTTACAATATAAAATGCATAAATTTCCGTTTCTGATTTCAAGGGACAAATAAAAATGAAAACAAGATAAGCGATTTTTGTTGTAGATGAGATGAACGTTTCTTTTAAAAATATATGCGTTTTCGCACTAACAAGTAACCCGGGCGTTATTTTAGTTTATGTATTTTAATACATTTCCTTATAATGCAGCAGTCTTAGAACATGTTTATTACCATATATAAGATAAACTATGCATAATAAGAGCAATGTCGCAACAATAGAAACAACATTTGCGCCGTTCTTTGAGGTCGGTTGCAATCTTTTATATTCCAGGTTTTACATTATAGTTTTATAAAACACTATTTTTATTTGGTCTTTCGCGAACTACTTTTTTCGAGGGAAACTTTTCTACAAGATCACATCATCACTTAAATACGACGTTCTAAGGCATTCACCTTAGTAAAATCAAATCAACTGACCCATTTATTATTTATTAATTAATAATGAGACCTTACAGGAGGGAAATAGAATTGAAGTAGGAAAGTTTTACATAGCGTTTCTTTATTTATTTCTTATTTCACAAGTATCAAACATAATATTTGATTGATAGTCTGTCCAGAACTATTTTTCAAATCATAAAGCGTAGTCAAGTTGTGCGAATAAAAACCTTCAGTACTTTATTTGCTTGTTTTACTTTTGGAATGTGAAACCTTGTCGAACTAGTATACCACTCAATGCGTAAAAATTAGTAAAATAATAATGACGATTTTCTCCTAATAAAGCACTGTACACATAATATAATTGATCTGTTTAGCTACTATGTAAAAATACTGTAGTTATATTTAGAGTGCGGGATCTATTATTGCACATTGTAAGGGATTTATCAATTATTTTAGAGATTACTGAGCAAACAGCGAATTTCTCAATTATTTCGTCTTCCTCGTCATCGATTCTATACATACTTTACGAAAAGTTCTTTAGTGAAAAAGGAATTTTTATGGAGATACTCTAATAATATAATAATATAAATATATAATATAATATAAACAACATCTTATATTTTAAGGCGTGTTTTCTGTAAAAACAAAAAGTTTTTTCTTAGATTTTGAAATCCATTTCACCGTTCGTGTACTATAATTATCGAATTTAACATGAATATTGATTTAAACACTATAATCAGAAATCACCAAATTCGAAAGGCTTATACAATAAAGGAGAACTCAGCATATAATGTGTTTATTTTGTTTTTCATGACATATGATATGAAAAATTTGATATTAAAAAGAACATAAATATTAGGAGGAGGAGACACTTCTGTTTTTCCGTCACTGGAATGAGTTTTATCATTTAGCAACGCTATTCATGTAATGCATAAGACTTACATTTAATTTAATTACACAGAATTTTTTCTACAAAATATTTTCTAGTTAAAGAGTTTTAACGAGCTTTGATTTTTTTTATTTACCTAAATTCAGGAACGGATACTTTTAATTAGGAGTATATTATTGCATTCTAAAAGAATTGATCGCATTTTAGATGTTAATCCTTAACAGTTTTTCGTTGTTTAGTCGACGGAAATGTCTTCTTAAATTGTGGGTCTAATAAGATTTTTTCTCAACGAAAGCTATCCATTCAAAAATATATATTATAAAAAAAATTATTATAAAAATATAGTCCAATAGTTTTTACATAGAAAATATTGACACGCTGTAGATGAATATGAATCACATGCATCACGTGAATTAGCATTTTCAATTAAAAGTTAGAAAAATTAGTATTTATCTTCTGTCCCAATCTCGAAAAATGCTTTTTCAGAATAAAGCAACTTTTTTCTTTTAGATTAAAGCTTTTGCTTTTCTGTGAATATAAAATTAAAATATGTTTTCGTTGACCTAAATGACCATTTAAGACCGTCCTGAGCCTGCATTGAGAGGAATATTTATTTTCCTTGCTAGAGAAGATTGAATAACACCTTTTTTTGGACTTCTGGGATAGTTTTATTAGCCTTTGCAACCAATCAAGAAATATGCTTTTTGAAGGACCACATGTTTATAATTTAGAAAAGTGATGTGCGTCAAAATCGGAAAAATAATTTGTATAATGCCCTACACACGTTCTGTCATCTAGCAAGATTTTTTAAGATAAAGCATAGGAAAGTTTTACTTTTATATCTCCCAAATTATTTGTTAGTGTTTAATAAAACCCTAAATCTGTGCTTCTCAAATCTATATTTCTCATCACGATCTATAAAATTGTCCGTACAAAAAGAACTGTTTCTATGACAAAATTAACGTTTATTCAATAAAATATATGTCTAAATCATACAAAAACAAATATTGTACAAAAATATCTATAGGTGTTATAATAAGCTCGAAAAATCCGACACTTTCGTGCGTAGGCTCCGTTAACATGAGTGAAAATTAGACCTCATCTCGGTAAATCGCGAAATCGGTTAAAAGACTTTAAAACTTTTTATTATGACTTTACAACTTTTTATTATCACGCCCATTAATTAAGCACCATGGCAATTTTTATAACAATTATTATTAATTATGAGACTAGGAAAAAATACAATATAAAATTATTTCAAAACATGAATTTTAATTCTACGTTACACGAAAAATTTCGTTTTCCACAAAGAATTTCAAATTGCGTTCTAAAGTGGATGAAAAGTTGCGACAGAAAAGTAGTCAGGAAATTTGAGCTGATGAAAAGGAACTTCCTTTTGTCATGTTTATAACATTTAACCCAAAAGGACTTGGAAATTTCATGTTTTTTTTTTAATTGTGTGCAAATAATCAAAAATATATTTCTACTTTTATGATAGAACAGATAAAAGAAAATTTATGTTTGTGTGCAACTAAATAATGTTAGAATTTAATGGATTTGAATGAAATATTTAAGAAATTTAGTCTGTCACCTCATTGGGTATTAACCTGTTAACTGATTAGTTTTTCTTTGAAAGCTCGATTTAATGTGCCGAATTAATTGCAAGCCAAGACGCATATTTACGACATAAGCACAGTAAGTTACTACGCGTTATAAAAGTTGAAAATTTGTAACTTTTCCAAATTGGTTTTGACTCAACATTAAAAGTTTTATAATTACAAGGATATTTTTATGTAAATTTGCAGTGTTTCTTTTTTAATTGTGAGCTTACAGTTATTTTCAACAAAAACATACGTGATATTAGTAGTAATATTAATCATAACTAATAAGAAAAGTAAAATAATAAATGCTAAGAATTACGAAATCGAAGCGAGTCGTCGCTTAAGTTCTCGAAATTTGAAATCAAAAGTTGCTGTTTACAGAACAAAAGAGGAAGGTTTTTACCTTATTCGACAAGAAAAGTATAGCAGGACAGCAATTTATTAGGTTTAAGTTGCCAATTGGTTTCAGACAAAACTTTGAAACCGACTCTTAATAACAAAAATTCGGTTAATCAAAGTATTCAAAACCGGACGAAATTGCGGACATCTGCTAATAATCTGCTAAATGAGATTTCCTATTACTTTCCAAAATTCCGTAAAAGGTTTTTCGACAGTGTTATTAATAAGCTATATTTGAACTATATTTTATAACATTATAGGCTGGACAGAATTCGTCGATTTGGTATAAGCAACAAATGATTAGACAAATGCAAATGAACTATCCAGCTCCACCTTATCCGCAAAGACCCAGAGCACCACAGATGAGTTTCCAAGGTGGTGGTTTTTCGCCTGATCAACAGTATGCAATGCAACAAGGCTTAAAGCCTAATAATCCTCAACAAGGAGGTGGTGTCATGCCACCGGCTCAGATAGTTCAAGGGCAACCAAATCAGAACGTAATGGGTCCTCCTACACCACATACTATGCAACAGCAACTAATTCAAACTGTGAGATCGCCTCCGCCAATCAGAAGTCCTCAACCAACACCCTCGCCAAGATCAGCACCCTCACCTCGAGCGCAACCATCAGCATCTCCACGTGCGCAACCTTCACCTCATCACTTACCGAGCCATTCACCAGCGCCTCAACCCGGTGGTCCAGATATGCATAATCACATGCATCCACACCAATCACCAATTCCTGGCGCATCTACAGACAATGTAGGACCTGGAGGAGACGCTCCACCGATGACGGCTCAGGATCAACTGACGAAATTCGTTGAACAATTGTAGTAGAATAACGTTACTTTTAATTTTCCAAACTTTGTACATAACTTGTAGTTACATAAGTTAAACCAAAATAGAAATAAATTTAACTAAAATTAGATATACACAAACTTAAATTTTATTTTGTGTTTATTATAACGGCTGATTATTTGTGAAAATATTTGTTTTTATTTTTGTAGTTGAATTTGCAAACAAATCGAATAAATTCATTTTTAAGTTTTTTTTTTTCACTCAGCGCAATCATATTGTATACATTAGAAATGAAGCTAGAGTTTTGTTATTCGTGAATTGTATTAAAATATGTATCAAGCGACAGACAGAGAAATTGCCAACTTGCGAAGATCGTGACGTAAAAATAGTCGTGTGTTTCGAGTAAAGGCTTATTATGGTTAAATTATTGATTGGTATGTGAATTAATATTTTTATTTTTATCCCATTGACATGAAATTTTGTGCGAGGTCGTGACTGAGTTTGAATATAATCACAAACGCTTCGGTTGGTGTATCGAACATTTCAGTTCTTATGTGGTTTCGCACACGTGATCCATTGGTTCCATTGAAACATCTCTAATTAAATCGGTTTTTCAGTTAGAAAATTGGATCTACCGCAAGAACCGCTTTTAATTCCTTACCACCAAGCCG
This sequence comes from Proctacanthus coquilletti, assembly GCA_001932985.1. Taxonomy (NCBI): domain Eukaryota; kingdom Metazoa; phylum Arthropoda; class Insecta; order Diptera; family Asilidae; genus Proctacanthus; species Proctacanthus coquilletti. Next base: position 398,223 of record MNCL01000060.1, read on the forward strand.
CTATATTCCAGGTTTTATGTGATTTGGCGGTGCGTGAAATATAACTTTCCTAAAAATTATAAAATATAGATTTTATAGAAAGTAATTGTTTAGGCTGTTATGAAAAAAATGTAGAATATGTTTAACCCTTATTATGTGAGTTTCTTTCTTTTGTAATTTATGGCTTTTTGACTAATTGATTTGTGTATTATTGTAGAAATAAATTACATGAAATAAGAACATTGAATTCAAAAAGGCTTTCAATTTTTGATTGTAGGATTCTGAAATTCCAAATGGGATGGGATTTTAATATTTGTTTGCGAACAAGTGTCGTATTTTCGTCATGCTCTCTCTTTTATTCTCGAAAATTGCGCCTCTATTTCGTTTCCTTATATTTTGCTAATTGTTTATATTAAAACTAAAATGTATTCGACTAAGTTATATATTACTTCTAATTTAGCACGACAAATATACTGCTATAAAGTTTAGAATAGCAATATATTCATCTAGCTAAATTCAATAACGAATTTTTGGAGAGCAAAGTAATGTTCAAATTTTATACAAATTGTTATAATTTTTTAAATTAAATTGTTATATTTTCGAGATTTACTATTGCTCCCGAAAAGGATACCAAATTTTTTGGACTTTTTAACATTTTAAATTCAGAGTATCTTCAGATTATCATAGAGGCGGCGTGATTTTATCGTATTTTTTCGTATATAAGTGGTAGAAATTATATATTAACTTTATGGAAAGTTAGTAGATTCGTCTATGAATCACCTCACGTAACCTAAAATTTATTATGTACAATTTAAAGATTTTGATTTTTTTTCTGGAGGTAGTTCAAACGAAGAGGCAACACGACACAGGCGTCTTAGATAATTTGGTTTATGTTTGTACATATGAAATTGAAAATGAAATCAAACCGACGGACTCTTAATCGTAAATTCATTTCTGAGGATAAAATGATTATTTGTTAAATATAAGACGCTGGCTGTGCAGTTTTATATAAATAAATATAAATAAAATATAAAAATGTAATGTGTACGGATATAATAAATGATCATAGAGAATATTTGTAAAAACAAAACATTTGTGTAAGTTATAGATCATAAAGGTTACAAGAATCGATGTAAGTTAAGTGCTGGTATATCCAAATAGCATCTTTTAAAATATATGATGCTAGTGTTAAAATACATTTTTTTGTATACAAATTTATTATTTCATGCACAACATAAAAATATGAGGATTTTTGAATGCAAGTTGTAGAAGAGAACTGTGCATTTTTGTTTCGTTGCATTGCATTACTGCCATTCTCTTTATTATATCGTAGGTGTACTGTATGTAATAACTATTAGGATGTACTGTATAATGTAAATGAGCATCAAATTGCAAAGCAAAGCACTAAATGTAACACAATGTGCGATTAAACGTGTAAATGAAAATGTAAAAGTTTAATAGTTGCAACAATGTGAAATGTAAATAACGTATTTGATTTATTGGCTTTTGTTAATTTAATTTCGTCTTGCTTGAGGTGGAAAGCAACCGTAAAAAATTGCAACTATAAACATGACTTGCGGGTATGAATATATGATATAATTCATAACTCATTAAAAGTCATTTACGAAAAAAATACACTAGAAATCTGTATATTGAAAAGTAAATAGGAGTAAACGAAACAGAAAATTAGATTTTAAAATTTCTGTAGTTAGTTGCGGCTATACAAATTACTACAGTAAAAAAGTATATGAAGTAAAGCGATTTACATATTCTACATAGTATGTACCAAGTTAATTTTCTACTTTTAATACTTTAGTAAAATATAAGGCAAATATTATTATAATGTCAAAACCGGCTCTAAAGTGATTTTGGACAATTTAAGGTCCAAAAAACAATAAAAATGGTGTTAAGTGAGTAAAACGGCAAAAGGATAAAGTTGTTGCAACTCATGAAAGACATTGAATGCGAACGTTAAACGGGAAATATAAAATATAAAGGCAAACATGTTACGCATTAAACATAAACCTATAAAATTTATTACACTATTGATCGTATGAATCCATTTCGGCAAGAGTATTATCTTCTGTTCTAAGATTCATTAATAAATTTTGAACAATTGTAACTTTAGTTTTAAATGTACCATATGATGATCGTTAGGGTTATTTTCTTAATAAACTATTAATGAATTATGAATGAGTAAAGAAGATAAAATTTGCTAATAAAGCTATTAAATGATACAATTGAGTAAAGAACATTTAAATAACAAATATAAAATCATGTTTTAGTTTTAATATAGCCTTAGTAAGAACAACAAATAAAATATGAAAATAACAAAAATTGGAGAAATTACGTGCGGTGTTTACAGTAAATTTTATTTATTATTTAGTTTTTAATCTATAAAAGAATTAAAAATATATTTGAATGTAAATGCAAACCGTTTTTAAATCTCATTTTCTCCAAACGACAATGGGCAGTTTTATATAGATATGGTGCTTTTTCTTCATAGTTTTTAATACAGAGCCTAGAATAGAAATTATTACTGCCACTCCCTAATTAAGAAACCTTCATCCTTCTTCTATCTAAGATTAGACTTTTTGTCATGCTTTCGGAAGTTTTAATTCAGATTCACAATGAGTTCTGGATTACTTGCTAAAATCGCACTCATAGTAGAACATGAGCATCATCGTCCTCGATGGCATCGAACTAACGTTTCAAAATGATCAGTTGAATCCTCAACATTGTAATTCGAGAGCGTGCAGTAGGATTACCATTGCCTTCATCTTCAACCAGTCGCTAAGGTGTGAAAGGTTCCCAAGAATTTGGAAGACTCCTTACATCATTCCAATACATAAGTCGGGCCGAAAGCCAAACAATGGAAATCACAGACCTGTATGTGTACAATCGGAAATGACCAAGTTGTTTGAAAAATTAATACTCCCCCCATATAGCGGCCGTGTTGCGGGGCATCATTACGAACAGTCAACACGGATTCCTAGTTGATCATTATGTACTCGTCAACAAACTATATGATTGTGGTATAATCGGGGAAATCCTGGAATGGTTTTGGCCATACCTGACTGAACGAGACTTTCAAGTTCATGTACAGAGAAACACCTACACGAAGTTCGCAGCCACATCAAGAGTCCCTCGAAATTTTCATTTGGAACCGATTTTATTCAGCGTGATGGTTAACGATATCGCTGATCAAATGAAATATTTAGAGAAATTAGCAAGCGGGAAACTGGGGTCCCTGCTGAGAGTGGCTAAAGAGTTCAAAAGGATATCCATGCTGAAACGGCTATATACATCCCTAGTTAGACCCCCCAGAATACGCATTAGCCATCTGGGCACCAAGCTTCTGTTCTAGTAAAGCTAAAATTGAGAAAGTCGAGTCAAACTTCATAATTCTAAAGCGCAGGCTCGAACATCAAAACTTAAACCTCAACCTGGAGGAAGTATACACCTGGTCTGGGGTCTGGAAACTGGGACAAAAACTGGTATACCATTAACTCTGCCTCTTCTTCAAAGTTATCAATGGGCAATTCAACGCCCCAGAAATCTTGGACCAAATCAAATTTGTGGAACCACACATCCTCAAAACGAATCGGCCTTGCATAGTCCGAAAAACAAAATGATGTACAACGAGTATACGGACGACCTAGACTACTCTACTGAGTCCTCAACAAGTGAAAAGGGTCATATTAAAAAAAAGAGATGTCAGTACACCAAATGTACCAATGTATCACCACTATAATATGTGAAATTCCATTTAATACATCTAATGTTTATGTTGTATATAATATACTAAAGATTTTCGAATGCGTTAAATAAATAAATAAATAATCACTATTTGTTATGTAAATTCGAATTTTACCAATGCGATGTTATTAAACATTATTTTTAAGAAAAAATTTCGCAAGGAATTGTAGGAGAAGTTTTCGTCGATTTTAATCAGAACTAAAATATTGTATGTGAGCTCAAAAAGGAGATGTGTTACAAATCGTTTATGTTGTTTGTTTTTTATGTGGACACGAATTGAAAGAGAATCATGATTCCTCAAGGACCGCGTCGGAACTGTTATGTTAAAGAAACTAAGTAGTTATGTTTTGGTAAGCCACTTCCTACAAACAATCAAAAGTGAAAAACGATTCTGAAGATATTACGCGTCCTTTCTAGCGTATCTAGAGGGATGAGCCTAGATCCACCGGAATAATAGGCGAAGAGTGTCAGTTCAGGGAAATCCGCGTAGTGCAAACTTAAGAAACCTACAATGCACAGATTCAGAACGGGTTGACAAAGTGGTTACAAAGTGGAATTAGCTTTCTTAAAAAGTACATCTATAGGAACGTCGACAGAAAGGGAGTGATACGTTTAAATCTTTGCTTGCTTGCTCATAATAATGAGCGATCTAATATGAAATTAAAGGATATGAAACGATCGCAGCCGCAACAGTAGCATATTTAGTAATAGCGTTAAGTGGAAAAAGAAAAAGAACAAAGAAGTGGGGAAGAGAGTTGTATTTCATCTGTATATTTTTTTATAAAATTAGGAGTTTTAAGAATTTATTAAGTGCCATGGCAAGAGAGTCAGAATAAAGCTTAGGGTGTATATGCGTTACGTGATTTTATTAGTAATATTTAGTGTGCATATTGATCGTATGTGTGCAGTATAAAGTCTTTTGTTAGAAGAAGGCTAGCACTATTGTCTTTAAGACTTATTTCAGCTTAGGTTGCAGTTAACAAAGGGTAAGGCAAAATGGTGGTGGATCCAGTAGTATTGCCAACAAGAAATCTTTCAGTTTTTTAACAACAAATATTATGCTGCAATTATTAATTACTTACTGATATTATTAAAGGAAAATATAAGTTGGTATTTTACAAGACACCAATTAATTCAGAATGTAGCCTATTAGATGGCTTTGATAATTATTATTAGCACTTTGTTATTCAATTGTCAACATAATTAAAGTAAAATCTGTATAAATTGTATTTATTAAAAAGTAAGATATATTTAAATTCTGTTGTAAAAAGATCAACAAAATACGGCCAAATTCAACTGAATTGTGAGAACCATTTATTGTCGGAGCAAAATTTGCATTTTCATTCCTCCATTAGCTGCACGAAGAACCAAACCCATCTTAAATAGTTTTTTAGGAGAAAAAGGAAATAAATAATTATAGAGGTTTATGCTTTTTTAAATAATCTGTAGTAGATCTTCCTCTCTTCCAGGCCTATAAATTAATATTCAGTTTATAGAATCATTGCTATATTTAAATTTAGAGAAAATTACGCTTCTCAAACGGTAATCGAGAGTCTAGAAATGTTTATAATAAGATTCAGTACTTTAGTGTTATTAAAATTATTGTATTAGAAAAATGAATTTAATTATATGTACATATCATATAATTTATTAATTAAAGATGGCTTGTATTAACTGATGTTGAACTCTTCGTAAAGAGAGCTTGTGTTGAATCTGTTGAACGTTTTCTAGAAAAAATAAGTCCTTCTATCCGTGCAAATGGAAATTCGAAAGATAATGATGTTATAATCGAAATTATCACAGTGAAAACTAAGTCGCCCCAAAATTGCTGAAACTAAAGCAAAAATATCAAATTTAAGATAGCGCACTATTTAAATATTAATCTTACCACATCAAAGTCCGAAAAATATGTGTCAGTTTTAACACTGAACGCTCGAACAGTCTCAATAAGCAAATGAACCAAATACATACAGTACGACAAACGACTAATGGGCTGCCAGAAAGGAAGAGACAGGAATGAATTGATAATGCCTCCATATCCTTTGTGACAGAGAAATATGACGAGACCTAAACCTATTGCCCACGACGTTCTACTAAACGATTCATAGAAAGCATTTTCTAATGATGTAGTATGCGCTCCAGGCTGCGTTTTTGGGTAAGGTCCAAATACCACCGCTGCGAATATTGCCATGCACAATGTCCACAACAATGTAATAACAGGCTAAAAGGTTTAAAATGATATTAGATTAACTTTATAGCTTATTTAACGTAATTATTTATAAGAGCGAAATAACATTTACAATAAATAAATATCTCAAACAACTTATAACTACTCCCTAACTGCACTTATTTCACTTTTATTTACTTAATTTAAATCCCTGAAGAGCTCAATGGCATATTGTACATAAATTCACAAACATCCTAAACACCACACTTTAGACAAAAGTTCAGGAATCTTGCACAAGGCTCCAGATAGAAGAATATTTTTGGTGCGTATTTACCAGAATGATATTCTTTTATTGTTAAATATATACTATAAATCATATTTGTTTTAATAATTAAATAAAAATTGAATACATGAAAAACTAATTTTCAAATTTATAACAAAGTAATAAAAAGTTTATGAGCTACTTTTTTCGCCTATGTGATTTCAAAGAAAATCTCTTTTTACCTTCTTCAGCTCTATTATGCGATCCTTTATACTGTAAAGAAAATATCCAAGGAGAATGCCAGTAAGCCAAGGTGACATTCTTCTATGAGTGGGGTAGTAAATTCGTTCTTTCACAACTTCATTATCTACTCTAAAAAGAGAAAAATATTTTTTTAAATTGGTAATAACGATATTGAAAAAGTGAAGTTTCACACAGTATTTCTCAAGAGAAAATGCGGTTGCTTTTAAATCTCGACTTTTGTATGAAAATAAAAACCGTTTTAGTTAGGAAAACCAGAAATTTGATGAAAAAGCGGTTTTGAAATAGTATGGAGGGCATTATGCGCTAACATCTTTTATATAACTAGCTTGATATATATTCGGTACTCTTGAAGCAATAACTGCGGACAGAAAAAGCAGAATGACCATCTGGTAATAATAGCATACTTTAAATAGTTCGGACCCTAAATCACATCACATCTTTTCCAAACTGATGTCACTGGGACTAGGACTGATCTTCCGAATGTGTGACTATTCCTTATTGCAAAGCATAAATTACATGGCAAAATATTCGAAGGTAATAAATAAAAATAATAATTAGTATTTTTAATATTATTGGCATTGGCGTAATTAATCCAGAGTTGTCCGCAGACTTGTCTGGTGCAAAACAAAACCGGTAGCAAAGCCGTAAAATAATCGACTACCGAGAAATTAAATTATTAACGAACCTCGAAAAGAGTTTTAACTCCGCAAATAAGAACTGTCCCAGAAAAAAATTATATTCTTTATTAAATTTAAGCGTTCTTAATGTCTCAATATATGTTACGTAGGTGGGGATGATTTATTTTCTATAAAAGGTAACCTAAAAAATGTTTAGCTGTTCAGAGTTCAATTGGCAAAAAGTAAAAATGTCATCAAGAGAACAAAAAGGCCGTGATGAAATAATTTCCAAATTTTTGAAAATCCCATAACAATATGTTCCGTGTGGGAAAAAAGGTGGGAATATCCGTAATTATCGTATCGTATCGTAAATATCGTCGGGTTACCGACGACGGAAAGAAAGGTAAGGTCGGATAAAAGATCTGGTCCTTCAAATCCTGACTTGGTGAAAAAGGTTCAACGTGTCTATAAACAGGCGCCTAATACTTCTGTAAGGGATATGGCCGCTAAAGCAGGGACATTGAAGTCTACAGTTGAAAAAAGGATTAAGACAATAAGTAAATTGTAGTCATACAGGGTCCAGCAAATACCCCATCGTTCTGAGCTCGAACGTTATATGAAGTGTATTTGACCAAATTTGATTGCTGCGTAATAGATGACGAAACTTATGTTAAAGAGGATTTTAACTAGCTACCTGGACATGACTTCTGTACTGCTAAGAAGAAATGGGCAGTACCTAAGAATTTTAAAACTAAAAAAATTTATAACAGAAGGGGTCGTAAACTCGAGAATCTATGTAGACGAATATCTACAAAAACCGGTACTATCATTTATTCGGGATCTGAGGTTTTTTGGCCTGATTTGGCAACAGCTCACTACGCTAGAATCACAATCGACTGATATGAAAACAATAACATCATTGTACCAAAATCAGCGAATCCGCCAAACTGCACGGTCATTAGTTAAATCAATGTAGAAAACTTAATGTTGGGTCCAAATAAAAAGGTTAGGAGTTTTTATACAAAGTAATATAATAATTGCAAACGATTGGCTTAATTTTAAACAAAAAATAAAAACGATTTCACATAAACATTTTGTACTTAAGGGTAAAAGTATCAATTTTGTCTGGGACAGTCCTTGTATTACAACGAAACACAAGGGTGAATTGTAATATATCTGAATATATATTGAATTCCGCGCCCCACGTCCCGCGCCTCGGCAAATTTCAGCGGCCAGGCCACCACACAAAATAAACTTATTATTATTATTATTATTGCTGTATTTTTGCCGGCTAGCGCAAGCGGAGGATGGATCCAGTACTTTAAGGACCAGTTATAAAATAGTTTTCTTTTTTCGACAAGCCGAATTTTCAGAATAACCTGTGAATAAGTTGATATATACTTACGTTATATTTGTAAAAAGCATGGGCATATCATACTGCAACATAGTTGCAAACGTGCACCCCATTGAGCTAAGCATTATTATAACAATTGCTAAGACAGAGACATTTCTCCACTTCCATAAACACATTAATAAAAATGGAGAAAAAAGAAACAATTGTGTATCAACAGCTAAATACCAAGAATGTCCTATACACTGTAATAAAATACTGTCAATAAATATTTGCAAGAAATGTTGATCGTAATACCATTTTACTTGGATTTACATAGTTGTGGACATATAGCAAAGTCGACCACCAGTATTCCTCGCAGCTTTTAGTCATAAACAGTTTGTAATAATTCCAATACGGTCCAGATCCGCAAAATTTTACTATTGTTATACAGAAAAGAATTATAGCTGCCAAAACTGGAGTCAACCGTATATAACGATGAAAGTACATTAACCCAATATTTAAAGAGCCTTGTCTGCAAAATTTGGTTACTAATTGTTAATCTTATTCAATTTAATTTACTTACGATCTCTGTAACTGTTTCAAAGTTAGCCAGGAAACTAATAGTCCACTCATTAATAGAAATGAGTCCACTGAAACTGTAGCTGTCTGAATTAGCATGGAGGGTGCGGTCTGTGCCCACTACAACAATTAGTTTTGAAACAAAAATGAATACCTACCGGTTTAATAAACAATTATTCTGCCTTACCTCTAACATGTGTTTGGCATTAATATTCGGAGCACCAAGGGAAAACATATACGAGTGACCCAATATGACCCACAGGATAGATAAACTTCGGATTCCGTGCAAACATTCAATAATATCTGGTGATGTTACACGCTGCATTTGAAATATTTTTGAACCATTGGAAAATATAGAAAAGGATGTAAAAATATCACCTAAAATTCCTGTAAATATTAGAATGGCCTCTTATTTAATCTTAAAAACTTGTATAGTAGTAAATAACATATATGTGCGTAATTATGAGAATAAATTGGAAATTTTTCATTTATTGCTTAGCATTATGTTTTTCCTTATTTATTATTAATTGATACTTTATTTTATGTTTGTTGAAATAACGACACTTCTTAAGGAGGAAAATTTACGGGTATAAATATTAAATCGGTGTGCGCAGAATTGTTTTTCACGGACGGTGTAAAATTAAAAGTAATAATTCTTTGATTTTAAAAGGTGATAGCATGTGTATCTTTCATGTAGTGGTTTATTTGTAATTTTTGACAGCAACTTGTTTAAATGTTGGCTTAAGCAAAATCTCTGCGTGGAATGTATTTGTAATTAGAAAACATTCACTGTAAATTTATTAATTTACAGTAAATCGAAGAAATAAAATTCGAATATGATGTCAGTGTACTCAGAGGATGGGTGTGGAGTACCCAAATACATTAAAATTTCCGAAACTGCTTACAGTTTTATTAATTTTTAAAACGATCCTAAACGATTTGTTAGACATTTCTATAACGTTTTGATATTTATATTTAACGGCTGGCGTTACATATGTGTTTTTCTTCGGGATTTCTTAATATTCGTTAGCTGCTTGCACCGGATTACACCATATTCGAGAATGTTTTGATGATGTGCACCTCAAGCTTTCGTAGTTGAGATATTTGATTGACGTCAGCTGATTGCTGGCAGTATTTGTACTCTTCACACTTAGCTTTAAATGCATTTAAGAAATTTCTCTCTTTTTCAAACCAGCAGAACTTACGGAAGCAAAAGCTTTGGGATGCTTGAAAGCTCTACCCGTGCAACCGCATAGAACACACCTGCACAACATAGCGCTCGCGGGCTCTACATATCATGGAAACTAAAAATATTGAAAAAAATCCAATTGGAAAGAAATTGTACAAAAGTACGATCAAGGGAATTAATGTAAAATTCCCTTCCCATGAAATATTTTTATTAAGTAATAGTTGAGTTATGTTTCATAATTAATTTCAATATTACTCCTATATCATTTATTAATATAAATTCTTTTCTCATAAAATGTTATCTCGATTTTGCACTTTTAATGTAAATTCTTTTCCCATAAAGTGTTTTGCCAATTTTGCAGTTTTCATCTTTTAAATGTTGCTCATATTCGTAAGTAAAAATAGACGTAAATGTTCATTTAAAACTTTCGTGAGAAAAGAATGTATTTAAAATCTTTTTGCGAACTTAACATATGTTTGTTTATAATGTAGAATGAACATTTTCAAAGACGAGAGAGTCAGTCTTAATTTAAATTTGAACCAAAATACATGTTATTAAAGAAAATAACATTTTCCTCTGAAGAGTTTTAATGGGACATAAAAGTGAATTTTCTTAAGAAAAATTCGGGATCTTTTATATAAACATATTTTTTTTCCTAAGGGTTTCAGTATAAAACGTAACTAATGTGACCCTGCTGATTTTTGTGCGGCCCGTGAGACATTTTTAATTTTATTTTAATTATGCTATAAGTCATTAAATTTATTCAGTTAATAAATAAAACACTTCATTTAGCGTAAGTATCGTTTTTAGTAATTAAATTTTGGACCATTTTTTTAATTTATTACTTTAAACCTATACATACTTATTTTATTATCTATCCAGGCGGCCCTAAACCTCTTTTCTTGAAGCTTATGTGGCCTTCGTTGCTTTTTGACTTGCGAATGTCTGGTATAGAGTTTTCAGCTTCCATTGAAGTGTCGTTATTTTATGTTATTCATACTTCGTTAATTCACCAACAGGGAGAGTCGTTTTGAATGGGATGTTGTAATTTTTAACCCCCCAGAGTATTACTACACCATTCTGTTACACCTTGCTTTTACATAGCGTTTGTAGTAATTTTCATCGAATAGTCGCTTCAATAACGTTGGCCATGAGCTTTTTGACACAATCTTGCGCCCATGCGCAATTTCGGTATATCAAGGGAGACGTTTATATACCATGTTTTTTAACTTTTACTGAGCTTTGCCCGAGTAAAAGTAATCAACGCCTGCACCTCGGCAGCACGACGGCCGTACTGTTTGTAGACAGCTGTACGGCGGCTGCACGAGGTTTGTAGTGTTTTTGGGTAATTTGAAAAGGCTGCACACACGACCATACAAATGACTCGTGGAAAATGTCAAACTAGCGTAAAAACCGTGCCATAGAATAAAACATTTAATGTGCAGAGCTCGTGCAGCCGAGTCACAGCCTTTCGAAAAATTTCGATATTTTTAATCAGACAGCTACCTAGCAAATTTCGAGGGGTGAAATTCAGTGAAGAGGATGAAATTATACTGTACTTAAAACAAATTGTAGATTTGTATATGATACAGACAAAGCTACAAACAGAATTGTTGCGTTGCAGCGAATTTGTCTATAAATCCCGCGGGTACTCTGTGACGAATGGACTTGAAATGTATCCTAAGGACTATACCGTAGTATTATTAAGTATCTCAGTTTCATTAAAATCCGTTCAGTAATTTTTGTGATGCGTGGAAAAAAATGTTGTTTTTGGCTTTTATTGGTGTCAAATACCCTCCAAAAAATATATTTTTATATTATATTATTACATTTTAGAGCCCAGTTTGAAATCAGCACAAATTTTAATCTTTATCTTTAAGCTCTATTCTATTTCAAAAGAATCTTATCTTCGCTGCTATTTCTTGACTGTTAATTGATAATTCAAGTTCAAGATCATCACATATACGCTGTTTCATTCGACTTCTTAGCTGGGAAAATGTACTAGACATGAAGTGTATAATCCGCCTCAAATGGGCTCGATGCTAGTATATCGGACAATTGATATGAACAATTATTTCTCTAGTTTCGTTTTGCCTATATTTATTAATAAAATGGACTAGACGACTGATATTGTTATAAGTTATTGTTATATTTCATAGGTAGGTATGAGCTTTACAGAGCTTTTTTTTATCGTGTTTAAATGTTTACACCAATATTACTTTTGAAGTTTTTTTTAAAATAAAACGACCTTAATTTATAGAGTGTCCAGATATGCATAACTGAGAAAAAAAAATTTTTTTGGGTCTACATTAGTGTGTTCTAAAGACTAGTAATGCAAATGAATTTCTGAAAAAGAAACATTCTCAGCAACAGTTTTTTACTTAACTGTTGCGATATAAAAAGAAAATGTACGTTTTGTATGTTTTTGCAAATGCGGCAGGTTTTCTGATATTTTGCAAGAACAGATTAACACATTACAATACACCAAAATTTAAAAGAAAAGGAAACAAAATCTAACGATTATAAAATAATACAGATTTCTGCTTTTTGAATTTATATCGATTATTTTTTGCGGCATAACTAATACTTGGGCGGAACACTGGAGAAATATATGTGTAACATAGACAAAATTGCAACATATAGGAGCATATAAGTTTTCCTTACCTTTCCTACGCTTGGAAGTGTACTCATACGTTGAGCTCAGGAGAATAAGCACCGCCCAACAGGAGAAAAATATTCTTAAATTATAAGAGAAATAATAATATATACTGTTCATATTTAAATAAAACTTACATTGCAAACCAATCCAATGCCCTCAGATTTACTTTTTCCTTAGTATAACAATTTTCTTCGACAATTGTAGTACCATTTATGTTTAATTTTAAATATTTTGATGCGGCAGTTATAAGAGCTTCTTGAAATTGTTCAGCACCGCATGATTTTGGGATGCAAGTGCCGAGTTGTATTCCATTATTTGTATTCGGAACTGCTAACATTCTAGCAGTTCGCTTGGATTTTTGTTTCATTAAGTCTTGTATTGAAACACTGGCCAAACAATATTTTCCCTGCAATGCTTCGCCGGAGTCAAGTATTTTCCGGATATTTAAACATTCGTCAAAACTTCCCAATGCAGCAATGTGCCAGTTTAATATACCAGAAGGAATTTTCCCCCACGCATCTATAACTGTAATTGACAACAAAATTTTGTGAAATATTTGCATATTATTGATAATAATTGGGTAAAAGCGGCTTTTATATTAATTAATTACTAATTTAAATGTAAAATTGATAAATAATATTTCTAATTTAGGGACTGTTTGGCCTTAATTAATATTTCCGGACAGTTTAAAAAAGGTTTAACAGAGATGAATATTTTAAGAAGTGCTCTTTAATAGAGCCGGTTTCCAAATTCATACCACCTATAGCCTAAATTGTACTTAGAATAATATAACAAGATGTTATAGTTAAAACAAATCAAATATATTTCATTAATTCCCTTTAACAAAACAAGAACAATACTTTTTAATTATACATATTAAATTAAATATAAAATTAAACAATTAATAATAATAATAAACCTAAGAAATCAGTTAGTTTGAACACAGATATCACAAATATATTTGTTTTTTTTTTTTTTGTTGTCCACACTAGCACATGCCGTACCGGTACGAAAAATTGATGAAAACACTCAAAAAACTTACTTGTTATTGTTTACTCGCTCCACTATATAGTTCATTTCTACACTACGGCATGTCACCTATTGCATACGTATGACCGGATATTACAGGAATACGACGTAGGCTGCGGTGCGGCTTAAGCAACCTAACGCTACATTTTTGTAGATATTTGCACAGCTTGTTCGCGATATATTAAATCAATATTTATATTGTAACCACTCATGGCTTTGTCAATGCACAGCCTTAAACTGTAAGGATTTGAAATTTACAGTATACGCGAATTAATAAATTATAATATATAATAATAAACATTTTTTTAACTTTAAAGAAGGAAATGTAGGTATTTGGACCAGTTGACAATTTAACTTCACTTATTTGGGAAATATGTAATTTTTAATAAATTAATTTTCTTCTCTTATTACTTTTTTATACTTTTAAATTCTTAAATTATTAAAAGCCAGTTAGTACAAAAGGAGAAAATTTCGTACTGTTTCTTCCGAGGCAAATCTTCGAAAATAAACTAACAAGATGTAAGTTTTTAATTTAGCTTCTATAATGAATCGCTTTAAAACCTATAATGTAACGTGATATAACATTTTAGCTATAGTAGTAGTATAAAATTCAAATTACATCACGAAGGCAAAGTATAATTTTCCTCAATGAATAAAGATGAGCAATGTCACCATGAAAACAAAAAAGAACTAATTTAAATAATTTCCGATGTAACAAAAAAACACATTTTCAATAAGCTTAATTTAAGTATTTCTGATGTGTATTTCTTAAAAGGTGAATTTGGCATTGTGTGAAGGTGATAAGCCCTACATTCTGAATTATAAACATGAGTCGTCACGGTAATTTAACTCTAACTATACAATGCTGAAACACATTAGTCGTGTGTTTTCAATCTGGTCTGATTTAATTTGTGTAAATTTATCTATTTTACATTAGTTAGGAGGCGGGTCAATGGCAAATGCAACTGGAAGTAATGTATTACTGCTTTTTATTGTGAAATATAATTTCACAATGTCTGATATAACCGACGAATTAATATATCAAAGAGATGAATAAAATTAATTTGTATACATATAAAAACTTCGTTATAAATTAAATGTGACATTAAGTAAAGTGTTTATATCTCTCAGCTCTTTCTTAGCTTCGTTAAGTTTAAAGTAAAGAGACCAGGAAAAATCAGTAATTGAGATTAAACAATTATCTTATTTATATGCATATAAATACATACACGCTAAAATTTGTGAGCATTGCAACTGAATAGATGAAGCATTAATACCAGTCTAATTGATATTTAATATAATCACAACTAATATTCGTTAAATCACATTTTATTTTATTTTATACTTTAAAAAAGAGTTTAATACTCCTTCGGTATCTAGCAATTGGGAAGCAGAGGTATTGGTCATTCAAACACAGAAAGATTTATAATTTACTTTATTAATTTTATTTTATACTTCAAACAAAGTGGCGTTGAATAGTAACATTTTACCCCATTTCATAAAATTTCTAGCTTCATTGTGATCATCGGATAATCAGATATTTTTTCTTACTTGCAATAACTAAGCAAGAATGCAGAACAGGAAGCAAGCAAAAACTCTTTTGTTTTACATTTAATTTATAATGATTCAGTTGGACGCGATGATAATCCGCTAGAAGAATTAATTTTAATCTGTCCACCCTTTTACTCTATTTAAATTAAGAGTTTTATAAGTTCTGTCTAAATTAAGAACTACAAGAAATTAATACCGAGCACGCCAAGTAGAAGCAATGCATAGATATGTCCTTAACCAATGAAGTATTTACAAAATATATTGTATAATTCCGCACATCATCACTGTGATAATTACAAAAGTAAAACAATATACTTATCATTTTACATAGAAGCAGGTTAATTAAAAATGAATAAAATTTACTTTGAGAATGTTTTTTTATCAAAGTGCTTTATAAACAAATATTTTAAGCTCAAGACTCGAAAAGATAACAAAAGTAAAGATTATAGAAGTATAGTTTTTTATCTGTAATAGCACATTCGCAGATATAACATAAACACGAATTCTCCATAGTACATTCTTTTGTCGGTATACCGATTATTATACGAAAGGAGCTTTATATTAACGGATTATAATGTTTATTAGATTTTTTCATTTTTCGTGTAGTCGTTGCCGTGTGATCCGAACCTGTATCAAATATTTCCATAGCAATATTATTTACTAATATTAAGCAAGTTATTAATGAAGCTCAATTTGCAGTAATTTTAATAATATATTCCAATAAATTTAGGACTATGTGCCACATTAAAATAGTTTCTATGTCAGGCATCTTAAACAAATTCAAGGCTGAAAATAACGTAGTATAGCCTTTATTTTACTTTTCCCTGTTATTAGTGAATCATAGATTAATTCTACCAGCACAAGAAGGTATCTCCGTCAACGTCAATCAATGATGTTGTGTTTTATTCTTCATACGAAATGCACATTGCAATACAACCTATACTGCGACTGTTTTATACTCGTGAGTTAATATTTCTCTAAAAGCAAAACTAAATTGCTATCAATATTACGAGAGAATGACCTATAGATTTAATATTTGAATTAAATCAATACTGTGATAATTTTTTTGTCTTCGACATTAGTTAGTAATACACAAGATAGAAAAAGTAATCCTAAAGCCGATCAGGGCTATCCACTTCCAAGAAATACGTAGAATTCTGATTAGAAGATAATGCGCAAGCGCTGTCGTTGTTGAAAACAGCTAAATGAAGCATACATTCAATAAGCTTTTATTTTTAAAACTCCATTTAAACATTATTGTAATAGATGCAATGGTAAAAAAGTAACACCTTGTATATTTGAATTTTTAAAAGACACAGAAACTATATTCTATGTTTAAAAAATGCAAAGATAATAAAAATATTACTTTAAACTTTGTTTAATGAAATTTTCCTCGATTTTAACATAAGTCGCTATATAAAACTAATTCTTCTTTGTTAAGGATCTTTGTTAGGAGCTTTATTTTTATCAACGAAAAATAGCTCGAACACGCTTCAATAAGAAATACATCTCCAAGAAATTGCATAATTTGATGACATAGTAAAATGCACAAGGAACACCAAATCTATGAAGATTCAAAAGCAGCTCAGTATTACGCAACCACTCGATTTATTTTTAGAAATTAACTAAATAATCGGACACCCAAAAAACAGGTTTTAGTATACCAAGGCACTTGTGCGAAATTGCGGTATTACTTGTAAAATATGAACTTCTCGATAAATATAAATAAATATAATCCCAAGAAACTACAACGAATACACGGAGGTGATAAATCTTTAAACAATTTAACTTTTAATACTTTTATTAAATTAGCTTAATATATGACAAGCTTTCTAAAATTGCGAATTATCAAGCATTAACTTGAGGTTTATGAATTTACGACATTGCATTGAAACATTCAAGTATGTAAATGGAATTCATTTTGCACGTGCTTGTTATTAAGATAATAAGATAATAAAAATCAAGAGATATTTCAAAAACAATTAAGTGGCGTTTCTTTTTTATCTAAGAAAACACTAAACATTTTCATTTATTATGATTTGTGAATATAACAGATATCATTTAAAGACACTGTGCACACATTTTTTAGGGTTTATTTTAAGATAACGGTCTCCATCGCATAATACAGACGTTTAATAACAGTTTGCATAAGACTTACGTTCAAGCGCCCATTGCTCTCTGTTTGTTAGTCCTTTAAAAATCTCATTTACATGTTTCACACAGAGATCTTCAGATAAATCTTCTACATTACCATCCAAACTCTCAAATATATCTTTTGCATGTGGCACACTGAGTTGAAATAATTGTTGAACAACATTTTCGAAATTTTTACTCTCAAAGCTTTCGATAGCACTTGATGTAAATATACAAGTGATGATAAAACAAAAGATAGAATTCCAAATTTTCATAGCGCAGCTAAAGTGACAGTTGCTCAATTGGCAAGGCTAGTTAAATTACTGGAGTTTTTAAATCGCGCCTAATCTATATATACGCCGTATATCAGCAAATGATTGAAGATAGAGATTGTTAATACGGTTTCTCGAAGTCAAGTGCGATCAACGTCATTTCTCAGTGGTACTCAATTAATGAACAATTTGCAATTCAGACAAAGCCAAAAATTCTATTAACGTTGGATTAGGAAGTCAATGAACTTTAATTTTGCACATGTATAACAGCTATCGTAGAACTTCTCTTTATCGAGAAACCCTGTTTTATAATAAGAACTGCTTCAATAATTACGATACTGGTTCTAAAGGCATTGACCTCAGCCTTTTTATTAATGGTTATTCTTATAATATGATAAACAACCTTGTGCAAAATTCCAATCACAAGTGTTCTAGTACGTAATCAACAATTGTTGTACTAATTAAACAACAGTTTCATTGATTACTCTATAATGTGATCATGACGAAGCTTTTAAAGATAATAATAGGAATTTTTCAATCAACAACATTGGCGATTGATTTCATTTACGTTAATTACAAGTTTTACTACTTGTATATTTAAAAACATGTAAAACGAGTATAAAGCGAGTATTAATTCACGCATTTTGTATAATTTGGAAGTTAATATTTCTAGTTATTTTTTTTATTTTATTGTTATATTATTTTTGATTGCTACATGTTTACAATTTTTATTATAAAATTGTTGTTTTACAATGCGTTTTTGCAATTTTTCATAAATAGAACAGCCTGCAGGTTATGTAAATCATCCACGTAAGTAATAAAGTTTATTAAGGATCACAAAGAAGAAAATAATTTAAGAAATGCATATACTTCTTTATACTTAATCTATTCTGAGCAAGGGATTAACAAAATTTCGAATCTTATTATATACGCACTAAGTAGGCAAGAACTCCTGGATCTTCAAGCAAGCCAGCGATAACAACAGTTGTAAAAAATATGAAATAATAGAACTAATATAAAATAGAAATAATAGAACTAATATAAAAACTTTCTAACTAGAAAATAAAACTAACTTCAAAATTCAGGCTTTAAAAACTATAAAAATTTATGTTTTCATCCGTATTTAAAAGCTTTCGTCGCGCAACCAATTACGTAGGAACAATAGAAAAATAGTTGTCCGACTTTCGTGCCGGATATAACCAATTCTTAAAACCCGCTCTTTAGTTATATTCTTCAAAAATGATTTATATTACAATCATTAAAATAAATCCTTTGTTTATTGAAGTCTACCTGAAAATTATTTGTAATCTAAAATCGTTAGTTTGGCAAAAGTCTTACATCCTACAGTTCTAAAAATTTCAGATGGTTCTGGATAGCAATTCAAGGTTCTTCAAATTTTTATTATTGTCAATAACACTGCAAGCGATTTATGAATAATATGAAGTAACGACATTTCAATGGAGGGCACAAAATGACGAGGATGCAGAGTTAAAAACTATACGGTTAAATGGGTAGAGTTTCCAAACATCCCTAAGCTCCTGTTTCCGTAAGTGCTGTTGGTTCGAAAGAGAAAGAAATTGCTTAATTTAAGGTAAGTGTGAAGAGTACAAATACTGCCAGCAATCAGCTGACTTCAATCAAACATCTCAACTTCGAACGTTTGAGATCCCCATTACCAAAAATTTAACAACAGATTCTCAGCTATGGCGTAATTGTTACCAACACATTCTCGACGATGGTGTAGTCCGGTGAAAGGAGCTAACGAAGAGTAAGAAATCCCGGAGAATAACACATATGTAACGCCAGCCGTTAAATGCAAATATCAAAACGTTATAGAAATTTCTAAGAAATCGTTTAGGGTCGTTTTAAAAATTAATAAAACTGTAAGCAGTTTCGGAAATTTTAATGTATTTGGGTACTCCACACCCATCCTCTGAGTACACTGACATCATATTTAAGTTTTATTTCTTCGATTTACTGTAAATTAATAAATTTACAATGAGTGTTTTCTAATTACAAATGCATTCCACGCAGAGACTGCTTAAGCCAACATTCCATAAATGCGATTTAGCAACATATGTAATCAAGTTGCTGTCAAAAATTACAAATTACCTTTTAAAATCCCGCAGTTTTAGGGGAATAGCTTTTGCAAAGAATTATTACTTACAGTTTTACACCGTCCGTGAAAAAAAATTCTACGCACACCGATTTAATTCTTATAACAGTAAATTCTCCTCCTTAAGAATTGTCGTTATTTCATATTATTCATACTCCGCTGGAAATAAGAAGTTATTATTATTAACGAACTAAGCCTAAAAAATATCTATCAAAACTGGACAGCCATAGACCTTTAAATAAGTCAATTCTTTTCCACGTTCAAAAGGGAAGACTTACCGCATGTGCTGAGGGACATTGTTTTATAACCAAAAATCAATGACAATAACCGATTAATACATCGTCCCTCTTTGCCCGTTAGAAAATTTTATATTATTTTTAGTTCGTACACTAATTGGAATATGCGAAAGATTGAGCAGTCCATAAGAACAAATGTCGGTGGTGAAAGCATTATACCGTTTACGGTAACAAATTGTAAACAAACTGTTAAACTGACAATTGTGCAACAGTATTTCACATATGTTTTTGTTTGGTAAACATTCGCCGACGAAAATGGAATCCAGTGCTTCGTCTTGGATTAAAAAGGAGTCGAGTAAACATCCCGGAAAATTTTACTTTTTTAATAAAAAAACAGGCGAATCGAGTTGGACTGCGCCAGAGGAACAAAACGCGACTAATTTAAGAAGCAAGTTCAACGTGTCTTGTGTTGAGAAATTGTTAAAAGTTAAAACCTCATCAGGTATGCTTTGCAGTATATAGGAATTATATTGAAGTAAGCTCATTATCTTGTTCACTAGGGGTGTGCAAAAGCTCAAGGACACCGGCTCAAGATCGGCTGAATAGGTTTCAAAGTAAATTGCTAGAGCAAACCAAAAAAAGAACTGTTGGCCTTGCAAATGAAGATGTGATCAAGACGACAAAAAAACTAATTACAAATGGGGGTAATGTTTCAATGGCGTTGAAAAATAACATCCAAAAGACTGATGTAAATTACACTAAAGCTGAAAGAAATGAGAAGTCGAGTACATCATCGGAGAAAAATGATGAATATACGAAATTAGAAGAAAATAAGGAGACGCAAAACCGCAAAGAAAGTGAACGTAAACAAGCTTTAAAAAGAAGCAATAGTGGCTCAAATGTGTCAGTACTGAGTAAAATTCCAAAATTGACTATAGAAGCACTTGTAAAAATCCCAAAGCTTGTCACTGAAAAATTATATAAATCGTCAAAGGAGAAAGCTAGTCCTAGTTTAGCTCAAAGCGATCAGAAATGTCAAGAGGCAGAGGTCTCAGTTCCGATAAATAGGAAATGTTTTGCTATAGATGGTCCGAAATCAGTGGCCCATGGGGATAATTGCCAAGAAAGCATTTCTAGCAGTAGAAGTGATAATAGAGTTGAAAGCGTCAAATCAATCAATGTTCCTGTAATCCCTCAAGATGGTAATTATTGGTCTCTGTTAAGTGAAAGAAAGCTCGAGACTGCAAATGAAAGGTTAAAAAAGCTAAGAAAGTCCTTGGAAGAACAACGGAAAGCGTTAGAACAAAACAATTCATCAAACTCTACAACTATTCCATCACCAACAATAAGCGAAACAAACAGAGGTATGTGTAAATGAAACGAGATATTTTATTTGATATAATTGTGTTTTAGAATATTCGCCTATGGAATGGGAAGAAATCCAAGAACAAATAAATGAAAAGGTGCATGAATATTTATTTCGAGAGAAAAGCGCAATTTAATATAAATCATCTTATTTTACAGATTACGGAAATTCGTCAAGAAAACGATAAAGAAGAAGAGAACGTGCTAGGGAATTTTTACAATATCGTTAATCAAAATTTGTTGAAAATCTGCGCTGAACAAAATAATGAATGTTTTGTAAAAGACAATTGTTTTTACTTTGTGGTGGATACCAATGTATTTCTTCAAAATCTAGCTTTTGTTGACGATTTAAGAAAATTAAAATTTTGCGGTAAAAATTAAAATATTTAAAGTTCTTTTAAAATTAATATTCTTAATTTAAGATACTGAATGTTCCGTAATAGTTGTACCCTATAGTGTACTCCAGGAGCTAGATCGCATAAAACAACGAGCCAATACAACAGTCTGTACACTAGCAGTGCGAGCAATTAAATATCTCAATAAGAAATTCGAAGCAAAAGATGAATGCGTAAAAGGTATGCATTTTCCATATTTAGTTAGTGCTGTATTTTCGTCTCTTTTTAGTTTTTTAAATTACATATATTTTATTTGCTTGAACTTGTAAGTTTGAGAAGTAAGTAATTGTTATTTTGGACATACATAAAGAAATAATAGATACAATTAATCATACAAGATATTGTGTAGTCATTTTCAACATCGGCGTTTTTGTTTGATCGTTTTTCATCGATTTGAAGATACGCAATTTTATTTTTTACATAATGCTGTGTAATATTTAATATACGCGTTATAGATTTAATTTATATATCAAAAGAAAATGCTAAACCATTCTAATAAGCTCTAACCCGTTGCATCTGTGATAAGCTAAAAATTTCCAGAGTTGAAAAACTCGCGGAATACTTATGAATTGTATTTATTTTTCAACTTTTCTGAACTGAGTTTTATTTTATTATTCACAAGTTTTATTAACTCATTTTTAATTTAAGTGACATAATCCAAAGAATGCTCCTCAGTATGAGAGAGTGATGAACGTCACTATAACTCTTCCAGTACCCAGCATACAAAAAATGAAATCAGCTCTAAATTTTGCGTTAATGAAGTCTAACATCTTAACCCTTAGCTACACCGGTGTACACCGCCATTCACCTTTTTACAAATATACTCTAAAAGCTGCAAACGATTTTTACCGTCGGCTAGACACAAACAAATTTTGTTTTCAAAAATAAATACTTATTTTAAGCTCTAATTGATTTGATCTAAGCATTACATAAGAAATAAAAACATAAAAATCATTTTATTAAAAAGTCTAAATTAAGCTTGGGACACAAATGTATCCCGCGGATGTAGTTGCGTGGCGAAACTTCGTGAGTGTAGATGAGGGTTGAAAAAAGTTAGCAAAAGTGTGTAAAAACTTGAAATAAAAAAATATCATTCTTCAGCTTTATTAATAGCAGTTATTATATTTATCATAAAAAATAGAATAATTAATGAACTAATAGATATAAAACACGCACAAATAATAATTATATCAGCAATATTAATAGAAAGCGGGGCAGCGCTATTCCATTTCTGATTCCCTAGAGCAATAGAATGATTAACATGAACAAATTCATTAATTTTAATGACGACAGAAAATTGCCCCCTGATATTAAAAACTTGAAATACTAAAAATGCGGAACTCGGATTGGAAACCGATCTTTTCGGAATATTACGATCTGTGTGTATAAAAGTAAAAGAACCACGTATACTTGAAAATTTTGAAACGCGATATTTTTATTTAAGTAGATCTCAGTACACTTACGACTAGATTCTTATTTGTATATTATTGTTCTTTAAGTACATCTATAATTCTTTTGTTTTTCAGGACAAAATGCTATTGAGGCAAATCGTCACTTAATTCCAGTCGAAAATGCCGATGATAGTATATTAAATTGCTGCCTTCAAATTAAAACGAAAACTGACAAAATTCTACTTTTGACTAACGACACAAATCTCCGAAATAAAGCGATTTGTAATGGTATTGCGGTCTCTACAAAAGGCGACCTAAATACAGCACAGATTTTAAACACTACATGACAATGCCTACGTAGCTTGCTCTGTTTTTGGTACTTTGTGCAAATTTAAGTCTTGGAATTATTTTAAAATCTTCGAAGAGAAAGCTAATTTGTTTAATAAAATTTATCCTTTGTTTAATTCTTATTTATTATACTTGAGCTTTAGCTCAGTAGTGTAAATAAAATGTGTATTTACAACAATCAAATTCTTGTAAGCTCTTAAGCAATTTACCCCATAGTCGTTTAGCTACTACTGCATTATTTCTAAAGAGATAATCTTATAAGTTCGCATACATACATGTGTTTGCATTATGTCTGGTTAAGATTGTGGATAAAAAAATGAAGCCATCAAAAGAAATATAATTGGAAAGGAAAATATTGTGTGATAAATAGTTGTACGTTTTGTGACTGAGTTGATAACTTCTTATATAATTGTATATATTCGAAATGAAATTATTTTATCATGAATATAAACGTAAAAGAATCGTTTTGTTTTTCTTTTGTAGGGTAGTTTGAACTTGAAAAAGAATCATTTTTTTATATATGTATTTATTAAGTATACATCCTGGCATATTACAGATGGGTTTCTAATTAGCACTTTAAAAAAATCAGAAAGCTGATTTTTAGCGTTCACCTGACTTGTAAGGCATGTTTTTGGCGGTAGATTCTCGAATTTGAAATCGCTCTTCTGTAAAATAATACTTTTTGCCCCTTATGTACCTTTTTGGCAGAAATTACTCAATGGAATTTCATTAATTTTTTTTTCATCTGTGCGTGCGTTAAAGCAGAGCGGGTAATTGTTTAGAATTGGGGCTCTTGTCATTGAGCCGGTCCAAAATTGTTTAATGGTATAATGATGTTTTTATTGATGTACTAATAAAAAAGGTAGGGGGGCACCATTCAAACGTCGAATAAAAAACACATCTATTGCTATAAAGTAAAATTAAAATCAAATGTAAGCGAGGAATGGGGCTAAAATAACTGTGATTATTTACATATTTGAGGACAAAATATCCCAAATATAATTGATAATTAATAATAATTTATAATAAATTAATAACTAATAATTTAAAAAAATACATTCAATATATTTTGCTATGATTTTCACATCGACGACTCTAGGAGTTGTATGTAACTTCTGGTGGAAACTGCATGAAAATATCAAAAAGTTGTCCAGTCCCAGAAACGATTCGATTCTATGTCTTTTTAATATCTTATTGTCAATCACATAACAATCCAATATATATGAATGTTGTCTGGAAAATATAATCATAGAGTCATTCTTATGTAACGGATTTCACACCGTCTTAAAAATAGCATCGTTTAAATGCCATAATTGATCCCTGGTGGTGCTCTGATTTTTTAATGCAGTCGCCGAAAATATTCAATCTTATTTTGTTTTAAATCCTCCTCCTTATCGGATTACTTTTCTGTTCAATTTCAAATAATTTATAGCTCATAAAGAGAATTGTATGTATATGTGGAATATTTACTCCACTTTTCGAAAAGTGAACTTCACAATACATAAATTCCCTATCTCAAGAACTAATAACGGAAAATTCGTATTCAAGTTGTTCCTAGCTGCTAATGGTAAGGCTATCTCGTACTTTTTGCAATGCAAGCCCCTCTTTCAACAGAAGAGTTTATTTAAAAACACTTTTGCGTGTTTGTCTATTTACTTTGCCGAAACCTACGCTGGTCAATTAATTTATATTCTTTACTTTTGTTATTACAAACACACCACGCTAAATTAAGTTGATTTTAAATTGGAATATGTAAACAACTTTGCGATTGCCTTTACCTTTAATGATAGCGGCTCGTAGTCTACAAGTGTCGTTTAGAAAACGTTTTTTTTCAGTTTTCCGAGCGAAACCAAAGCGTTCAGAACGTCATCGCCTACTTCGTTTTGTTAAATTGTTAACTGGTAAGTTCCATTTGGTCGCAAATAAAAAATTTAAATTTAAGTGTACAAGTGATTTAATTGTTATACTGTAGGAAAGTTTTAGCAAGACACTGATTGACACCAAGTGTCAACTGAGTCAGCTGGTTTACAAAACTTTTGAAGCATTTAGCGAGATAGTGGTGCTTTGTCGAGCTGTGATTTCTATATATTTACAGATTACTTTTTCAATAATAATGTGTATTTCGTGGATACGTGTTCCCATTCAAATGCATTGAATATCGTGGAATTATTAATTTAAATAACGTAGTTCGACTTAAACTAAAGTGCTATACAGATTTGTTTGATTCCTTAGTGGTTATTATTTTGCGCTATAAAAGGTATTAGTAAAAAGTAAAATAGAACATAATATAGCCAGGAAATGTGCCTATTATATTTAACCAACGGACTATTTAACTATCTCAGAAATTATTGAAGGAACAGTTATCTCTAGATGGTAAATCTCGTATTTTTATCTCTAGTATTTAAAGATTATATGAATATTCTTTAAGACACTTATCACAAGATTATCATTTATCCAAAGAGCTCAAGTTGAAAATTATAAAGAGATATTACTTTTCAATATGAGAATTATGTTTTAAAAACGTGGTATACTGAAAGAAGCCAGTAGATAGAAATAAATTTGATAAGAATATCATTTATCATCGTCATATCATATCTATTGTATTTAAATGTCTAGGAGGAATACAAAAAACCAAATATATGATAATTTATATAGCTGCAAGTCTCGGCCAAAACAACGGCAATGTCGAAGTTGGTTCGCAAGATAATACTTCCTAGAAAAATAATAAGGAAGAATGGATGTACTTTTAATCGTTACTTGAAATTTTTAATGTTCAGTGTCAATTATTGAACTAATTCTTGTTAAGGTGATAAAATTATATTTTTAAAATCCTAAATAATTAGAAGCAATTTTCTTATCTATAAAATCTTCTCATGTCAATTGAGTATCACATCTTCACTGCCTTTGCAACTTTGTGGGATTTTGAAATGGGTTTGTTTTTTAATCAGTCTTATGCTATTTAAAAGGGAAGCTTGCAAACAGCACTACCGACAGTAGTACTGATGGAAGTATTCTCTTATAATGTTAGAACGAGATTCTAAATACTGTTTAGCCAATTGAATTTTTCAAGGCGAAAATTTCTAAGTAACTATCAAGGTTTTATATAAAATATCAAAATATTTTTTTAAAAATTTTCACTTATATTTAATAAGAGAGCCAAGTTGAGATTTCTATTTGTCAAAAATTATCGCTATTTAAAGAAATTATTAAACAACGTTTTTTAATACTTTAAATATTGTATTACAACATGTTAAAATTAAATTAAATCCAGGTAAATGTTAGGCGCTGACCAAATTATGAGATTTTTTAGGTAAGTTTTGTTAAAAAGTTTGTGACTTAGTTAGAGCGTTGAATATTACTACATATACACTTAATATAATACTTAAAATTATATAATTCTATCAGCAGATTATATCTCCGCTGAGATTTTGATGGTTGTCTCAAACCCGAAAAAACAACACCGATTTGATATTGGTTGAAGTAACCAATGAATTGGAAAAAAGTTGTGGCATGTTTACGATAAGTATAGGAGGTCAATAGGGGAAAACGGGTCTTCTTATAGTATTTTTTTGTGCATTTTAACCCTTTCCACACCATCACTTTTCACCATTTCGAAGATGAATGGCTTCCTCACATTTCTTTAACTAATCACTACACTCAGTTACATATATAAAATGGAATAAAAAAAGGTTGAACAGCTTGATGTAGGTAGTATTGTACAAGTGGCTTTTAAATTTGGCAAACACTTGTATTGCATACCACCCACTACCATTAATTAATGTCTTTGATTTTATATTTGCCGTATGTTGAATGTCTGCGGTGCTGTGGCGTCTATACCTTTTCACGTTCTTTATAATTTTAGTAAATTTAATAAAACACAGTTTTATAAGCAAAATCAGTTTTTTATATCAAGCTTATATATTAGGTCAAGCTTATATATTAGAGAATACCTAGCCAGAGAGCGAAAAGAGACCTATAGCCCGTTTCTGTAACTCTCAACTGACAGAGTTCTCAACTTGATGTCATTGTGGCGTCATTCTCAATCGAAGTGTTTATGCAACCATGGTAAGTTGAGATATAAATTGAACTCGGTTGAGAGAAATCTCTATTAAATATTATAAATTAAATCAATTGTATCTGGAAATGAGCCGAAAAGTGGTCATTTTTAATTTCATTCTAAGAAACACCAACCCTTTGTATTAAACAGACATATTTCAGTCTCAATTCAGCTTATTGTGACGACTGAGATATGTTACCTAAATTATCTGAGGATATTTGAATAGAAAGAGTTAAATAATTGTGAAATATTGTAAAACAATATTGGCGGTATTACATTTTATATATGTAAGTAGTATTATAGGAAAAGGAGCAGAGAGTTTTTAAAATTTTTAAGTTAGTTGATCGATTTTTGATAATGACAACGTTTAATATTAATTAAAATAATGAAATTGGTAATGGAAAATAATAATATTAATTAAAATTGTATATTAATTCACTTTGTGTGACGCAAAACAGGCAAAAGTCCTAAATATTTTCCCTAATGCTAGCTAATGTTGCTTTTGGCAAAGGTGTACGTGAAATAAATGACAGTGAAGTTGGTTAGCTACATCTAATAATCTCAATTGCTTCAATCATCACACTCACCGCGATCTCAATTCCCTGATAAAGAAGCACTGAGACTGAACGGGTCAGAAGTTCAGTTCCGAAAGCGGTGACGTTACCCAGTTGAGAAAATGCTCAACTGAAGTTACAGAAACAAACGAAAGGTACTTGCATCAATTGTCTTTAATGCAAATCGTGGTGAATGTAACTTGACATTCAAGGTTATTTCTTTAAATAATAAGTGTAAAGCTATCCCAACAATGGTTCCAGGATTTCTAAGTCCAAAATTAAAATATCTGACCTGCTCTCATCTCATCTTTGTGTTCAAAAATGTACCCGAAAAACTTGGTTATTTTACAAATTATCGACTTCAAGAGGCCATAGGAAAAGTCTATAAATTGAAGCAATGTATTATCCTACTATATCTACTCTATCACCAACAGAGAGTGGTTAGTTTAGTAATTGTTGCTTTTTCATCTGGAAAGTGAACTTTTCTTGGACCGTATACTGACTGATGTTGAAAACGGATATTCTACAAAAATCTTAAGCACCAAAAAGGATGAATAGACAAAGGAGAAACACTAGCACCCCAAGCTAAAGAGGGTGTTATCTGTTTGGTTTTAGGTGGATTTCAAACCTAAATTGAGAAAAACTGCTGTCTTTGGCTTCCTGTCGAAAGGCGTTGTTTGTCCAAGATAATACTTAATCACATACAACAAAAATTACAGTATGCAAACTGGAGCAGTTTTAAAATAATGCCTCAGCCACCACTCACCGGGTAACATTTAGCTTGATTGTCACCTATTCCCAAAACATTTGGACAGGAGATCAATTAATTGTTTAGACGAAATCAGAATGGTATTGGAGAAGGACTTTTCAACGTGGGACATGGAATTTTGGAAGAGAGGATTCGCAAGTGCACCGGAAAAATGAAGCAGGTCGAGAATGAAGGCACACTTGCATCAAAAATATTTCGCGTATATTAAATTTTTAAATAATAACAAGAAAATCACGTTCGCTTATCCCATAAATCCAATATGAATTAGGTGACTAATAGTTTCTACCAATATTTAATATTGAATATAGATAAAGAAATTTTTGCATTTGCATAATAACAAAGCAATCAATTAATTACATGAAATTACATATAACTGCAGCAAGTATAGAACTGTTCAATATATTAGCACTACCGGTAGGCTGTAATATAAAAAGATGCGCATCTTTTCTTTCGCCCAAGCTTAAAATGTTTTGTTTATCTACATTCCTTCTTTTGAGATAGATTTGCAAATTTGAAACCAAAACTAATTTTCTTTTGGCTTCCCGTACAAGTCTCGAACGCATATTCGGATTACCAACTGTTCGGAGGACATCTGAAATACATTTGCTAATTTTTGAAAAAGACAGACACATTTTATTTATTTAAAAAAAAACACGATCCGAGCCAGTTATTCTTTCCGAAACATATTTTTTTTCAAAGTCTCTGCAACATGGCCCTCTATCTTACATGCTCTTCAAGCCATCAGTACTTTCTCAACAACAATAAATTTAGTACCACATTAGCAGTTGCATAAAGCCTTTATTTCATATATAATATATTTACCTTTCGTTAAGTATTCAGTTACATATATGAAAAAAAGTCATTAGAAACGAATTGTTTAAGTTTTCATAGTATATACTAAATTGTTTGCTTTCATCTTGCATTGTCCATTTCATACAAGTTATTATAAATTAAAATATTCTCTAATTGTTTCCCGAATGAATGATAGCATTATCACATACATTATATTATACTATGAAGTAATGTCATCAATATTTATCAAGTATTATTATTCAATTAATTTTATGTAAACAGCCTTAATTTCAAAACACGAACTTATTTTGTGATACATTTTTCAGAGTTTGATGAATCAAGATGAAATTTGCCGAGCATTTATCAGCACATATTACGCCTGAATGGCGAAAGCAATATATTAATTATGAGGTAATATATAAAATCATTCTAAGAATAACTTATTTATACTGAATTAGGTCTAAAAATAACTTATCTATAATTTATTGGCTTTAATTTCAAGGAAATGAAAGCGATGCTTTATGCTGCAGTTGAAGAAGCACCAGCCAGCGACAGTGTAGAGGATGAAATTCTTAAAAGACACTTTGCAAATTTTGACGAAAGCTTTTTCCATTACTGCGAGCAAGAGCTTAAAAAAATCAACACGTTTTATTCAGAAAAATTAGCTGAAGCCAACAGAAAATTTGCTACACTTAATGCTGAATTAAAAAATTCCTTAGAACTTTCAGAGAAAACTGCAAAAAAATCCAAAAGCCTAAAGAAAGCAGTGCTTCCACATCGAAAAGCTCAGGTAGTTAATTAATACGTTAAACCTTTGAATATATTTTAATTCTTAAAATTCAATCAGATAAGTGAAAAAGAAATGTTTCATTAAATTTGTTAGAAATGCTACTTTTACTACAATAAAAAAAGAAGTTATATTAATTAATAATAAATAATTATAGGAACTCAAACTCGCCTTTAGTGAGTTCTATCTTAGTTTGATACTACTACAAAACTACCAAAATCTCAACCACACCGGTTTTCGAAAAATTCTTAAGAAACATGATAAGGTAAAATTAAAACTGCAATTAATAAGTTTTGTCGGATTGATTTTATGAACATTAAGCTTTAGTTACTACGCGTGGATTCTGGAGCAAAATGGCGTCAAGAATATGTGGAATCATCACATTTTTTCATTAATAAAGACATTGACAATATTATTAATGAAACGGAAACGGTTGTTACAACTGAATTAGAAGGTGGAGACCGCCAACGGGCAATGAAAAGACTGAGGGTTCCTCCACTAGGCGAACAGCAAAGTCCCTGGACAACATTTAAAGTGGGTCTGTTTTCAGGAAGTTTTATAGTGTTATTTATTGCGGTTGTTCTGTCAGGTATATTCTGTATTCAATTTGGTCGAACAAAGCTTCTCCAAATTTTTCTCTCTACACTTAGCTATCTTTCATGAATTGTCTGGAGAAAACTTGAAAATAGCGTTCCGATTGTACAGAGGACCACTATTGATAATTGAATTTTTGTTCCTGATTGGAGTCAATATTTATGGATGGCGCTCTTCAGGAGTCAATCACGTTCTTATTTTCGAACTAGATCCTCGCAATCACTTATCGGAACAGCATTTGATGGAGCTTGCAGCAATTTTCGGAGTTATCTGGACTCTTAGTTTGCTAAGGTTTATTTTTGACTAAAATACGAAATCAATATCATTTGAATTTCCTGTTTTTAGTTTTCTCTTTAGTGCCAGTTTGAGCATACCACCGTATGTAAATCCACTGTCTTTAACTCTGATAATGATACTATTCCTTGTGAATCCACTAAAAGTCTTTCGACATGATGCAAGATTTTGGCTACTCCGAATAACGGTAAGTAAACATATTTATAAGCATTTCAAATAATTATGAGATATACATAAGTCTGAAAATGCTGTTGGTGGGCAAATTCAAATTTTTTGGCGGGTCACTTTGTGGTCTGTGTGCCTGGGTTTGGGCAGTCTTGTTTTAGACCCTTATAACTCCCAAAGCGCACTTTAGAATGATTTCTTCTATGTAATATAAGAAAACTGTCATACTATTCGTACTATTCGCATTTACTATCAAATCTTTAATCTGAAATTCCTGAATAGGTTTGAAGAACTTTTAGTTTCCGGTAAGTAATGACCCATTTGCATATTCTATCTTAAGTTTAATTCTTGTCTGGTAACTTAAGTATGGTTGAGCTTTTGACGACATGAGTTCCTAGGCCTTTTCCGGGAATTTTTCTAAAATAAATAATCTGAGGAAACCTATGTCCGTGATCTTACAACTTCACAAACCGAAATGAATTTATATTCAAATTTTCACTACGATGACAATGCAATTTTCCTAAATATTCGAGCTATTCTGATGCTGGGGGCCAGGGATATGCATTTTTTCTTTTTAATTTTGTTGAGAATTATTTTAAATTCGAAAAGTCTCAATAACCAGTCTTGTTGTTTTATAAAAAAGTGAGTTTTCATTACAGGGACGCCTTGTGGCTGCACCATTCTTCCATGTTGGATTTGCTGATTTCTGGCTCGCTGATCAGCTAAATTCTCTTACAACAGCTTTGCTCGATTTTCACTTTTTGAGTTGCTTTTACATAATAAATGGAAATTGGTTAGAAGCCCATGGTAAGTAAAATCGCATAAATATTGCAGAAAATTAATATTTTCATATGTAAGATTCTTCAATATGCATGGAGAGAGATTATATAATTCGTCCAATTGTAAACTGTCTTCCCGCGTGGTTTCGATTTGCACAGTGCCTTAGACGTTATCGTGACACCAAAGAAGCCTTTCCACATCTGGTTAATGCAGGAAAATATTCAACAACATTTTTGGTAGTTATATTCGCAACGCTCCGAAGTTTTCATGCAAGTAAAGTTGAAATATCTTCCTTTTACAATAAGTGTAGTAACTTTTGTACTTCAGAATATTACACGGATACCTTTGATAATCCCTTCACGTGGCTCTGGATCCTTAGTTCTCTAATTTCTTCCTGCTATGCGTACACTTGGGACATTAAAATGGATTGGGGCTTATTTGATAAAAACGCTGGAGAAAACAAGTTCTTGCGCGAGGAAATTGTGTACTCTTCCACTGTAAGATAGATAATTTTTATAACTACAGTTAGTTACCTATTATTTTTTTAAGTTCTTCTATTACTTTGCTATCTTAGAAGATTTATTGCTTCGTTTTGTGTGGGCGTTATCATTTTATTTAACTGAAATGAAGTACGTAACAGGCGACTTAATGACCTCTGTATTAGCACCTCTAGAAGTTTTTAGGTAAAAGTGTTTATTCCACCAATGTATTTTTAAAAAAATTATTTGTCTTTAGGCGATTTGTGTGGAATTTCTTCCGCTTAGAAAACGAGCATTTGAATAACTGTGGTAAGTTCAGAGCAGTTCGAGATATCTCTATTGCACCTATCGATTCTTCGGACCAAACACTCATAGTCCGCATGATGGACGAAGACGACGGTGTTATAAATCGTTATACTAATACAAATCGTCCAAAACCGAAGAAAACAAAGGATCCTGAGAAGCGCAGTCTTCTTCCACCGAAAGGATCATTTCAGGATTTAAGTATCGATATAACTGGGATAAAGAAGCTGTAATACATTTGAAACAATTCGGACAGATTTAAACGACTTGGAGCGGCAGTATTACTTTCCAAGCAAGATTCGACCAGAATTTTGCTAATATTCATTCCCTTAGTCCAATAATCCTGTAGTATTTTTAAGGAATAAATATTTTTATAATGTGATCAATAGCTTTTCTTCTTTAAAATTAATAAATACTCGGGTTATTTTGTTTAGTGCTTTGTGTTTTTGATTGATTTTTTAATTTGATTTTCGTTAAATTTTAAAATATTCACTCATATTAAATTTTGAAAGTGAAATCTAACAAATGTGCACCTAGGTTTCGGCTGCATACCTTAATCCTATTAAGTGAAATTTTAAATATGATGGGGGCCCTCCTGGATGCATTTGTTAAAATTTCATGTCGTTTAATTTGTGCCATTAAAACTCAGTTACCACATTACAGAACCGTTTGTCACTTTTTGTAAACCGTCCTCACAAACTTTTATCAAAGTTTTAATGTATTTAAGCAATGCGCAACTAAGATAAAATACTTTTTGTTGTTGGCTTTAATCAAGTCTTGCAGTCATGAAAATATTTTTGTATTGCATAGAAATGTTACAAAGGAGACAATATAAATTGTTTTGCAACGTTGTGAATAAATAACTTTAAAAGAAAAGAAGTTAGGTTTCAACGATACAAAAAAAAAAAACCTTCACGAAACAATATTTCATTTGGAATCATATAAAATTAATGATGTACTGCAGTGTTTACTAATTCAATGACTTTAATATTAATCTATATTTTGAATAGTCTACACATCATTTATCCGCCCAATCATCAATCTTTCTTTTTTAATCTCTGTTTTTAACCAGGAAGGCGTATCTCTGCTAATAGGATGGGCGTTTGGAAACCGGAGTGGTGGCTCAGGGCCTTCAAACGGATGTGTTTTTGCAAGTTTTCTTTCCAAATATTCCTTATGTATCTAAACAAACAAAGATATAGTAGATAGCCAAAAAATTACATATATATATGTACCTTTTTAGAATCTCTATACTTATCCATATACAGATTGAATGCTTGTCTTAGAGGGAACCACTTTTGTTCGGAAATGTAAGGTGCAATAAAGTCATACTCGTAGATGGGTTCTTTCATATCTGAAATTATAAGTATGGTTGATGTTTGTTATTCCTCAAGAAACTGAACTGAAATACCTAACGTTTTATGATAAAAATCGGTTACACTTTTGTCCCATACGGATTGAAAGAATGCCAAACCTGCCGGAGTAATCATATTTTGATAATTTTTGTAAAATTCTAAGGTTTTGAATGTTCTTTTTTCCAAATTGCAACTGTAAATTTGTAACGTCATTTTCAAACTGTAACATGCAATTTATATACCTTTCAGTAATGTTATACTGAGACATGTCTAATTTTTTCTCCTGCTTATAAAGTACGAAAATAAAGCGTTGATATCCTACCCCTTTTGGTGGAAAGGGTTGCATGTAAGGTACAATTTCTTCACCCTCATTTACATTCCCTCCAGGTATATTCGTACTGTTTATAACAAAAATAAAATTGGAAAGTAAAATGAAAAGCTGTATTTAAAAAGTTTACATAAACCAGTGAATATACTCCTTTCCCTGTTCAGTAAAATGCCCATCAGGATTTGTCAGAACCAACGACCAATAATTGCCTTTCCTTTTACCCTAAAATAAAACAATTTTATACAAAATCTTAAGCAAAAATTAGTTTATAACCTCGTTCAGTAAGTCTATATCGCCATCAAATTCAACATTTGGCTGGCCCTTTGTTGTAGACGGTTTGAGGACATTCCCACTGTGGACTAAATTACTTTGACCGTCAGCTGAAGTATACTGAAATAAAGTACAAATTAAGGTATTTGCGGTCAATTTAATACTTTCAAGCCGGTAGGTCACAAACTCTATTTTTATGAGTCTAGGCAATGTACCTTGTACCGGCTCTTTATCTACCGCTAAATCAACAAATGCATTAAAATTGAGATGTTAAATGTGTTAGGTTGCAAGATATTTATTTTCAAATCAATTATTGAATTAATCTAGATTTTTTTAAGCCTCCTAGATACTCGCTTACGTTCATTATATCTGCACTATTCATCTATTAAGGGAGTTGCTATTTATTGTTGTGCATCGATCGTGACTAAAAAGTCTGAAAATTTTCATATATGCATACATATTTATCTGATATCTTTAAAAATAGTAATGCGTTGATGAAAAGGACCATATTTTATTCTCCAATTTACTAGTTTCTCTATTCTCAAAAAGACAAGAAACTGGTAATGGTTAAACATTTTTACTATGGAACAGGAAATTAATGAAATATAAATTCGTTTACGCCTTCTTGCATATATAAAAACTATTCTTTGAATTCAAACCTACAATATTTGCTTTAGTATAGCTCTGGTGATAAAAAAAACTAGCTAATTATACTTTGGCTAATATGAAGGAATTAAAAATTTACCTTAATTGATAACGGCACTCGGGGA
Source organism: Proctacanthus coquilletti (assembly GCA_001932985.1). Lineage (NCBI taxonomy): Eukaryota > Metazoa > Arthropoda > Insecta > Diptera > Asilidae > Proctacanthus > Proctacanthus coquilletti. Next base: position 434,164 of record MNCL01000060.1, read on the forward strand.
ACAAAATAAGCGTTCCCAAAAAGATCATCAAAAATACCATAATGATCTGCGACTCTCTTTAAATGAAACTGACCGCAAGTCCCGAAATAGTCTGTCTTAACTTCGTCCAAATTTATTGATACTGAAATTGAAAATTTTTACTTTATTCTAAATGATTATTCAAATCTTACGCGTTCTGGCTCTAGCTGCTCTTTCAAGTTGCCCATTTTTTCTCTGGGCCTTAACGTGTGCCAAGCGCTCTTTTAACTGTAGAGACCTCTTAGGTCTTAATTTGGGATATCCGATGTTTACCTTGGGGCATAATTCCACCTCTGCATGTTCTGTGCAAAAACCATCAATTTACACTCAATATATACCTTCACCTGAAGGTACGATTACGATTTCTACGGCCTTAAGATTATGTAGGACTTCTTACAGTCTACACTTTAGGATTTTGAAAAGTTAACGAACGTTAATGGGCCTATGTGTGCTAAGAGTTAGCAACTCGTTTTGTCGGCGAATGATTTGTAGAAGACATTTATCACTTTTTTTAATTATATGCAATAGTTTCACTATGTAGTCATTGCAAATTGTGATTTGCGTAATTTTCGCTATTCTTTGGTGCAAAAGCCCACTTCCAAGCACACAATAAACCTTGTTAGCCGCATTCTAAAAACTCAGAAATTTCGAAAGCAAAGCGCCAAGAAAAGTCTCACTTTATTGTTTATCCTTGCTTTAAATAGCAAAATATAGTGTTTTCAAATCTGATGGTTACGGAAATCGTAGTCTTACCGGGGTAAGTACAAACCTTGTAGTCTTTGTTCCAGTGATCTCGCAACGCCGGGCGGTTTTCCACGCAAAACATGACCACTTCTAGAAATTACTGCTGTTGTTATATTTTGCAGATTGTTGGTAAAAAGTGTATTAGTTCTTCTCAAAAACATCGTTTAAAAAATTAAGAATAGGTTATATTCTTGGCAATTTGTCTTGTTCTTCTTCAAATAAAAGCAAGCAATTGTGTGTGTTTAAAAATATACGTCCCCAAAAAGCTTTAAGCTGTTTGGATCAAATCTAGGCTAACATTTCCGTTCCGCAAATTGTAGATTCGCTCGTTAATTTTGACGCAAGTTTTTTGATAGTCCCAAAAATATGCTATTTCAGTGGAGCTTTGTAAAATATAATACGCATCATAGGAAAGCAAAATGAATATTTAAAATTTAAATAAAAACCGTGCCTTGGTTTTTATGGGCCGAGAGAAGTATTGAAAGTTGAATAAATTTTGCAGTGAAAAAACCAACTATAATCGTAACACATATTTTTTCCGTTTACTTAAATTGTTGATGCGCCTAGAAGTCATAAAATGAGTAGTGCCTCTGTGGAGTCACTGGAGCGCAAAGGGTTGATATATTTATTTATCAAGATGTATACTTTTTTGTATAAAACTTGGATTATAGTAAACAATTGAACTTAGGGAAGCCTAATAACAACTTCATTATTATTTCTGAAACTGTTTTTGTTCCCAAGGGCTCTTTATTCACCTTCTTTTTGGTTGATTTCAATTTGTTTTGTATTATTTCAGAAGCTGAGTGTAATTATACGGTTTATAAGAATTTAGAATTTTTCCGTCAAACTATTACAAATGTTAGAATCTGTAACAGCCGCTAATGATCTCAGCTTCCCTTAGGATCCCCTCTTGCAATATTTACTGTGTTTTGGTAGAAAAAAATTAAGATATAAGGTTCATTCCAGTCGAAAGAACACTAGTATCGTGGGACTGGGCCATAACGTAATTCACAAACTATGTGAAAATCAACTCGGCATTGTGCTTTGACTTTCCTAACTATATACCTAACACTCTCACAAAATGTCTTATTTTTCAGTAAATAATGTTATCATCAAACCTGTGTTATTTGTTGACGGCAATTGAAGACAATTTGCGTAAATGTTACGGCACCCAATACGCGATAGGAACACCCTTATGATAGCACCGACTTTTGCACCGTCCCTAATCTCGGACTTGTCTTTTTTCTCTTTCACGTTTTCCTAAAAACATAAAAAGATCTTAAAACTATTGCCCTACATAAGTATTGCAATTGTCCCCAAATATTACAGAGAACAAGTTGTGATGCCAAAGATGGAGTACAGATTGTAAGACTTTAGAAAAACTAGGACGCGAGAAAAGTAGGGGAGTTCTTAAAATTTAGAAAAATTCGTAGGGTTAGTAAAAGATAAAAGATTAAAGCTTGCACTTATTGGAAAAAAAGCAAAATAATTGCCTGATTTTTGTTAGAAATAAAAAAATTAGACTAAAGGATTTGGTTTTAGTAATAATTCGAAGACAAACGTAGTGGAAAGATATTACGCAAGTTGCGATCTCTAAAGAGATTAGCTTTGAATATTTGGATGTATTCATGCACTGTTTCTGCCCATAAGTGACTTTTAATTAAAACAATTTTAACTACTATTTCTATTCTATCGATTTGTTCGCTGCAGTTCATACTAACTTATGATACTCTTTTGCAGAAAGAAGAAATAAATTTAAAAGCTAGTTGTTGAAGCATTTGTTGCTGGTTTATGGAAGAAATGAAATTATTCTGGAATCCAGTCAGAATTAAACCAATTAAAGTTAAAAGTTCTCTTTTCTGGAAAAGTTCAAAATTTTGCTTTTAGTTTTGAAAATTTCACCGAGGGGAAAATATATTTCTATGTTTTATTATATTTCGCGAAGGTGAAAAAAATAACAGATGTGGGTATAGACTTTAAAAATATCGCGGAGCAAAAGTAACTTGTAGTATGTAAAACTGATCAAGCATGTTATTATATTAGAGAATAATATCTTCAAGTTCGTTATTGAATTATTTGTTCTTATTATATTAATTATTGAATTATCGATTTTTCAAAATTATTTCATAAGTAACTTAGCATTGCTATTAAACGGGAAGCATACGAAAAAACCAGTATTAATGCAGGAAGCGCTTCTCAAATTCTAAAATGGTAAACCAATCGCACTACTACGGATTTGCTGGACTTTATATGTTCTTTTTTTAGATTTTCTCAGCGCAATGGATAAAGTACAACAATTTAGAAAAGAACGTGGCAGTTTAAATTCAAATTAATTCATTTTTCGCAAATCTTAAGAACTTTTCTATGTATTTCTGAGCGAACAGGCGTTTTTTAATATGAGGCAGTATTTCAAGTAACAGTTCCTAGTGGTTCATATTTTTTAAACTTCTTAAATGAGAATTACGGTAACAGAATTACATTGGCAAAAGTTTTACTACTATCACGTTTTTAATTTTAATACTGGAATTTCAAACTATATTTAACGAATAATTAAGCGAATTTTATTGGTTATGGATCCAATTCTAATATATTATATGCCTTTTAAGCATACTATGGGATATTAGAGAACTTTATCCTATATCTTGAAAAATTAAAAGATGTTGTTTCATATTAAGCGTTATAATTGAGGTTCGAAGTACCATAAATTAAACTAGGTGACGCATATTTAACGCAAACAGATTTATGGCGCCAGACGTCCATACTTCCTTCCTTCCTTACAAAGGGGTATTGATTCTAAAAATCTAATATTTCTTAGTTTTCTAACTATTGGGAGTTGATAAAATGATTTCTTACAAATACCACGTTTACAAATAGAAGGGTAGTGATATGTATGCTGTAAACAACACAAGCATGTCAAGCGCATTATAAGTAACTATAATAAGTTACATTCGGAACCGTCTGCGTCACATGATGCAACCAGAAACAATTACGATATTAAAGTCTTCAAATACGAGTTCCGAAAGCTTTTAAAGCAATTCCAATTAAAGATTTGAAGATCAACTAGGAGAGATCGCGCCATTGAGAGAAACTTTAAATTACAGTGTAGATTTGGTCGCGTTTTGGTTGGCAGCACATGCGATAAATGTGCTTGCAGACCAAAATAAGAAATCCCAACGAAACTAGACAACCGGTCGCCATGTAAGTACATTAGCTGAGCAGAATCCATTTACTCCATATATAGAAAATTCACAATTCATTCACTTTCCATTTCGACAAATAAGTTCATTATCTATCATACAAGCCTACATGCTTGATCTGCGATCCATAAAAATCAGCTTTATAGCGGCGAAAGAACTGTGAATAATGTTTACTTCCAATGCTTTCAAGTATTTATATCACAATCTAATTTACCTTAAAATGTTAATTAGTAAAGCTGGCTAAAGTAAGGCCTTCTTTATATTTTTCGATAAATTTATTTTAAAACATACAGATGTGTAATAGAAGTTAAACAACATCACACTTATTTCCTTAAATGAAAGTAGTAATATTAGTCTTTATTATTTAGCCATAAACTATAAAAACATTGCCTTAACCTGCTAGGAAATCCGTCAATTGGCGTATTTTTTTTTAATACAATAATATGCACCTTTATCTTTAATTGCGGTAAAATCAAGAGTAAATGTTTTACTCTCTTAAGTATTTTTAATAAACTTTTTTTCATTTATAGAAAAAAAGGGTGGTGTGGTTTGTGAGTATTAATGTTGTCGGATATTGTGATGAGATTCCAAACTCGCGAAATATCATTAGTATTCCAATAAAAAAACGTGGTCAAAACCGATTGGAATCTTCTAGGTGAAAAACTAGTTGTTCAAGGATTTGCTCGGATTGTGAATTTCCGGGTATTCTAAGTGGATGAAATTATTTTAAAAACTCTTTGTTTCTACAAAATGAAAAAGTTTTACAAAAATCGCATAAAATCTCGCATTCTCATTCATTGAACTTTCAAAGTCTCAGGTATCGAGAAAACATATTTTGACAAAGCAAATATAAACTTACGCAAGGACAAGCCTATTGTACTTTTCAAAATATCGTATTCTTTCATCGGCGATTGGTTAAATGATGTCCATTACTACGTACTTATATTCATATATAGAGTATAACATCCTAACTCAAAGTATACATATTATTCGTTTTTAATATTTTCTCCATTTTATCACGCCACATTTTCAGCGTCAGTAGACACATATTTACTACATATAAAATATTGTTATTTCTACGGAATTTCATTTCAAACAACCGTTTTTACACACTAAAGGAAAGTTAAGGAAAACAATCAAAAACTAAATTGTAATATAGCCCACTAAAGAATGTAATACAATAAATTCAAGGCCCAATCCGAATTCGCCATGTTTAATAAAATATGATTAAAAATATAATTCGTAAACATTGTTCAATTTTCTTAGAGAACAAGAAACCTGCCTTAAGGTCTTTTACTACTATATTCATTAGAAACCTTTACGAAACCTCTTCCCACTTGCCTCATGTAACGTAACAAGTTTGTACACCGCTATAAAAATAATAATAAAACCTATTAAAAAGCATCATTGGAATCGTCAGGATTTAGTATCTTTCCGCCAGAAAAGGTACATTGTTTTACAAAAGCACGTTCAATTTAAATTGGTTTTAAAACCAGTTCCGGTCTTGTCTCAGCAAATTTAATTTATATTTTATTTTTAATTTTTAACAGAAATTTATTCTTTTACTCATCGTCGGTTAGAATCGAATCGAAAAGTTCACAAATTCAAGTTTGCATTTTTATTAAAAAAATGATTATCATTTACTGTACATCTGTTGAATTTCTGAGATCATGAGATCTAGAACAAAAGTTAACTTTTAAAGCCTATTTAAATGGCTCTAGCAACTGAAATTAAAAAAAGAATTAGACATTTAACATTTCACATTGTAAAATAATAAGTTTATGAAATTTCATCTACAATTATATTTTATTTATGGTCGTTTTTCTTATCTTGTCATTGTGTATTTTTTATATTATAATGTAAAATAAGGAACCTCTTTGAAAAATTAAATTCGAAAGAAATGGAGGTTACTCGTTACACTTGGAGTTAAAGAAATAGTTGAAAACTGTGATATAGCTGCACGCAGTGTACAACTTTAGCTCTCTCTCCATTGCTTTTCGCTCCATATGTTTTCATCGAGCGGCGGTATAAAAGAGTTGAAATATTTTCCAAAAAATAATTACTACAATTCTTAAATTCAACCGTTTTCTTAGATAGATCTCACATGTTAAAAATTATAAAAAGATATACAAGTTAATAAGATAATAGAAGTGGAGGTGCGCTAACGATCACGCACATAAAAATGTTCGCCTTGATAAATCACTTGAACACTTTTATTATTTAGAAAGTTCATGCTTTGGTGAAGTAGAACTGCAAATCGAATTACCTTAACCTTTGAGAAATGTACATAAATATCACGAAATTTAAACAATTCTTAACCAATTATTTCTTATCTACATAGAATTTACAAATTAGTTTAGATTTTGGTTAAAAATATTTTAGGGAAGAGAATTCAAAATAACAACATAAGTGGAATTATTTTCAAATTTATTTGCGCTAACTATGTAAAATAGTACATAATATAATAGTAACTATATAGGAACTATCATGCAAGAAAAAAGCACAAAAAAACACGCTCTATGATATCATATAAATTTCTGACATATTTACCAGAAATTTATAAATTAATTCTAAACTATTAAAAGGTAATTATATTCATAACTACTTAATTTTTAAGCATTAGTGACTTTACCCTTGTTCTTGATTGTCTTTTTTGCTTCACATCGTCAACGATGGGCTTTAATTGAGATGTATTTCTGCTTTTTCCTACATGCTAGATATTCTCAAGAGAGGATGTTTTTGGGTAAAAAAGGGAATTTATACTGTGTTGTTTTCATACTTAATAGTTTTTAACTTAAATTGCATAATAATCTAAACAGAAAGTGCTTGTTTATCTGTGGCCCTCAGGAAATCACGAGCCTTGATCAGACTTAAGAGCGAATCGCACGAATTATTATTAATTCCTCTTTTTCTCATTATACGACTATGAAGGGAGTAGAACTGTTAATTATATAGAGTTACATGCTTTGAAATCTTCATTGTATAGTGTAATACTATGAGAATAATAGTTAAAATGAAGTAATACTTTAAAAATCAAGGATTTACAACTTAAACTTAATTTCAAAAGTTTCCCCAACAGATCCAAGTTTACTCTGCTAAGCAAATCTTACATTGACAACACTCTTAACTTAGGTAGATTTATTTTGATTAACACCATCTAATGGATGAACTTCCAGTTTACAACCCCATAAATAAGTTACCCTATTTTAGCTTCGTCGCAGACAGGTAATAGCGAATTTCGGTTTCGACTACTATGATTAATATAGTCATAAATAGAATAGTAGAGTAGATGACATAACCTAAACTTGCTTGCCGTATTGAGTGAAAAAATACCTTTTTATCTTTTAGTTAATGGGAGGCCATTATAGTTAGATTTTTGATTTTTTAATAATATTTTTTATTGCACATCGCCAAGTACGATAATCACTTACGGCGTGGACAGCGAGGCAAAGGCGCGAGGTCATGTCACGTCGCTGGGATTCGGGATTTTTTTATGCTTGGTTTTTAATTGCTTATAAACTATATATTTTTATGAACGTCTTAAGGAGGCCTTTCATTTGATACTCATAACGGCAGGATTTTAGGATGTTTACATTTTGACATCTATGGTCCGCCATATTAATGTTTTGTGACGTCATATACCAATGGCACTCGCAGTGCTGAGACGAAGCCAGTGATACCTCATTTGTTACTGCTCGACCAATTAGTTTTTGTTTTACAAGGGAACGGAGAATTGGACATGCATGCATACATACATTACCTATAATTTTTGCTTGTGTAACATCAAGAAATCTTTTTAAGGCATTATAAAAGAGGTGATATAAAAAATCAGTTTTTGAAGCCCCAAAGGCAGAAATTCGTTTTCTGATAATATCAATACCTAATTCCATCTATTAATAATATAAAACCACGTATTCATCCATGCTTACTTATTATTAGCATTATTGTCGACACTTCATTCCTCTTCTCCGCTTACTTTTCAATCAACAAATTGCGTTATTTAAAGTAAACTGAGACAATATGGAATAATTTACGTAAATTCAGAAAATTTTCTGGAAATTTGTAAATTAAGCTTTGATAGCCCTTATGAAATCTTAGGAACATAAAGTGTCTCAAAATAGAAGAGCATATTAAAAATGTTACAAAACATTAACCAAAGAAACATAAAACTACCTTGTAACACATAAATGATGTCGGAACAAACATTGATCAGGACAAACAGAAACAGGACTTCATGGAATATTCTGTGTATGTTATAATTTTAAGCTTTTCCCATGGAACCACGGCTATTTCACAACAATCGAAGAGAAATTTTTCTCTTCACAAATTCAAAGAAAAGTTAAAACAAAATAGTCTTTAATTGTGAAATCCTTATAATATATTCATAACTAAAGTATTTATTAATACAAGTAACAAGAAGATTGAAGATTGTAAGGTTAATAATTTAAAACCAAACAAATTACTAACTTAAACCTAGCTAAAAATCTAGAATCATTTTTTTAAATTCAGACTCATTCGCTGAAAAAACCGGAAATTCAAAAAGGAGCTGAAAAATGTCCTATCTCCGTACCAGGACCAACAAACAAACCAAAAGTATAGATTTTTTAAAAAACGCAGAAGATGCAAGTGATGAAAAGGGTTCAGAGAGTTGAAAAGATATCATTCAAGCGAAAAAACGTTTTTGTACCAAGCTTTGATGAGGAAAAAAATTATTAAGTTAAAGTGAAAATTTTATATTTTGTTTCTTTTCGTCTTATGTTATATTCGTACACACATCGTAATGAATAAAAGGCATAACAAATGATGTCTGAGGGGGATTCTGAGGCATCATGTATTATATATGTATACTAGGTAGTCGTAAAGCCCTTTGCCAACTTAATGCAACGGGCTCTGGAAATGTGTTCCCATTAATTAAAAACTTAGCTGTCTTTGTTTTTGGTTTATTAATTCTACTTATTTATATATTTCTTATTTATTATTATTTTTTAAATTAGATGTGGTATTTGGAAATATCGTTAAAGTAGTATCTCTTTGTACACAACATTTTTGATCTAGCTAGTCTGCAGTTTTAACTTGAACATCGGCAAAGCGCCGTATCCTGAACACCGCCACATACAACTTTTCATGGCACAACACAGGTCCTTTTAGGAAGATATCTACTTACCTACTCAAAGTTTGGTCTTGCGACTTGTTTATAATCATGACAAGGACGTTTGACTTGAAATTGTCGCCGTTGCAAACTAAAAGGGAAGTCAATGTCGGTAGGTACGGCCTTAATACCTAGAAACTATTTGGCCGGATGCTAAACCTGTCAATACCTTCGCAATAATTAGATTCATTTTGAGATCTTTTACTGTGAGTCTTATTTCATTGCATAAACCTCTTTGGGTATTGATATTTCTGAAGACCATCCCAATAACTCCTTCTTTGAATTCATAAACTGCAGTGGCATTTCACATAGGACAGTTCTGAACTGCTTCCACTGTCAAAGTCAACAAAATCTTAGTAGTCTTATTTGCACAGTTTTTTAATTAGAAATTTTCAATTCATGACCGAATAATTTAGTATTTGAGAGAGAAAAGCAGGCATGGAGTAACAGTATTACTCTGTAGTAAGAGAGTAGGCGAATAAAAGTGAGTCGTTGCTCCTACGCTAGCCTTTTATAGTATAAAGATAAGTATGTATTATAGTTCAACTGGTGTACAACTCGAACATTAATCCTTGTTTGGAAGTAAGACAAATATCAATTTCAAATGAGAAGAAAATTACTGATTCGGTTGAAGGACACATTTTTTTTATTTGGATTCACAACATATTTATCAATAATATATGCATCAAATGATGATCGCCAAAAACGTAATTTTAAGAAGAATACCCAAAATATTTAAAAAAATCACATGAACATGTCTATAGGTATATGATCCTTTAAATACAGTTTGTTTTCTTCTTCCTGTATGTCTCTGTATTAAGATTTCTTTTTTAAATTTTGCCTTATTTTCGTAGACATACCATACAATTGATCGTATGTAATTGAAAATGAAATTCGCGAAAAATAGTCCAATACAAGTTTAGTTCTTATTAAAACTGATTTTTTAAATCCAGCTGTAATTATATTTTCGTCTTCTATGGTTGCTAATAACGCGCATTTTTTGCTTGTTTAAAACATTCGCCAATCCAACTTAATACGACTGATTTTGTAAAGCTTTCTCGCATTTAAGAAATCCAACTCCCGCTTCCATAAACGCTAACTTGAGTTCAATTCGAGTTCCACTCCGCAGGCAAGCACACATCATACATATACATTATATCTATAAGAGCCATTTAGGAGAATATATTCAATTGAGTACTTTATATATTTTACTGTATGAAGTTCAAGTTCATGATCAGTGTTTCTTGAATTACCTTCACCTTCAACAGGCAAGCGGTAAACACCAAACTACGGTGCTTGCATACAACGCTTCAAACAACTTTTTGCTGAAGTGCTACCGGTTAAAGACCTCAAAGCCCCATGCCTGCACGAATAACTTTATGGACGGTCTATAAGAAAGTGAAGCGCTTGTGTTTTATATAGAGGCTGCTTTGAGAAAGAAACGCGCGAAGACTTTCCTCGTTCGGGTGATGAATCACTAATGCAATGGCAGATCTATAGTTTGAAGAAAATCAGTATTCAAGTAAACTCACGGAACAGGCAATATCTCTTTTGGATTCGATCTTTTTTCAGAAACTAGGCCAGGAGCTGATTTGCCGTAAAAGATAGAAAGAAAACTGCAATATTTATACTTCTTTCTATTGCTGTTATTAAACGGTCAATGAATTGTTTAACTGCGGTTAAAGCAGTTTAAGTTAGATGGTTAACAACTTAATAAAAGGTAGGTATGATCAATTCTCGATAGCATAATTACAATAATTTCTATGCCATCTTCACTTATTGTTCGGTTTTAATTTCTTCTGCTTAAATACTTAATAATAGCATTAGTTTTTTTTCTTAGTTTAGCATTGAACGTTCAAAAATATGAATGAATAAAGAATAATCAAAAAAGTGAAAAACATATGCATGATACGCAAAAATTATGGCCAGTGATTTTGTAAATGGTATTTGTATTAAAAACTTAGCACGTATTTCTCTCGAGCAATATTAATAAAGGTAATTTTTTTTAAGCTTGCATGTTCTCAAGTTCAATAAAATGTACTACCAAATATTTATTCTTTTAGAAGTCTTCCTTAAAATGTCTACTATATAAAAATTGTGTTAATTGACCTCTTGAGGAAGATTAGTGTATAAATTAATAAACTTTGAAGAAGAATTGCCTCGATACGACAAATTTGCAGACGAAAATATACTATGTATACTATGAGCTGTGTTCCCAATTTAGTCCAAACATTTACAAATAATTGTTAGACCTTCTATAACAAAAACAATATTATTTAAATATTTTTAGAAATAAATGTCTCATATTGAGAGGTATTTTTTAAAATTTGAATTTGAAAGGTGATAGGAGTTGTTTCTTTTTAAATGTTGCCGTAAGCCACGACTATAGCCGTCCAATTTTTAGCGATATATGTATATAGGCAAATGACGGCTATAGTCGTTTTGCATGCTTTCATTAATAGCCCCCACAGCCGTGACTTGTTCTGGGAACGGAAAAAATTCATGATGAGCAAATGGCGGTTACAGCAGTCGAAAGTTTTCCTGAAAAGGCTGTGGAAAAATGTAATAATTTTACTTCTCCTATGGCAGTAACAAACGATTAAAAGCAAAAAGGGCGTTTCTAAGCACGATTTTAAAACTAAAAGTGTACGGTAACGTATCAAAAGTACTATAATTTGAATACACATATACATAAAACTATATGAAAGGAAATTCCTGTGCACATAAGCCACTTTTATAAAACATAATATAGAATAAATCATTTACAAGATAAATTGATTAATTCCATTTTAAATTTGTTTACGTATTTCTCGAAAAGCAGTTACTTAGGTTTTAACTTTCTTTTAAATTTTCTTCCTAAATTCGACGTTACGAATTCGAAGTTACGAATATATATATAACATAAATAATAAATAATTTATGGTAAAAACCGGCAACTAATTTCGTACCCTGAACTAAATTACCATAATGATATTGGAAACTAAAAGCCTGAACATTGAGAGTATATAAGAAAACTAAATATGATAGTAATTAATAAGGTGGAAAAGTAAAAACCACAAAATATTTTAAAACGAAAGGACTACAAATGTTCATGATCTCACAAGCACTGAAGATATAGCATTTTAAAAAGTCAGCGTCCGTAGCAATTCCGCAGCATTAAAAATTTGCGTCTTTTTTGAAAACGATAACATGCAGTGTTAAATGGGCCACGGCCCAGGAGACGAACCTCGTACCGCTACAAACACGCTCATAACTTGCTGTATCCAAACGCATAGCCGCTAATCCGTATTATCCGCAAAGGAGCTCCAGGCACATGCTGTCAAGACCACATTGTGCGGTTTTGCTGGTGTTTTCTATGAATTTAAAAGAATGGAAAGCCTCTTTCCGTCTTTGCTTTGATGCAAGAAGAATTAAAACCTGTTTTTTATTTCCCCCTGATGCCAGCTTGCCGCTTAGTCTAGCCACTTGCTTCAAACTGAGATATAAAACTCATGGATAAAACACTGCATATGACCCCGGTCTAATGCTAACATTTGATGGCGGTAAGGAAATTAATAATAAATTGTAATATTCGTTATTCACTTGTCACAACTGTTATAAATTAGTAAGCGAGAGCTAATTTCATTCCATTACTTTTATCAACAGCTAAATAAAATCTAAAATATAGATTAAAAACCATCTATGTATATCTCGAAAACTCTTATGTGAAACTAAAAAATTATTTGTGATTTAGCTTTCCCTGAAATGCATAACATAAAAGCTTTTAATGTGATCAACTTGCAACAATCGTATAAGTACTGTTAACAAACTAAGCATTAAAAAAACAGATAAAAAATTTAACCTCTGAGAAGAAATATTTTCTATACTCAATAAATTACCTTGAGTACGAGCGCAAACTTTTAACTCAATCAACGGCAGGCCTTCAAAATTTTAACTGAAGAAAATGCGAGCCGCATCCAAATATCTTGGATGGAGAACAGTTCGCAATTTTATTTGTTCTTCCCTGGCAAGGAATCATAGACTATGTGTAATTAATGTAAGCGTTAAATATTATCTTTTTATTTTTACTGTACTATAAGTTTCCCCATTTCATTTTAAATCAAATCCGTTTAGCTCAACGATATCATTACTAAAAAAAGAGTCTATGATAATTATGAGTACAATACAGTAATTAACACTAAGTAAAAAAATCCACATGATTTCAGTTTTTTACTCTGACATGTAAATTAACAATTTAGGGTCAAGATGAGAGATTTTAAATTACTTCTAAAATGCGTTATTTAAAATAAGTACGCAATTTTATGCATTTCGTTCGGAATTCTGCAACTTTCTTGATACGCGGACTATAGAGCTCACCGGTATACCATTTAAAGAAGAATTTCTACCGATACTCCGATGAGTTCATGGGTCTTTTCACTCTCCACGTTTATCCTGTAACGATGAAATTTCGAAGTGTCGAAATAAAAAAACCAAAAATTATATGAAAGTAAAGTTTATAAAACGCAGAATAAAAATTTAAAAAAGCTATAACTTAAAAAGGTCAGAAGGAATTGCGCTGCGTATATCGCTTAAGATTTTACGAACTTTCGCAATTTTTTATGCAAACAAAATGGGCAAAGTTCATAAAAACTCGGTATCGTTATATTTACACGCGTACAATAATGAATGGCTTTGTAGAGCTGGACTCCTTTGCTTCATTTTTTTTCATAAATACTAGGACACAGATATATAGATAAACGATGTGACGCTATTGCATTTGTGGCAAACGAAGTCTTGGTTGTTACGCTTACATAATATAAACCATCCAGCCACATTTTTGGACCAGAATAAAATGGTTGGAATAAGATTATTACACTACATTTACATCACTATCACTATCACTATAACTTAAACATGTAATTTCTGTGAAACCCCATGTGTTGTAATTTTGTCCTCATAGAAAATTTTGTTCATAGATCCATTTTGTAGGAAATACAATTAAAAAAGTCCATGAATGTAGTAGAAAAAATTGCGATATCAAACTTGTTTATTCCTCTTAGCCATTATTATATTTAACAATATTCAATAACAGTCAGAGTTATAACCCGCATATTGTCTACCTCTTATATTTTAGAAATAATCACCCAAGTAATCAGTAATTGTTCCCCAGTTGAAACTATGATTACATTCAAAACAAAAAACAAACGATTATTTTTGGCATACTCTTTTAAAAGTAGCTGACGTGCACACGACCCTCGTGTATGTATGGTTTACTGTTATTTTGTTTTACCTGTAGACCTTCTACTAGAAATACACTTCATAAAAATGGTCCTTATTGAAAGAATTAAGATATCAAAAGAGACGTTGGAGTAATTCAAATTAAAACAGATAAAAGGGTCATGAAGTCATAAAAGCCTTTTAACATTTATGCAAAATTTGAAACTAGGAACGATGTAGACTAACAGGTATACAAATAAAACAGGGAAATATACGATTGTTTTTACGTTAATAAAAATGCTTTTAACTTTTATATAGTATTATAATAAATGTAGGTAATTTATCACAATATGATATTTTCCATTGTATGCTATCGTTTGGAGCCTCCTAGGGGTTCCTTTCACGTATTTGACGCCAAACAATAATTGTTATGCTTATTATGATTAACATTATTATTATTATATTAATAAATAGTTTAAGTAAAAAATTCGCTAAAATAAAACCGTATTTCTAAAAGAGAAAATATAGGATATATTCCATTAGACAGGGTGTGTGACGCAAAGCAGGTAGTAAGTACTATAATTCCAGTTAAAGAATTACTCATGTTCAAGCCAGAGCCGTCAACTTTACTCCGAGTATGAATAAGCAATGCGCTGTTCGAACTAAATTATTCAACTCACATATCTTACTTCCCCCAAGTATTGGAAATATATTGAAATTATGTAAATAAACAACAAAAGACAGACGACCAATTCTGAATGAACAGAAGCATAAGTGACTGACTAGTTAGGTTCATACGTTTCAGGTGCGGGCGAGGTGGTGGTGGTATATCCCCAAACAACTTTCCATCAATTTATATGAATCACCTTGTTTTCACCTCACACATTGATCTCCCAAGAAAAGCTTCAAGAATGATTCACGCCTCATTCGCAAAGAGGTTTTTATCTTGTACCTTAATTAACGGTCAAAAGCCGCTGAATTCATCCAATCGGTATCGATTTGCTCTGCAGCCGGGCGCTAGAGACATTGCTTGCAGCGTTCACTGTGACTAACCAAAAGTGTTCTTTAGCCAACTGGAAAATGGTAAAACTGGCAACAATGAGGAGCTCCTAAATTAGGGATACCGGAGCGACAGCAAAACCGTTCCTAATTCGCTGAATGTTCGGTTGCTCTAGACCAAATCCTAGGTCAACACTTCGAGGAGCGCCTGTCGAGCGGCGTCCAAATACCACCAAAACGCCGAATTGTTTTGCCGGCTTCATCGGGGCTCCGGATTGCGATTACCACTTCACGAGGCTGGGGAAGGCTGCCGCCACCGGAATCAAGCGGCTCGGACTGCGCCTGCTGGTTGTGCCCGCAGTTTCAATGTCGTGTTGGTAACCGGTTTCGCATAAGTGTGGGTGGCAGACTTTAGTAACAACGTGGAATACAATAAAATAAGAAAATCTGCCCAAAGCCCAAATGAAGCGTCTGCAAGAACTTGACTTGGGTGTGTCACCCTATCAACCTTGCATAATGCGCTCTACTATAATGTTTTACGGCTAACTAAACGCCGATCTTCAAGATTAGCGCTGTGAATAATACTTTTGATAAAAATATGTCAAATGCAGAGCTTCTTTTATTGAAGCTTAGAAATCAGAATTTATTGATTTTCGCCCGATTCCCGTACGATGTGAAATGTAGTCCACATAGCGAAGTTGCTTTTTTATAGATAATGTATAGAAGCCGGCTTTTTAGCGTCTAAATATGAACGCAAATATTATGATAATTTTGTCATTTGATATGTGCGTAATGCACCAAAGTTATCATTTTGTAATTGCAAGCAAACATTTCGATTTCATTTTTCGATTAGTATTTAGAAATTTAATAAAATTATTAGAGAGGAAGAAATAATTGCAATTTATAGCTCAAACGAAAGAAAATTTATAAGGAAAGTAAGTAATAAACGGCATATTTTATATCGGTATATATAGCCTTACAGCAATAAAAAAAGGATAAAAAGGAAAAGCAATGGCCAAGTAATAGAATTATTGGAAATAAAGGCAAGATAACTAGAAAAAACGGCTGCAGGCTTAAAAGAATGTATAAAACGCTTAAGTAAATATTTACTTAATTCATAATTCCTAATTGACCTTTAAATACAAAGGACGCATAATCATATATAATTTAACGACACCCTAGGAAAATATCGCCGAAGCAGACTTTACAATTTACAATGCTGCTTCTACAAACTTTTTATTTCTAAAACCCATGGACGTTCACATATTACATAAATTGCTTATTATTCTTGAATAACAAATCTTTGTACAATATGTGAAAAGGCTGCATGAGATACGATATATTTATGATCGTCTAGTGTTTTTTAAAACTCTTACAAACCCACAAAAGATGTAAACTTTTGAAAATCTAGGCAGATCTTCAAATTCCTCCTCATATATTGTAAAGCTAATTTTATATTCAATTCACTTTTATTTGAGTTCCATCGCATTTAATATTAATTTCGTCATTTTGTAATTTCGTATTGGGTATTTTAACCAATACTAAAACGAAAAAGTTAATTTAAAAAAAAATTGTTTAAAAAACACGAACAAGTAGTTTTTCAGTACTCTTATATAGTCCGTATTAATTAATTTATAAATTACACTAAAGAAATTTTAAATTATGTTAAAAAAATTTTATATATACTTTCAATCAAATTCGTCTTAAATATAGAAGCACATCAAGCATCAAATCTTGCATGATAATTTCATAAAATACCTCTCGGTCGAAAAGATTGTAATACTACTTGGAAAAATTAGACAATTTCGTCATATATGCAAAAAAATCGTCTGTCGTAATAACTATTTAAGTGCCAATACACAATATCAAAATAAAAAATAATTTAATGTATCTAAAACTTATTTTAATTGTAATTACAATCTTTCCTTATTATAGTAATAATTAAAAAATGTCGAGTGTAGCTTTCACATAAGTTGCCTCTTGTTTTATTGTGCTCAGAATGAAAGAAACTTATGGAAATAAAAATACACTCCAATTACTAAAATTTACTATAACTGCATGGCTTACTAGTTTATATTTTGAAGCACCATCATGTTCTCAATTAGGAACAGTTATTACTAGTTACTTAATTATTAGGAAAAAATCAATGATATACAATAATAATATAGTGCTGTAAATTTTAAGAAATTGCCGTTTCTTAATCTCCGTTAAACTACATTTATCCCCAAACGTTTATACTTATGCTAAGTATTGTAATTTCCAACGATTTTAAAAGAAAATACACCTAATATTTCTATGTACACAGCATATAATGCACTTTGAAAAAGGCGGTTAGTGCAATATACTGGAGCTAAGCTAGTTGCTTCCTCTAATGGAATAAAACTATATAAAAAAAATTTATGTGTAAACTGGAAAATATTCGATTAAATGCGATATCTGTTTACGATTTGTAAAAATGATATCAGCTGAAATATTTAAGGCAATATATACCCACCCATCCGAAACAGTATTCTTTCAATAAATGATGATATACTAGTATAATTTAAAAATTGTTCAAATACCTTTAAAACATTTTGCTAGTCATTCATGGAAAACTAGGCGCTGAGCGAGAGGTCAGACGTAAGAGATCGGCATTTGGCACTTACCTCATCCATGATAAGATAATCAATCAATCATTTTGGACTAATTCAGATTATTCATTTTATTGGCGGCTTGAGGAAAATCTGAAGCATGCAATACTATCTCTCTAAATGAAAAATGTAGTGAGAAATTTCGAGATTACATACAATTTTGTGATTCAAGCGAATGAACACAATACTCAAGTCAGCTCAGCAGCAGCTCATACGACGACGACAATTTCTTGATAAAGTTCCGAGGTTTTTGTACGCATCATACAAAGGGGAAATTAACGATAAAAGCAATGGCAACAAGGCATGTGTGCATCCATTTCCATATATGGTCAAAAGTCGGCGATTGCTTAGTCGAATCGCGTTGAGTGGGGGAACATTTATAAACGGAGTCGGTATACCAGTTTTGAATCACAACAGTTCGAGTTCTTGTGACGGGAGCGTCGGAGTTAGTGCTGAGCTGTGAATAAAAAAAAGAAGTGGAGGTTGAGGAAAACTCTGAATAAGACTAAGTAGTTTAGTGATATTTATTTAATACCCCTAGGACAAATTAACCAAATGTAAGTATCTGCTTTACAGCCTCAGCAGCGTAGTACTTGGATTAATTAGTGCGTGAATAATGTAAGGTCGATTTGGCCGTTATGGGCAGTGTCCGCGTAATAACGGGGGGAAAAAGCTCTGCATTTCGTTGTAAGGATTGGCGAAGTACTTACTGCCCGGCTATTTTCCTAAAACTACTTGGTTTCGTGTTCGTTTTCTAAGTGCCTGTTAAGCAGTTTTATGCTTTACTAGCACCGAATTCCGCATTACAACAATGCTCTAGCCTACTGCTTTGCTTGTTTGCAGATGGTCTAATTTACCCAAGAATCGATTTTTCGCAGTTCCGACGCTTTTAAATTGCTAGAGAAAAAAATAAAAAACCGTTTGCACCGTAATTCTTCGCCGGTGCCTGCAGACCAGTAGAATCCCATTGATCCCACTCGCAGCGAGTGGTATGAGGGACCTTTAGTGCGTATACGTGCCACGCTTGCTATAGCAAGCTGGTATACTTGAACGAGGTGCGAACCTTTTTTGCTTTTGTGTTAGAACCCATGGGGAATTTCAGCATTGCCTTATATGGCCAAAGAGAAACGTTTGCCCGCGATGGACTCAAGTTGCGGAGGCAGTTGGCGGTGGCTGCGTTGCGCGGTTTTCGTGCCCACATCTTGAATCCAGGAGGGGAAATTGTACAAATTTGGCTCGATTTTGCGTGATTTCTCGTCACAGCGTCACTTGTTTTTCTCTGCTGACGTGTTCGCACATTGCACTGACTTGCCGGTGAAGTTTGATATATATTTTTTTTTGTTCAAGTCAAGGGAATTCAATCGATATTCAATTTTTTCTTGCGAGCATTTTGCCTAATTATTAAATCAAATTAACTGTCTTCAATTCTTTGTAACTGACTCGGTAATTTTCTATTTCATAAAAAACCTTTTTGAAAAAAATATTCGCAAAAGGGCGTTGGCCAGTCTATCAATTCACGTGCTATAGTTTTCCATTGCACGATATGCCGATCACTTTATTTTGAATAAAACAATTTTTTCTATACTATTTCAGAAGTCAATATGTGTGACGAAGAAGTTGCTGCTCTCGTTGTTGACAATGGTTCCGGTATGTGCAAGGCTGGTTTTGCTGGAGATGATGCTCCACGCGCTGTCTTCCCATCGATTGTTGGGCGCCCTAGACATCAGGGTGTGATGGTCGGTATGGGACAAAAGGATTCTTATGTTGGCGATGAAGCCCAAAGCAAAAGAGGTAGGATTATATTTAATATAAAAATCGAAACGAAGAAATTCAATGGGTCATTTTAATTCTGCATAGGCATACTTACCCTTAAGTATCCAATTGAACACGGCATTGTCACAAACTGGGATGACATGGAAAAGATTTGGCATCATACCTTCTACAATGAACTTCGAGTAGCTCCCGAGGAGCATCCAGTACTCCTTACCGAAGCCCCATTGAATCCAAAAGCCAACAGGGAGAAAATGACACAGATCATGTTTGAGACTTTCAATACACCAGCCATGTACGTCGCTATTCAGGCCGTGCTATCTCTGTATGCTTCCGGTCGTACAACAGGTATCGTCCTGGATTCTGGCGATGGTGTTTCCCACACAGTACCAATTTATGAGGGGTACGCTTTACCACACGCCATTCTTCGTCTCGATTTGGCCGGTCGTGACTTGACAGATTATTTGATGAAGATCCTCACTGAACGTGGTTATTCCTTCACAACCACAGCTGAGCGAGAAATCGTTAGGGATATCAAAGAGAAGCTATGCTATGTCGCTTTGGACTTCGAACAGGAGATGGCCACAGCCGCTTCTTCTAGTTCATTAGAAAAGAGCTATGAATTGCCTGACGGACAAGTAATTACAATTGGAAATGAGAGGTTCAGGTGCCCAGAAGCTCTCTTCCAACCTTCCTTCTTGGGTATGGAAGCTTGCGGTATCCATGAGACTACATACAATTCCATCATGAAATGCGACGTAGATATTCGTAAGGATTTGTATGCTAATACTGTGCTATCAGGAGGTACTACAATGTACCCAGGAATTGCTGATCGTATGCAGAAGGAAATTACCGCATTGGCCCCATCAACCATGAAGATCAAGATCATTGCTCCACCAGAGAGGAAGTACTCTGTATGGATCGGTGGATCTATCCTAGCCTCTTTGTCAACATTCCAACAGATGTGGATTTCCAAGCAAGAATACGACGAGTCAGGCCCATCCATTGTACACAGAAAGTGCTTCTAAACACGCCCGTACTGCTTTCATTTTTAAGAAATGTGAATTCCACCAACATTCATTCCTTCGTTTGTATTATTTATGCATCTTTTTATACTACATCCATTATTATATAGTCTATGAGAGAACATGCATTTGTTTGTATTCGGAAAGAAGACTTGAGGAACTTAATATTTCTAGAAAGCATTCAAATTCAACCAAAAAAGACTTTGCAAAATCGCGTTTTCACGAGAATAATGCGTCTTTAATTATTCTAATGCACGTAGCTGTACTTTAGTCACTTTGTGGAAACATAAAATCAATATTCCAGGACAATTGGGCGATTTTGCAGAACATTCAGTCTCAGTAACTTAAGACCATTATGAGAACACTTGAAATAACTCGACTCAAAATGTGTTCGTTTTTGTTTTCACAATTTTTTACTACAAAAATAAAGTATATAAAACGAATATCGCTTTTATATTCCTATTTCCTGGGTTCTGGGTTTAAGGTTCTCGGGATTGAGTGGGACGTGGTTTTAAGTGTGATTTATATGGTAAAGGGGTTATTCGCACCTCAGAAATTGACCCAGCTAGGAAGTGAGTAATTGGAAATAGATTTAGTGAGCCCTGCTTTTTTAAAAGCTTTCAAGCTGGCAGGACGGATATACAATTTTATTTCAATTAAAGGGCCTTGCGATTTTAGAGCAGTCGGTTTACACTTAATAATTTAAACCATTAATGGAATTGAGTGGTTTAGGTGGAGAAAGTGTGATATGTGACACCGTGGGGTAGTTGGCTCGGGGTAAATTTCCTGAAGAATTGAGACGCAGCCGAAAAAACCGGGATATTACCTCTGCTGTAGAAGGGTCAATGTCCACATTCACTGCAACTTGGAATAATCTGAATTGGGAAATTTGGGATTTGGTGTAATGCATATTCTGCAAGGCATATCAGTTTTAAATAATTGTTGCTCATATGAAAATATTTGCGATTTATTATTCCATCTGTAGAGACATTTTGGATTTCTAATATTTTGTGAATGAACAAAAATGGCACCAAATATGTGAAGTCAGAATTATACGGGAAACTCAATTCTATGCATTCGAATATTCGGCCAAAGTGTGTGTCCAGGAATTACAGATTACTACTTTACCACACGTGAAGGAAAATCTTTTACCTTCATTGTAAGATCACAATTTCTCTTTAAAAATGAATTGTGCTAATTCAATTCATTCATTCAGAAATTATGCGGTAAATGATTTATTATGAATATGCACTAACATATAATTTAAAAAACAAACGTTGCAATTATTGATATGGATGGAACAAAAGTTTGATCAGCACACCTCAAGGAATCGATTGGCATACTCTTTCTACTTGTTTATCGAACATTCTGAATTCTCTTTGACCATATATCGTAATTTCAAAAAAATGAGCCAAGCAAATTCGATTGTCATACCCTACTTAAGTTGAAGTTACAATTTCTTATTTAATACACGCCAGGTTAATGATTTACACCTCATTCCTCCTCACATTCGTAAGATTTTTTTTTAAAAGGCATAACAAAAAGACGAAAATTTTTTAATTTATTTTTTTGGGTATCGTTAGAAATAAATTTTTGTATATTCATGATATATTTGATATATTTCATTAGCACAGAGTAAATTTCTAATTTTGTTAGTTATACTGCAATCAATCAATAAAAACGTTATAGTTTTTTAAAATAAACTCTGACGACCTGTAAATGTCACAAGAATTTTTCAGTATTTTCGGACAAATTAGTCATGAAATTTTTTTCAAATTCCTAGTTTCATAAAAGTTGGCTTCTCTTATTTATGTTTGGGCTTAAAATGAATATTTACACTGTAATAATAATGCAGATCTGCTAATTGAAAACTCGGATTTTATAGATGTTTCCGTAGTATTTACCGCTGTTGATTACAAATATGAACTCAGTTTGTTTCCATCACGCCAAGATTTTTCAGAACAGAAAATGCGACAATTAAGTGAAACGATTATAAATAAATACGCGAAAAGTGTTTATTATAAAACCATATAGGATTACATGTCTAAAAATATGTTATAAATTTTTGTGAAATCTTTTCTGTTTTGTTTCAAAGCTTCTGTTTTACGATGTCCGCTTGTGACTCTTCTTTGGCTCATCACGTTTTAGCATTCTGCAGTAATCTTTTATCATGGCTGTATTTCAGTTTCCCTGGTATCTTTTCTCCATTTCGTTTATGTTATGAATGGAATCTTACACCTACGGCTTCGAAGTTTTCGGGAAGTTTGGACCACTTGCAGAGTTCTTTAACACATAGAACAGACTCTGTTCGTGTCCACTGCTTGTTCAATTTTTTAATACTAATACCGAAATATATGTCGTATACATTTTTCACAAAGTCTATTTTGTTTCTGCGTTGCTTTGGTAATACAAACTTGCCACAGATAAAACAGAAACTGTCTCACGAATGTACATAATTACAAGGTGTCATTGTTAAATTTTTGTCGTACTCTCCTATTTCAAAATTGATATTGAGAATATTTTTGAGTAATTGTGACTTTTAGATTATGAGCTAATCACTCTATTTGTCTGTATAAATAAATAAATAGTAGTAATAGGGATACATAATTCTAAGATACATCAATTAACAAATAAATTTTGTCATTAGGAGAAAAATACGCGGTTTTTGATGTTAATAAAATTTTATTATTTTAGTCCTACTATCACCTGATAGTGACCATTAATAGTCTCTCGTTAAGGGCCGATAATATTTATTCCTTTGTATATTGTAATATTCTGTAATATTTTTGGATACTTAAAAGTAGTGAAGTCTGACAAATATTTAATATTATATCACGTAGGACACTGTGAATAAATGGAATAATGAATGTGTGTATAATATTATAGAATCTTTAAATTTTGTCCGTTTAAAATTGTAAATCACACAAAAACTAACTTGGGAACAAACATCTGAAATGAAATACTCCAAATCTAAGATGTAATATTGGAAAATAGATTATATAGTTCGTTTACATATAGCTGTTTTAATGCACGAAATTCTGTAGTATTTATTTCACAGAATTAATACAAACTGCCCGTAAGTATTCTTTGTATATACTTTATTACTAGGAGAGGACATTAACTGCGTTACTTTTCTTTCAAATATTTTTTTCCTTAAATGAAATACCAAATATGTATATTATAAAACACAAAAAGTAAACCAAGCCAAATTAAAATTGACATACTGTACATACATAAATTAACTTAATTTCATTATATCGTATCAGAAAATAACTAAATTTACATGTCGTTGAAATAGTCGAGTTTTGTGTTAGATTTTCTTTTATTTTTCAACCAACGTTGTATACATTGCATTATTTGCCTGTGTATATTGACATGATTTAAATATTTACCAGTTAATTACTAAACCAATTAGTGTTTGTGCAGTTCTGTTTTTACAAGTATTACAAATGCTTAAAAATTAGTAATATGGCATTAATACCGACATTGCATATCGCACTAATTCAAAGTGATAGTGTTGTTCATTTCCACAACCGCTGCAATGCCAATGGAATTTTTAAACCACTACAATTAAAAAGTAGTCGTAGTGAATTTATATTTTATTACCTCTAAATATTTAGTCGCAGTGCGATTTCAATTTAAGTACCATTTAGTGTTAATGAGCTGACTATTAGCTGTAGTATTTTTTCTATTCATCCCGCAGAATACAAATATTTAGAACTCCAATTACTTACTAATTTCTAATATGGGTCATTCCATGAAATATCATCGACGCTTTCGATCCGATCAAAATATGTAAAATATTATCATACATGAAGGATTCAATTTATTCTAAAGCGTACTTAAAAATTCTATCAATTTTTAAATTAGAGTGTTAGGCAAGATACGATAGGGTCAGTTCATGGCAGATCGTCAATATTGTAGTAATTTCTCTACCTGACCGATTTGGATGAAACTAAGTATTTTAGTAAAACGTGTGGAATATATAAACTGTGTAATTTATTATTTTGATACAAATAGGATTTTAGGATATACAAAGGATTAATATTCTTCTAAGATCTTTTATAAGTCCCGAATAATTATTCGTAATTACGTAACAAACATACAAAAATTCATAGCCTAAGTCCTATTATTAGAGCCATTTAATTGTAAAATATCTGTCAAACTTCAATAAACGGGATAAGCAATAAAGCTCTAATAATATATTCAGTTAAATAGTTTAATCTGGATTACATCAATTGTTTCTGAGAATTGAAGTACAAAAAAAAATAGTAAGGAACAGCCATATGTACATACGAACAAACAGGCAAAAATGCAATACATATATTTTCAAATTTATCTCAGAACTAACATATCTTATACTGCAAATCTAATCTAAATATGTGTTCTAATTGTAAATCTCTGTAAGAAGAAACATAACGAACAGATTTGGGATCACTATACCAATAAATTATTATATGCTTAATAAAATTACCTTCAGTTTTCTTAAGGCTAACATACTTTCATCAAACGTTTTTATTTATTTTTTGATTTTAAATATTCCTGAAATGGAAATTTTCAATCAAATTAAACTGAGGTAATTGCCAATATTGAGTATCCATTCAAGACTAGTTACCTGAACTTAGTACTTTGTAATATACCTAAATCTAACAACACACACTTAACTTTATCCAAGATATCTTTCAACAATATATTTCCCTTATTTAAGTGTACATTACACATCCGCCATATGCATTGAGAGTGCTAAGTTTGCTATTAAATAAAAAGGATAGCGTTGGTGACTCAGTTTCATCAAGATTTGGATTGCTTTGCTGGTTGCCATTGACTAGCTACGTATACAATCAGCATAAATTGATTGGGCTTGGAAGAAAAGTAGCTCCTTTTTCATCCGTTCACAATATTTAAATTGAATTTTATTAGTATGCCATGGTTAGAAAATTGTCATGGGAGGCACGTGTCACAAATATAAACTTCTGGACTGGTTTAGTTCTCTCTTTACATATTCTCATGTATATTGTTTTGTAATAAAAAAATTTGGCCTAACGAACATGTTTCTTAAACTTTCTGTTATATACATGAAAAAAAAAAAATACTTTAGACAAACGTTGCAAAACTAGATGAATCCTACTCGATAATGTATTCAATGCACATATTTAATTTGAAATAAATACTATATACAGATATAATTCTAGACTGAGGACATTTTTAAATGAGCAATTCTGTGGAAATCTTTGTGACAGATAGATTAATAAAAAAAAATCATAAATCCTTTAATTTCTAAAAAAAGTTACAGACTTATAGTTGGGATGTAATGGCTTTATTTTAAGAAAAACCGCAAACTTGTCCTGCGGGAAAATAAAATTTATTTTTACTAGGAAACTTGTAAAATCTTGCCTTAATAAGTCCATAAATCAAAACCTTAGTTTTTCCTACATCTTTTGTTGTTTTCGAAACCACGAAAATTAAGTTCATCAAGATGATATAAAACTTATTAACTTTGGTCTTGTTAATCATTCAAATGTATTAAGTAGAAATTAACAAACTTCAATAACGTTGTAATGTAAAAAGATAATAATATATGTGACCTATAAGCTACTCTTCCAATATTTCTTTTCCGTATCAAATATGATTCAAATAGGATATTTTGCAGAAACTGTTGTCGTGTTGGAAAGTTTCTAAATCAAGTAATATTTAAACTTCATAATCCATTGCATTCACGTTTCAAAATTAGTCCTTTTCTAAACTAAATTTTCTGATGATCCTTATAAATGGGGAATTCCAGGAGGATAGCATCATGCCTGAATCAGCTAGAAATTCACATACATTAATTTAGGCTTAGCCAGATCATAGAGAAATTTATTTGATGACTTTATCTTCTGCCTTCTAATACTCTGCTTCTCCAATTTTTGGCTACGGCATTCTTTGGTTGAAAACACTATTTCGACGTTTTGCGTTTTTATTACCATCTTCAATAAGTATCTGGCCTCGTTTAGAAAAGAAGTATAATTAGGAACCTGGCTAACCCTAATTCACAGTTGTTAGGTATAAAAGAAACCCAAGAAACTTTTACGTATTCAGCGAATGTATTTGAATGGGGAGCCAAACTGTGGCAATTAATCGAAAAATATGTATGTAGGAATATGCAAAATTGGATATTTGAGTAATACGAAATCAAAGATGCTTAATGTCACGAATTCTGATAAGCACTTTTTTATTTTTCGCAAAAGGGAGCAGAAGACCCACAAGATTGTCTCAAATTTTTATTCGGTGATATTAAATTAGCTTAAAGTTACACTGCGGCCTAATTCTAGAAAAGTCATTGTAAGCTAGTTTGAAGTAAGAATGTATGTTAAATCCAAGGCTATTAAAAATGAAAACTAGAAAAAAAGTCCAATATTAATGTACATAGACATAACGCATATATATTTCTTTTTTATTAAAATTATCATTACAGTGTGCTTTCTTGTAGCTCTAAACAATATAAAATATCTAATTCTATAAGTTCATATATCTGAAATTAAAAAATCGTTTAATTTGATTTTAAGCATATCAACAAAAAATCCTTACCAAAGTATGTGATAAATTAATGTCGGGCTCATTTTGCATATTAATTTCAAACATTTGGCGAAGTTCAGTGCACCAATTTTTAAAGCGTTTCACATCTCTTTTCTCGTACTCAAAGTAGGTCTTAAAGTGGCTGGAATAATCTTTATTTGTTTTTTTGAGAACAATCACATTCTGCAGAAAAGAAATCCCTTGAAGCAGTGCATACGTCATACTTAGATTTTGCTTCAATAAATTTAATGGCAGTCCCTCCAGCATGTCTACAAGTTCGCAAAACTAAAATAAAAAATCCATTATATTTATTGATGACTTTCTGAATACTACGTACCTTATATAAACGAAATATTTTTATTGGATGATTTAATAAGTGAAAAATTGATGCCCATGCCAAACGTACCGAGACATTAAACCCGACACAACTTATTGTAGATAACTTTCGGCACAAATTAATTACACTTTGGTCGCTTTTGTTAATGTTCCATAACGATTGACAAATAAGATGTAGCTGTAACAGATACATATGTTTACTTAAACTATTTCACTTTTATACAAACCGCTAATGGATTAATAAAATATGTTTTCCACTATAAATATCAATGAATTCTCTGAACATTTATTAATCCAGATTTTTATATATAAATATGGAGAGGAGTGAAACCTCAGAGTGTTTTGAGTAATAATTAATCATGATAAATTTTGTAATTATGCTTCAAAAACACCATCTAAATAAAAACAGGATTCGGTTATATATATCTCTGAAATTCAAATGAAACCTAGAACTTGTGGGGAAGTGACAGGAATGAACTTACTCACGCATTTAAAAAAATTATAAAACAGTGACATGAAAGATTTGCTATGAATTCGACATATATTTGCAGTTGCAGTACCTAATTTTTTAAATTACTTCGATATGAGATAAGTCGATTAATATATGTACGCATATTTGTACAAAGTATATTTAACTCTTTGACTGCCGATAAAAAAACCCTTAAAACTCCAAACTCTTTTCCAAAATTATATCTTTTAAATTGAGGCTATTCAAATTAATTTTGATATTGGATTGGGATAAGATAACATTAAAAAAGAGTTTCCCAACATTAGCTTTCCTGTAAAATCAGTTTTCCCACTAGTTTATCTTATCTTACAAGAATATGTATATATTTTTAGAGATATAAGAATTATTCTTACTACTGAAAATTGCAAAATTGTACCTAAAAACCAAAAAAATCTGAAGAACACGGAACACAACTTGTAACTTTGAAGTTCAACTTACAACTAAATTTTTTCCCTATAGTTCTAACTGTAAGAATGTATAACAGAATTAATAAATTAAATTATAATTAAAAAATTATTAAAATTGTAGTGTCCGGAGATGTTTAAATTTCTGTGGAATGTATTCTTCCATTGGAAATGAAGGACAGATTAAATGAATTATATGCATATATCAAGATCGCTTTTACTTTAAATTTACTTATTTTTCAAATTTAAAAAAAAAAATATTTTTGTATGTAAAACCTAATTTTCGGTTTAATGAGGCGAAAATAATTTAAATAATAATATTGTGTTTGAATTGCCTCATTTAAATTTGAAACTCAGTAAATGAACCTAATCTATTTTAACTTTGTGCTACATTAAAAACAATTAAAAATTTACCTATTCAATGTTTCATTAGAAAATACCACTAATATTACCGCTATTCAAGTTAGAAATTAATGCAAATTCGGCGGCTCACTTACCAAATCGACTGAATCTACAAATTAGAAAGTAGAGGCACTTGAAAGAAAAATGAAAGCGTTTTGTTCAACTTTGCTTAATTAATGCACTATGAGGTCAGTTCGAATGTCACAAAGACTTTGTAGTTTTTGATATGGTTAATCGTCCATAAAACAAATAAATTAGAAACTAATTTTATTAAAAAGTTTAATGATGGCTCTGAGAAAAGTATAGTCTAACTGAAAATATTTGAATTTACTGGACAATCTTACAATTAGTAATTCTGGGAACGAACATAAATGCAAACATAAAATATTTTGTGCCTAGGGAATCTGTGCTGTTCTATTCATTTATGAATGATATTTCAATATGCCTAAAAATGTCAATTTTAAAGTCTTATTAAATTTATTTGCTTGCAAATATTGAACTTATGTCAAAATAAATTCTTCTAATTTTTTGTCTACGGGTATCTACAAAGAGCTTTATTAAAATTTTGCTATGTAAAAGTAAATGCAACAAACGATTTGCAATCAATATACAGTGTTACTACATACATAATTAAAAAAACAACATTTTTCTTCTACAGTCAGGAAAATAAAACAATAAGCCATATAACAATTCATGTTAGCATTTTATAATTTTTTTGAATTTGCAACGAAATTTCTTTTATAATTTGTGCGATCATGTCAAACCAAGCCGAATCATTTAAAGGTATAAATCTTTATATATATAATCTTTATATTATTTATATGTTTCTTATATAAATTTTACAAAAATAAAAAATAAATTGACTTCAAAAAAACTAAGGATAAAATAATCAACGAATAATGTACCTAGAGGCAGCGTACTTAATCAATTTACTCTGACACATGCCCATACGTGGCCAAGGAACGTGGGCAGACAAGTGAGGGCAGACGTCGTTGTGAAAATTTTTGGCGTGATGTGGGATCATCAGATCGTGGTAAAACTAGTATGGGACCACCGGTATATGCTTTCAAACAAACAAATAATCATTGAAATCGATACATATGTGTCGAAGATATGCGCAACACACATGAGACAGAAAAAATCGAAATCATTTTTTAAAAACCAGTTAAAAATAGAAAATTTTGGTTAAATAAAACCAATTGCATAAAATAAGAGAAATATTTCGTGTACCTACATGAGTGGGGCTCGTTTCCCATCTTCCAACGTCTAGAAGAAATGCTCTTTGGAGAAGGTTTATTTTCTCGATTGCGTTTTTAGTAGTACTCGTTAAAAGGAAGTTAATGCATACTGCTTTATAAAGCCATCTAAGCTCCTCGAAAGTCCTTGGTTGAAAATACTTTGAGAGGTCGCAAGCCTAAAAGAAATATCATTAAAATCCGCTCCACCGCTATTTGATTTGTAGTATTACTTTAGCTTCCCTATTGGCCTTAATGACCGTAAGGATCAGTTCCTTCTCTGCGTTTGCACTGCAGTTTTCAGCCAAGCTAAGGGCTTCTTCTGATTTCAGATCGAAATGAGCAATTCCTATTCCATTTGCGTCATCTTCTTCATCAATAGTTGAAATTTCATCTCGCATTTTTCTCCACTGTCAATTGTTTACTCTACAGATAAAATAGTAAAGAAAATCGTTCAATGTTTGAATGTCACTACCCACCACTGACTCTTCGTTGACACAACTGTCAGCGAAGTGGGAATAATATGAAGTAGCGACACTCCTTAAGGAGTGAGAACTTACCGTTATCAAAAGTAAATCGGTGTGTGTAAGAATTTTATTCATGGACAGTGTAAAAGCCAGAAGTGAAAATGGTCGAGGCGCGAAAAAGAAAGGTATACTTAGCAAAAGCTCTTCCCCTATATTTGGGGGACGTTAAAAGGTGATAGCATGTGTTTCTTCCATGCGGCGGTTTGTTTACAATTTTTGACAGTATTTTGATTACATTTTTGCAAAATCAAATTTATGGAATGTTGGCTTAGGCAAAATATCTGCCTAGAATGCTCTTATAATTAGAAAATATTTATTGTAAATTTGTTAATTTACAGTAAATGAAGAAATAAAACTCAAATATGAAAAAAATGCACCCAGGGGGTGGGTGGGGAGTACCTAAACTCATTAAGATTTTCGAGACTGTGCATGCTTTTATTAGTTTTTAAAAAAATCCTAAACGATATTGCATTTAAATCCTTTAATGTTTTCATATTTGAATTTAACGGGTGGCACGTGTTACATGTGGGTTATTCTTCGCTATTGCGTTCCTTAATCTTCATTGGCTGCTTGCGAAAAACTACACCATATTGGAGAATGGGTTGGTAAAAACTACAGCATAGTTGTGAATGTGTTGCGGAATCTTTGATAATATGCACCTCGGACATTCGTAGTTGAGATGTTTGATTGAAGTCAGCTTCAGAATCGTAAAGAGCTTTCGACTACTTGCATCTTTGCCTCTTTTGTGCTCTCCATTGAAGTGTCGCTTCTTGATATTATTCATACTTCGATTGAAGTGTTGCTACTTCTTATTATTCATACATCGGTAAAACTTAGTTCAATCGCATTCAGTCAATTCAGTTAACAGCTGCCTGACACGAAGAAAAATTCTTAATTTTACAACACCTACTGTCACTTTCATCATTACGCACATTTTTGCATAAATTAATGAAAGATTGAGGTTCACAGGCACTGGTTTAAAAGCTAAACTTTCTATGAATGTTTTATACTTGTAAGATACTTGCCTCAAAGTTTTTTGTTTAAGGACTTTATTTATATATTATACATATATATATATATATTATATCAAAATCCTCCTTAACTTAAGTAACAAAATTATAAAAAAATAATAAATAACCGAACCCGGATATGCCCACAGGAACAAATATAACAATATTTTAAAAGGGATAAAGAATGTTGCTTTATTTTTTCTCATTAAGTGAAATTTATACTACAAAATCCTGGTATAATTCATGAATACATATGTAGACATGTATAGCAACCGATTCGTTCGAGCACATATAGAACATATGCATAATTTTTAATAAACCTACTGGTTTTTGAAATATTTTATTAGAAAATGCATACAATAGCAAATAAATTAAAAATCAATGGCATTCATAAATCTAGGCAATAAATATTTATAAACAAGTTTAAGAAATATTACAAGAAATATAAATTGTATAATTTTATCTAATACATAGAAAATAATCATTTTCCTTTTTGCGGAGGTTTCATCTTCCATCGGCTCTTTTAACAGGAATCGTTTAACTCCTATGATTGCGTTTTCCATGAAAACATGCAAATTAACATTCCTGTGATGATAAAAAGCAAATTCGTCGCTGTAAGAAGAGAAAAATTATAATATCAATTATAATATGAAGAATGATGAATTATGAAGTTTGATTTTGAATGATAAACATTATGGTCAAGATTTAATACAATTAAAAAAGTATTATTTCGCAAGTATTACTAAAGTAGAAAACCACGAATATTATTTTTTGGATTAGATTCTTTTTAAAGATTTATTTTTAAGATTTTTAAGATTTATTTATATAGTTTTGTTCAAAAAACAAATTCAGATTGGAAGCTTCGAATTATATACCATAAAATTTATTTTGTTCTATAGCTGCTTGCATTGACCCTCAATAGTTATTTCCAAATTATCGATTTCTCACTTGAGACTTTATTGTGAAGTTTGAATTTTTGTGTGAAACTCAGTTTATATGTTTGGCTTATTATTAATTCTGATTGATTTAAAAATAATAGTAATGACAATTGTAATGTTGATATGGTTTAAATTATTGAAAGGATAAGCTAAGGTAAGGTAAGAATGTTTTTTTTTGCAAGAGATTAAACAGTTATTTTGCGATAGAGAACCGAATTATCTGTTGTTTAAAATTTTGAAACATTGTTGTTTGTGAATTTTCCGTCTACAGTATAAATATACTTACAATTCATTTTTGGGCACGAATGCATCTAAATCTACGCAACGATTGTTAGGAAATATCCAAGTAGTAATAGAAAAATAACGCAAAGCTGCATTTGCAGCATAAATCTTTCTTTGCAATTTAAGCAGCCTAAAAGTATATTGTAAGTAATATTTACAAGGTTTTAATATTTACCATAATATGTTCAGAATGAACTTACATTGGTTTTTTGTTCATCATTTTTAGGACGAAATCAAATATCACTGCTAGTAAGATATGGAGTACTACGAACTAAGAGATAATTTGTTACTTCTTTATTTCCAAATAGGTTTTAGAAAGTATACTTTTATATAGTGTTTTACGCGATTTGTAGTCATTGTAGTGCGACTAATAGTCCATATAGAGCTATTAAAAGGATGTTGCCATATGCAGTCCAGAGCTATTCTATGCATTGTTCCCATTGTTATTGGTCTAGTTGAAGATGAGGAGCAATTATAAATGGGTAATTCTCTTGAGCTATCTTTCAACTGATTTTTTTGTTCAATTCCGTGCTTATATGTAGCAATAATTAATGCTTTAATTGCAACATCCACAGGCATATAATCATAGGTGACATCAGGATCAATATGTGCAGTCCGTAATATTCCTAAATATAAGGTTTATTTATTTCCAGTTTAATACAAGCTATAATAATAAAAAAAAACAGTAATTAAAAAACTATTAATCTATTATTTTCGAATCAGCTGAAGAAAGTTTTATTATACACTAATAATACAGGTAAATCTAGTCGTTGCTTATATCTTTTAGTTATTTTGATTGAACATTTTTGAGATAATATTTCCTGTGAAGAAAGAGTATGTAACGAAAAAAATTCCTCACCAGTTCCGCACGCTAAGTACATTCCTATTGGACCATTAAAATTATCAACCCAGCCTGGAATGGGTTCACTAGCCGCAGATATCACTAAAATAAAAGAGCATTATTCTTCCTACCCAGTATTTCTAAAAAAGTGAAAATGTGTCACCTATGGATGGCCTAAATATGACGATCGGTAATTTATCCTTGTAGTCATTAATACAATGTTCCGCTAGACATTTTGTAAACGTATAAGTATTCGGCAGAAATTTGCTATACCTAGAAAAGGTCAGAAAAGTACTACTTATATCTGTAACTGATAAAAATTAATGACAAAAATTAACTATGTATTTAAACAATTTTATGTAAATGGAATCTAATTATATTTTTTATTTGTATTTTTAATATATTTTTGCGAACTGTTATATAGCCTTATATAAGAAACCCAATGAAAAGGTGAACTCAGCTAAAATCTGAGATAATGGCCGTCAGGAATAAGGAATCGGATTATTGGAAGACATCTGACAGGTAGATTTTCAAAATTTGTTCTCTTTTTGAGATTTTACAAACAGGTAGATAAATGATATAACGTCGTTAGGGGTAACAGACGACAACTTTCTTTAACCCTTCAAACCCCTAATGGAATATAATTTTTTATCTATGTAAGACCTGTTATCCTGTCTGGCCGAAGTTTCTGAATGAATAAAATTTGATTTGTTTTCATTTATTTAGGATTTCTGTTTATTTTCTTTGTTTATCATCGATCATGGCAATAAAACAAGGAATGTAAATTAAAATCCGAAATAAATTATTTATTTTATCTTTAAATTCCATTGTGTTATCCGATGCAATTTAGGATTAGTGGTATTATGCAACTTAGGATTAGTGATATTTATTTAGCTTTGGTTAGGTATACTGCAATAATATTTAAGCGAGTTAGAAATCAACTTTTATTAAAATTAGAGTATAGATAAATAAGACGGAATAAAAGGTTGATAAAGCACAAATGAAATCACTTTTTGAAAACTTAATGCACTTATTCAAACCAAAAATAAATATTTTAGAACAACTAATTGATGTATCGAAATTTAATAATTAGAAAATAATATAACAGAGCAACTTTGTCAACTCAATCGGCGTTTTATAACTAGTCGTATTCTGCACTTTACTAAAAGTTATAAAATTTAAGTAAAGTTTTGTATTTTCTATTAATAGTAGTATTAAAAACACGAATTTCATAATTATGTGTAAATGATTTGTTTTCAGTAGTAGGCATGTTACACTATAAAAGACGCATTCCTCCCCATTTCGCTTTATACCTGGTATGAACAATTCTAGAAAAATGTTTGGATTTGATTTTAGTAGGCACATTTTCTCTTGAAATTGTATAATATCTAATATTTATTATTAATTTAATTATCCGCGCAAAAATTTTTTGTCAAACAAATAGTAAATCATAGTTATAGTTAATTGTATTAAGAATATATATAGATGTTTGTTTATTTTCACTTGGTAATATGAATTATAAATTTGATAATTTGTGATCAATGTTGTATATATGTAGGATTGGATTCATTGGATTAACAACATTTAGTTTAAATAATTTGAAAAGTATTACACTCATTGCAAAACAAGAAAACATAACATACTTACTTTAAATTAAACATATTCAACGTTTCTTTGTCAAAATTTTCGGCTAGTTTTATTGTAGTCCTCCAATCAGCGTAAGGTGGATACAACTAAAAAAATTTTAAAATATATGTACTTCGAATTAAGTTTGTTATGATACTAAGTCGGTTAAAATGTAATATTCTTTGCAAAACAAATTTTTCTACATTTTCCCTTAATTTACATTAAGTTTCCAAAGCATTTGTTCTGCAAAATAACATCTTTTGAAGTCCAGAATTTTTACTCTTTATTTAGACTATATTTGTTGCAATTAAAATATCAAAAAATTCTCTTTCAACCGGCAGGGTGTTCAATGGAAAAAACTGAGTCACACAGAAGCTCTTGAAACAAACTGTGATCACACGTTATGTTGTAACACCCTGTGTTTTTTTTTGTTTCTTAAAACAAGAATTTTCGATAAGTTAAAGCTGATAAAAGTAATAAAATATGTACATTTAGTGTAACTAGTAAAGTTAGTGCTTAGAGGTATAAAATTAAAAAGAAAAACTTTCTGAGCTACTTAATTCATGAATTAAAACCAAATTTAAAACGAATTTTTTTTTTGGTTCAATTAGGGGTTCCACCTAATTGGAATTCTGTCTATTGATAATGAGTTTTAAAATAAAAGCTTTTTAATCAAAATATAAAATCGCCTTTTAAACTGAGGTTTTAAAAATATGAAATAATTTTAATAAGTAGAATATATATTTAGAACCACACTTAAACACTTAAAAGAAATGATTGAGGTCGGCACAGATCCGACACTTAATACAATCAATACACAAAAAGCTTATGTAATGTATTTTCCAATTTTAATGCTTTAAAATTCTATACAATAACATTAAACTTCGAGTTCTTACCTTTTCATCCACTAGGTGTAGAGTTGGATAACAGTACGAAGTGGAAATGTGTAATAATATTTCAAGCTTAGGAAACTTTTCGCAAAGTTTTATAACTTCATGAGTTCCCCTAGTGTTCATTATTATTGCGTCTTGCAATGGCTCATCAAATCTGTTAGAGAAAAAGGGATTGAAAGGAAGCAACGTTTATAGCATACCATAACATTTTATTTTTATTTATTTATTGGCCCAGTACTTTGCTACGAAACCTCATACCAGAATTTTAGCAGACCGTATTTGACTGTTTTCCTGGTATGCCGAGAATTAACTCCTGTCCTGGGGGTCTTCATATGTTTCTACTACAATCTGAGTTGTACAAATATACTTTGATCT
Source organism: Proctacanthus coquilletti (assembly GCA_001932985.1). Classification (NCBI taxonomy): domain Eukaryota; kingdom Metazoa; phylum Arthropoda; class Insecta; order Diptera; family Asilidae; genus Proctacanthus; species Proctacanthus coquilletti. The sequence continues at coordinate 470,824 of MNCL01000060.1, forward strand.
CATCGCTCCAAAGAATGTGGTAAAATTGCTCCTTAAAATTTTTGTATTGGTTCGCAAATGCACTGCTTGCCTTAAAGTATTACTACCAGGTAAATTGTTGCTCTGCAGCCTGCGCCGGACAGTTTGCTTAAGAGTATTAAAAACGAAATGCGGTCCATTTTCTAAACTATTTTTGGTTTAATTTAGGTGAAAACAATAATATCAAAATAACTCAGCGATTCTTAGGTAAAATTCTATTATTGCAACAAATAACCTTTTACGAAATTTTTCTATTATTTTGACTAGGCTAAAATTGCATATTTGCCGTACTTCAAGATCGCACAGCAAATGTCTCATTTTATCAAAAATTAAACGATTCCAATTTAAGCCAAACAAATTTTTAAACCAAGGAAAAAAAAAGTCTTCTCCGTAATCTACGTATTGAAAAAAATAATGAAAATTTTAAGCTATCGTCGATAATTTTTCTATTTTTTTTTAGCCATATGTGGTGTCTAAATAAATTCAATGTATCCTCAATAACAAGAGTCATACAAGTCTCTCAATTAGCATCCTCATAGGATATTGCTTATTGAGTACCTTTAATGCATATGGTGCATGTTAGACCAACTAAGCGGCTAATGAGGACACCAAGATTCAACAGCTTGACAGATCATTCTCTGGAGTATGTACAATGGACCACATGATTTACGTGCGAGGTTTCTTTTAGCCACCTCTCAAGATCTCCAATCTACAATCCAGAATAACATACCTTTTCTCCACATCCTAAATAATTAATTTAATTATTAAAAAAATTCGAGAATAACAGCTCTTTTGGGTGTCACAGTGGGGTTCCCCTTAATGGAAAGTGAAATTACAAAAGAACTCAAAAAATTTGTTAATCAAGCCGATAATTTTGAACAATATTTAATGACTCATGAAAGAAGTGTTTTTTCAGTAAAGTAGCAAAATCTAGGAGTAGGCGAAATATGTATTTAAAACCTAAAATCGGGAAACTAAACGCTTTTTGAGGAGCCATCTCAGGGAATTTGCTTGTCCTTCAAAAAGGGACTTAAAATAAATTGAAAATATTGACCTTGAAAAATTGGCATACAGCAAATTTTGGATATATTTATGTATTAAAAACACTTTTATGTATGTTTTACATTTTTACATTCAGTAGTTAACTATCAGTTGATCTTTGAACTAATTTGTATTGGATGACAGTCACGTTTGCTGTAGATAAAACCGAATCAGGGGTAAATACACTACTCTAATGCCTGTTTTAGCTTTTAACTCAAGAATAACTGAATTTGTGTTGATGCATTTCTCATTGTTTAGTGGGGGATCTTTTAGGGAATGTTTTACAATATAAAATAAAAGTGAGCTGAGTTGCAACAAAGAAAATACGATCACCCGAAATGGGCCGATTTTCGATATTCGGCCGGCAATTTAGCGGGTTTGCTATTCACATACTCGTATTTGGTTTATTTGCTTTTTTATTTATTTCGCTAGCAAAGCCATGGGCACCTGCTAGTATTAAGAATTGTTCAATATAACTTAGAAGATATTAGTCCGCAACAAAAAATTAAAATGACTATATTACATACCTAACAGTAGCGGCAGCATGGTAAACAATCGACACATTTTTTAGTAATTTAAAATCTTCATCACTTATACCCAAACCCAAAGCTCTCATATTGCCATTAACTGGTACAACTTTTTCGAATGCAAATGGGTTTTGTTGTCGTAAGAGGTCGAATAATGGTAACTTGAAGATTTCTTGCAAACGGTCCTTTCCTTCTTTTTCCTTTTTCGTTCGAACAAGGAGAAATATTCTATTCAATTCTCCACATGATCTAAGCAGTTTTTCCACAAGAACTTTTCCCATAAACCCTATATATGTATTAAAAGTAATATTTGTAATCATATATACAAAATATTCAAATATAAAAAATTTAAAAAAGAAACATTGTATGCATGAAACAACTCACCTGTCCCACCTGTTATGAATATATCTTTACCCTTGAAATATTCTTTAATAGAAGCCATTTGTCTGTAATAAATAAAAGTTGGGGTAAACACAGCCGACAGAATTTTTCAAAAACAAATATGTTTTTAAAAATAAACGTGTTTATTTATATTACAAAATCTCAACTATGAATACGATTAATGCATGTTATCAACAATTTAATAACTCACTCTTCACGATGATGTAGCTAAATGTAAGCTGTATGTAAAGTACAATTATCGTCAAAGTTTTTTAAATTATGCTGTAGCAGTTAAAAGTTCATATGCTATTACTTTTTAGCATATCTGTTTCGAAAAAAAATTTTGTGGTACATTCTAAAACCTATGTAGAAATCATGAATGAATTGTGAAAAAGCATCAAATTTTCAAATATACATACATTTATCTATTTTTTCTTTTGTATTGATGTTAGAATAATCTAAAATATGAGTGAGATTTTGTATAATCAATATCACATTCATGATAGCAAATTTCTTTCAAGCCGGACCAGGAGCTTGGGCGCTAGAGCCTGGAATTGATGGGTAGATACAATACTTCCCCCTCCCCAATTGTCGCTTGAAAGTGTATAAATGAAATATTGCATATTTTTGGGTTTATAAAGTACTAATAATATGCAAAAACTGAAAAATATTGCTGAAGGAAGTATCCTAAGCCAATTTTCCGATAGAAGCGAATTATGGTATATATTATATGGCGTATAAGTCTCGACTATTTTTAAAAGAAATTCTTGGACTAAGGGAATCACCAATTATGTTCCACAAGATGGTGCAAAGCATCTCACCCTCATCCGTTCATTTTGCGATCCCCTAAGTCCCTACCAGCTCTTGTAGGATGAAGAGGGATAATCGATCACGCACTAGATATATCATACGTCACGATCATAGTACACGATTATCCCTGGAAGTACTTTCCAGTTAAAGAGCATAAGTCATAGGATTATTTTGGTTCAGTCCAACTTAGTTGTTTAAAGGTTTTTAAAAAATTAGATATGCCGCAAGACCAATTAATTCATTATGACGGTAACTTCAAAAAGTTTTCAAGTATTCATAGATAGTAAAGCGGAACAGGTCTTCCTAGAACAAGTTACTAACTGTACCTAGATAAGCCCCTAGATGTTCATACTGGATATTTGTTTTCTAAACATTAATAAGGCTCACCTCACCAATTTTTGCCTTCGAATTACAAATGATTAAAAACAGTAAAACCACAATAGTAAATAGAAAAGCTACTCTGTTGGATAAATAAATAGAAACTCTATAGATGCCAAGTCATAGTCAAATCGTAATTCCCTACAAGAATCCTAATAACGATAAGTCAAATCGAAATCCAAATCTTTATCAAAACTAATCAAAGTCATAACCAATAAACAAAGCGAATCTTAAAATTTAGCGATTCAAAAACAAATTAGTGCCGTTCAATAACCTCAAGGAATCAATTGGATTGTTCTCGAATACTCTGTGTACTCAGTCCACATCTAGCAATAATTTAATTACGGCATTAATTTTCAAAGAAAAGTGCATAGTATGATAAATAAGAATAATGTCAGTTCATTTGCTTGAAAATTATTCATTGAAATGATAAATTAGGCTTTATGCATTTACATATAAACTGCAACATTTAGCAAATAAGTAGAACATATAAATAAATTTAAATCGCCGGCATTTAAATTAATTTGACTTCTTTTATTTTTTAAGTAGAATAAAAAATTCCGACACCCCTCGGTTTTGGCTGTTCACAACAATTTATGAATATTCTTTTACTGTTGCCCTAACTTTAATTTAAATTTATGAATCTAGGACAGGAAATGAAATACTATCACGCATACATACATATGCATATATCTATGCATTCATACATAACATACCAAGCCAAGTTGATAGTGATTTTTAGAAATCATTACAAGAGTTACTCATTAAACTCATTAAGGCAGAAGCAATCATTGACCTTTTGGTGATTCACATTTAAATTTTGTATCTAATCCAGAAGTAATAGGAAGGAGAATCTAGTTTAAACGCGTTATGAATGCTAGAAAAATAACTAAGTTTTAAGTAACGAATTCCGCTTTTTAAAGGAAATTGTAGCAAATAAATAATTTTTCCTGAAAGTGGGTTGACCAAAAATAAAATATTGGCAAATATTTTCCTTGATCACGTTGCTAACAGAAAAAAAGATAAATTCGCAGAAAGAAACTTTTAAGGTGACAATAGTTTTTACATGAGTAGAAAATGCTGAGAATTTGTAAATTTTATTAATAATGGCAGGCAAATTGTCGCTTATGTTAAAATACTATTTAGACGATAAAACCAGAATTTTTTTTATGAGTTCTGTGTATTGAACTCATAGTTTTTGGATTTAATATAAAAGGGTCATATTTTTCTATAAAGTCTAAGTTGCTAAAAAGATCAAATTGAGATCCCAAGTTTTTCCTTTTGTCACATAAAATTAAAAAATGTAAGTTCAATGCCATACACTAATTCAGTTTTTTTTTTTGGGGAAAGTCTTTTGTTAAAAATAAAGAACGCTTAAAGTTATAAATTTTAAAATCACTACAAGCGAAAATCAACACCGCATGGTGGTCCACAAAGGGTAGCCAAGCCTACAGATGCAGATGACGTAGTAAGGAAGAACGGACCGGATGTGGTTTTTTAGAGCCATAAATTCGTCGTAGAAAAATAAATTAAAGGAGGCAAAATTTAAAAATGTTCACCAAAATTTAAGTGACCTATGCCCTTCAATACTTTTTAGAAGAATTGGAAACCCGAACCGATTTGGGAGTTAATAACCGAAAGCAAGTTGATGTACAGGAATATAAATTTAGCTTATTTATACCGAAAACTATAAACGTGTATATCATCACCTCAAGGTACATTTGCCATGAAAAGGTCTGATCTTTCCAGAGATAATTAAATTATAAATTTGTTTCTAAATATTGTGCAATGATCATTATAACATTGTAGAACGAGTAGTACCTCGTGTTATTTTTTACAACTCTTATATCCTCACACCAACTTGAGACAACATGAAGCAATCTTTCAAATAATTATGAAGGAAAGGAAGAAATAACCTCGAAGCTTTAATAACTTAAAACCTTCCAGACGGACTGACTGCGGAACATCAGCCTTAAGAACTGAAATTTCTACACGGACTTTGTTGCAAATAATAAATAAAAATCATAAAATTCAAGCAATTCCTTAGCTTAAAATTAACAGCGTAAATTTTATGATAAGAAATGAAATAACTCTTATATGAAAAAGTCTATAATGGAAATTTTTAATTCAGCTTCTTAAAACATGAAACAAGCAATAAATTAATAATGCCCTAACTATAAAATTCTATTAGGTATTTTGTTTCTGGTTTATTAGGTATTTTGTTTTTGCTTCTGGTTATTTTAATTACGATATAATTTTAAACATTAAAGCTAATGCACGGTATTTATTGCTTATTTTTCGAATATGTTTTTTACGGTTAGTAATAAAACATTCCTTCCTAATCCGGAACAAATAAAGTATTTTATGATTGAGACACTAAATAAAAACAATCAAATGTGTATCGAAGTATACGTTAAAACTCTTCCAAAGTAATGTGGCAGCATGGAGCAACAGAAATCGATAAAATTTGTGGAATTTTGTATCCTTGCACTGTCAATAAAAACTATTCTATCTATAGTAGTGACAAAGGAATGTAGATTTAGCTTGAGATGTAATAATAGAATAATTGACGACAGATATCTTTGGTGCGTATTATATAATAAAGGTCGAAGCACTATCTTTCTGGGTCGAAAGTGATTAAATCTGTATGGATCAAAGGCTGAAATATATTTTAGTTTCAGACATTGTCCATCGTATATTGAACCAAATGTAGGTTTTCGACTAGCCAAACCTTAGTCCTTGCTTTTATTACGAAATCAGCCACACTGTCTTTTTAAGTAAATCACTTAATAATCATATAACATTTTATCTTTTTGTACTTAAATTTGTCTCAGAAACTATTCAAAATATAAAACGATTAATAGAGCAGAAAAGAAACAATAAGTGGGGTCGGTTGCAATATTCCAAAAACAGATTCCTATAGCCTTTGACCTTATACAAATAATTTTTGTGATTATAATTTACGAGTATACGCTTTTTGCAAAATTTAGAAAAGCGTACAAAACCCTAAGCCCCTATTGTTTCTACGTATGTTCTCTTTTGCACACCAAACAATCTCTACTATAAGCCAAGAAATGTTGTCTGGTCTACGCGTGAATTAAGGCGATTTTTCCTCTCGATCTCCTAATTTGAGCAAAATAGCATTAGTTTGTTAAGAATTTTACGTTTTTTTCTGGTATTGATATTGTTCGTAAAGAACAATGAAATAAGCGTGAGTATATTAATTTACCAACTGGAAAATACGTTTAGCTGTAATAATTAATCCCTAACACTTAGTGTGAACACGGGAAAATAGGGAAAATAGGGAAAATAGGGAAAAAGGAATTATAAAGCTATCCAAATAAGTATTCTTACATATATGTATTTAATATCTTTGTGTTACTGCAATGATTAAACTGCTACTGTACTTTATCGAAATATTAAACTGTTTTGATTTCTAAATTCATCGATACCGTTTTTAAAACAATTTAGAGCTATGTAAAACCACTTTAATGAAAAAAGGCTTAACTTTGTATAAACACGTTAATTCACTTATTTGCATATAAGTGTCAAAATTAATACGTTCAAGATAGGAATATTTATTTAAGTTTTTTAATGAATGAATAGCTTAAAAATTATTCTCCCCTGTATTTAGTTTTCTACTAAAACGTGCATTATATTGAAAAAATAATGCCAATGCAGTACCAGTCGGAAAGGTAAATTTTTTAATAAATAATTTTAAATTTTAGTTTAAATTTGGAAAAATCATAATCCTTGAAGATACACTAAAATTTCCACATAATAAGAAAATCGAAGTGTTCCAATTACTAATGAATCTCCATACTAACAGATTATTGCTTTTGTTATTTATTGATTGTATATTTATTTTATATATTTTCTAATTCTAAACTACGTAAAGAACTAAAAATGTATAATACTATATAATACTATAATACTATAATATTATTTAAAACTCAATCAATACTGCTCTATGACAAGGCATCAGTACTATTTTTCTTATATGCCTGTACTGTTTGCACACAAAATTTTTGTTTTTAATTGTCAGTAACGTTTTGTAAAAAAAAAAAAAAACAACAAATAAGTTAAATATACAACACAAAGGTTCATACTATCTTCTCAATATTTACAATTGGTGTAATTACATTTTGCACCAAGCAAAACGCAAATTTTTCGTGACCTAAGTGCCATTAGCATTCTATTGCAATAAAAAAGTCAAAACTATCGCACAATCTCATAACTCAGCAATGCTTTTCATCAAGCAGGCACAAGTTATGTGTCTTATGAGGCAAATTCTGAGTAACGCTTTCTATTTCTAGCACAAGTAAATTCTTCCATATGTAAAAATTGCAGAATATGCTTTTTATTTTAAATATTGCGCATAGTCTACTTAAAATTAAGAAAATCCGAGAATGAGAAAATAGAGAAAGCAGTTGCTTGCGTAAACGTTAGTAACCTCTTTAGCTGATATATTTTCGATGTTTTTTTTTCAACCTGGACTTGCACTTATTGTAGAAGTAGCCCTTGAATGATTCAACTAAATTCGTATTCTATTTGTCAGATGTAAAATTCTTAACAACAGTCGACACATATTCATATAATTGTTTTGTTTTGTAATAACTTAATTTTATGGAATCTAATTTCGAAATTAAATATCAGATTTTTCGTCATTAAAAGCAACAACAAAGCGCATAAAAATAAAAACGATTTTATCGTTTTATTAGGGGAATATGAAGACCTTAATGTATCATTGTTTATTACTGGAAAGAAATTAACAATCACGGCATAGAAGATAATATAATGTTACATAAATTTACCATCTTATTTTCACACTTTTAACGCTAATATAAAAAGTAAGCTGCACTGAAGCCCAAAATGATTGACCTTCTGTTAGATCAAAAATTATATTTTACGGAAGTAGGATTTTGAACCGTCGTAATTTTTTAACTTACCTATTAAGGGTGCACATAATTCAGTAAATATGGAAGTAATCCAAATATAGAATTATGAAAGGAGAGGCGTTATACCTTTTTCTTTTTCATTAGTTATTAGTTATGTGTTCATATGTCGTACGATATGCGTTGCGAAAAATTAAAAAGAATACAAAGTCAAAGTAAGCAACTATCTTAAATTGGAACCGCTTTGTGCATTCATTTTGTATTTTGAATTTACTTTTTTACGAGGACGAAAGCCCGCTCGATTAAAGTTAGCCATAGTTTACTTGTTTCCAAAATTATTTACTGACTCTATTAAAAGTAATATCATGCATTGACTATTTTTCATTTCGTTTTACTGACAATTTCTCACTTCCAAAACTCCCGAGGATTTCCAACAGAATTTTAACAAAGACTTTAAATCTCTTAAAATTATAGCCTTAAGTCACGAGCAATGATATATGAAAAACTCTATATTTTTGTATTTGTAAATCATTTTTGTTAAACAAATATTTCATTTTTAATTAGTGAAATAGGCTTAACAGTACAAACACATGAAAATGTTATTTCTCTTATAACTTTTTATTTTTACAACCATATTTCATCAAAGAGACAGGAAGAGGTTTATTTATTTATATCAGTTTTTTTCATTTTTTAAATCTGTGGATTAATTTTTGTCACAAAGTAGAAAACGTAACTGCTTCTTAATTTTCTGATATTTGTACAAAAAAATTTAAGCTACCTAAAATATATTTCTTTGCTCTGCAATTTCTAAATTGATTATTAATATTAAAATAAGCAATTTAAATGCTGAGCAAAAATACAAATATTTGATTCGGTCATTTTTTTATTCGAATATCATGTTTAATCTGCAATTATTCAAAAATTTAAGGTTATCATTTTACCCTTTTGATATTTAAATATGTAACATATTTTTCTTTTTCCGATAGTTTAAATTTTGAATTTAAGCTAAAAGAAATGTTATATTTTATTCTTAAAATAAAAATAACAGATTAACACACCGACAGTATTTAACTTTTGAAAAATTTTGTAATCATACACGGGATATTGATAAAGATATAAATGATAATCACAGTTCCGATATTTAATTATTTGTAACTGTACTGCGAAATTATTTGTAGTCATATATAAAACATATTAAACTGAATATTAGTTTTGATTAAATTATTAAATAAACGTAACGTACATGTCTAGATGAATGCTCACACACCGAAAAACTACTTACTACACTTGGTTTTGATTAAAACAATAGAAAGTTATTTCAATTATTTGTGCTTTTAATAGAAGTGCGATCTTCTATCTGGCCGAAGCAAGACTAAATTGAAATGCACACTGCCAGCAATATCGTCAACTTTTCAATAATTCACCTTTATTTACATATCAATGCTTACAGGTCGACGAAATGGATCACGGGGCAACTAGCTCTGTAAGTTGCATTTTAATTGCTGATTACTTTATGAAGAACTGAGAAATACCATTGTCAAAAACCAGAATATACATGAATGTGACAAACAGTTCCTCGAGGGATTTATTTCTTATTATATATTCTATGGGATGATTAGCAGTTCTAAAAAAACGATAAAATAATACATTATTAAAAAAATAATATAAAGTTGTTTAAAATCATAACACATCATGTTTTTTTAATAAGCTCTGCTCTGCCATCTTCGATGACGCCATCACAACAGCATTAATAACAACGGCGCAAAATTTGGCTAAATTTAGTGTCTTTTTTATGACAAAACGATTTTGCACGGTTTTACGAATTATCCAAATCGTGCGAGTTACTCGATATATAGGCTATAGTATATTTTTAAATGAATTTCAAAAACAGAAAATATAAATCAGGTTAAGTATATGGTTTTTGGAGATGACCAATATTTAAAGATTCATATTAGAAATTGTCTTCAAATACCATTAGCTATAAATGTAAACAAATTGTAGTCAAGATTTTTCATGTATTCCAAAATAAAAATGTTTGTAATTTTCAATGAATGAAGAAAAATGCTTAAAACATATTAAGTGCAAAAACGGTTTAACTAGATTGTCTTAATTTGTAAATTAAAATGTAAGTTTCAGATTACTATAGCGCATTCTCGTTACTACCTTTCGAAAAAAGTCATTCAAAATTATATATAAATCAAATTATTTAAAGTTTTAATACGAAGCGAAGTGTTTCAAATCAACATATTGTAGCTCTAATGATATCAAAGTTTTGACAACTTAAACAGAATATACGCAGACCTATATAAAGACCTGCATGCTCAGACCTAACCAGACTCCTGAAGAACCAGACTTTCTGAGTCAAACAAAATTGTTTGTCAAATGACAATTATTTGGCAATTATTTTTCACTTTCTCCAACTCCTCATTTTTCCATCCTGGTATAGGCATGACTGTGATTGTCCGGATTTTTCCTTGCCCTTCCAGGTTCTTGAACTACAGCAGTCATTTCAAAGCACTATTACCCATCTGCAGAGTGAATTTTTGTCCGTACAAATATTTCTGGAAGCTTCCTTGTTACGCCGTAATTCTTCTCCCATTTTGTGAGCACTCTACTATAGTAAGCTACTACCTTTTTCTGACCGTTGATTTCCTCTGATATCAGAGTAAACAATGCCACCGTTGCTCGCATCTCTACCCAGAAAGTAAGCCTTTTTTCCAACTGAATATACTAAAACCTGGGTTTGGCAAAGTTAACCCTTAAGTGCGCTCAAACTATTTTCGGAGTTTCCTAGAAGCGTGTCAAATCCACGGTCCTCCTCCTCCTGGAAAACCTTACGTATATTTTTTAATTTTATTATCAACATGTATATTTCAGAAAGGTTAACATAAATATTAGGACAAAGTATCTTGAAACCTTTTGAATTCAACACAATCCAACATATCACAAGAGTCATTTGTTTTCTTTTATCTAGGACTATTCCATAAGTGACGAAAAAGTCATCGAATGTGACCAAAAGTCATCTCGCGTTCTGTTCTTCGATTCATTTATTTATACCTTCTATCTTGCAGGAAAGATTCACTGTGCACCACTAGGGAATCAGTCTCTTTATATACAGGGTGTTTGGTACGTCGACGAGAATACTGAATAGTGTAAAGGAGAGAAGGTCATATATGATCTTATAAAAAAACAGAAATTATGTACTAAGCTATACAGGGTGGGGTTCTGCTAGTAAGTGAATTCTTCGATTATTTATCATTAGTTGTAATTGCTCTAGCAAATAAATAAACGAGGATATTTATCAACGGGGAGTACTTTAACATTAATTTTTATGAATTTAACGTTATCCATGCTCACCTTTTGTACATATATTCAAATAAGTTGTGTCGGGAATTCTTAAAGTACCTAATTTCTATGGTTTTGAGTAAGTTCCTTTATTCACGGGAGAGACAAGTCACGCACTAGTATTTCTACACTTTGGATTGGTACGTCCGTGATATTAACATTATTTGAGATACTGTTAAAGACAATTTCAAAGGCTTAGCAATCCGGTTAAATTTTGGAACCTTATGTACACCAGTTAAGGGGTTAGGGGCAGTTAGAACGGACAAAAATAGGAATAGTTTTGAGATTTAATTGTTAAGTAATTTATCAATTTTTTTATTACAGTTTTGCAGACCTTTTATTTGAATAGTATGTATAAATTTGTCCACTCTTGCCCGGAACAGCGTTATCAAAACCGTTTAGTTAGTTTAATAGCTAATTAGTGCTTGATCGAAAATATTTTTTAAATGAAGAAACTCTCAGTTTTTATTCATTAAATAGAAAAATATACGTTGCAATAAAAATCACTTCGATTCAGAATTCTTTATGCCTAAGAGATGAGGAAAGAATTTTAAAAAGGTCGGTTGACCAATTTTTGAGGAATAGTGGTCACCGAATTTTAAAACGTAGTTTCGGAAAGAACTCGTTTAAAGGCTCAGGCTGGTCACACTGTTTCTACAATTTCCTTTGCATTTACAGTCGTAGATCCATCAATTTTCATTCAGTCACCTCCAGATTTTCACAAAATATTTTTAAAACCATAAGCTCCCCAAAAATATAAAACAAAAACAAAATCTTCTCTGCTAGCATTGCTCATTTTCATAAATGATTGATGATTATTGATATAAGCTACAACCTCTTCATAGTAAAATTTGTTTATAGATCCATTCCCTATACGATTGAAAAAGTTTTTTAATGTGCGCTTTAAGAAAATTTAAAATTTTCCCATAACTGTCCAAAATTTTATTTCAATCAACGGCATTTCCATTTATTAGGAAGTTTTCTTTGATCCCATCAAGTAAATTTTCTTAGACTTTTCAAAAATTATCAACAAATGATTGTCAATACTAAGGTCAAGTAAAATTGGACTGCTTAATTTTCTATCTCACACAACTCCACTCAAGCAAATATAGAAAAAAAAACGTTTTTGTCTTTCCAAAATTTTAATTTTTGAAAGGATCAAATTTCAGAAATTTCCATATTATGAATGCTAAAAATATCACCTAAACTTACATTCACAGAAATAGATAGCAATAGTGAATTTCACCGTATTAAAACAATAAAAAAGTGTTAAGCTAACAACGGTCACGTTTCTTCGTTCGGTTCAAGATCAAGGTTGCCTTCTTAATGGTATTTCGTAGCAACGACTCAATCCAAAAACTTATCCAGTTCAAGCTCAAAGCCGAAAGTAGACTGCACAAATTTCTGAGAGAGGCGCTGGCAACAGATTTTTGTTTCTCACAAAAACACAAAACTTGGAAAGCTCCATATTCCTAAAATATTCTGAGGGAACTCGTTTTATTCATATCTTCCCCTGAAATTCTTGCTCAAAAGCAAACCTACAAATTATCAAAATAAATTGAATTTATTCAATATAAAATTATATTGTTTAGAATGTTTGGAAAAAATTAAAACAAAAATCGTGGTCTTGTAAGGATTTATTTGTTATTTATAAAATTACTTTATAAGTCGGGCAAACAGTAAGCGACAATGAATAATGCCCGGAGACGGACAAACGGTAAGCGAAAATGAATAATTCGATTGTTACAAATCAACTAATTTGGGCCGCTTCACCTTTTTATTTCTTCGTGTAATCAACATAATCTAAGGTGCGTGGCTGCACGGACTGCTGACAAAAAATTGTTTTATTTGCTTCAAAGTTCTGGCTATTGGGAATTTCTGCACCCACTCAATCTGACTAAGTCAATGTCTTCTTGTGTCTCGATATATCTACGAAATTCTGTTAAGTACTTCATAAATTCAAATTTACCCAACTGAACTTTCAAATTTACCTCTCTGAAATATTTTACAAAGTGATCCTAGGTGTTCGCAGAGAAAGATGGAAAATGTGATATCGTCCAAGTGAAAAATCACCCATGGAAACTGTTCCTCTGATATTACTAAAAAACCGAATCACTGGTAGAGCTGATTTTTTCAGTAAACATTTATGGCGTCAGTAGAGATACCGTAAACATGAAGCAATTTACTTCACATTTCGTTCGTATAATATATTTAGTTTCATTTATATGTCTTCTTTGAATTAATAAAATAAAATTTAATTACTGGGATGAAATTTCACCGGTATCATGGGTGACAACGCGATTTTTTTTAGATAATACCTTCTAAGGGTTAAATCAAATTTCTATAACTTCCGCCGGTTGTTTATAGACCAAGATCGAAGATTATATTCGCCGTTTGTCAAGACATGTACTTTAGAGGGTTGAAATGTAAACTACTTGTTTTATTACACTACATTACTACTTTTAAAGATAAGTGTAAAACGGAAATCCTTTATTTATTTTCCTTTAGAAATTTTTTTTCAAATCACTGAATCTCCATAACTTTGTATGTGAAAGGGTTCAAAATTTTTTTCCGGGCAAACGGTAAGCGAAGATGAATAAATGTTCACAAGCCATCTTGATCTTGAATCATATCAATAACAAAACAGTTTTCTTTACGTGACCAATTGAAAAGAAGTAAATTCACATAAAATACAGACTTTGATTATAGTGACCCATGGAACTTTACCTCCAGTGTACAGTGGCAATACTTTCTGTGTAGAAATAAGTTTTGCTCCTAACAGCAGGAGGTATTGAGTATTCGTAAATAATATCAAAAAACCATCTTACAAAATTCCTATATAAATTAAAGGAGTTTCGCCAAGTACTGGAAGGACCGCAATTAGCTTCACGAATGTAACTTATGTGCCCTGAAAGGACTGAAATTGCGGCCATTTGGCTGTCAATGTACGAAGACTGACAGTTTACTTGACGTTAGGCTCTGTTAAGCCTAACTAGAATTAGTCTTATTTAATCTCCAAATATTGAATGCTAGGGAGATTCGCGGGAATTTCTGATATTTTCAATCAAATCAAGGATTAAAATTTTCTTTGGGTGTATAAACGTAGTAATAAAGCACACCTCTTTAACTAAACCAAATTGTTCGACAGAATCAATATCAGTTTCGCTAAAAATACAACTCTACGTTAAAAACTGGTCCAGCGAATCCAACTCATATTGCTTTTTTATTTCTTAGTAAGGGATGAAATTGTCTACTTTTTGGCACTAAATGTACAAAGTAGTAATTCGGTTCGAAAGAAAGGTGCAATTTGACATTTCGCAGGAGAAGATTCGATGTGATTTCGAGATGACATGTTTACGAGATGATAATTGTTTTACGACTATGAGGAGATAGCGGGTTAACTGTTTGCGACGGAGGTTATCACTGGATAGTTCGTGGTAGCCGGGGTCGATTTGCGGCATTTGGAGCTAGCAATTTGACTGCTGCAATTGTAATTGAAGATAGCTGCAATCGTAATTGAAGACGGCTTACAAAATAGGTAAAACGAGCTGATTTTATATAGAAATGTAGGGCCATTGGAATTTAATCAACTCTCTCCAGAATGAACTCTCGTCGAGCCATCTACAGTGTTCTGAGAAAGGTTACAAGTGGTGTGTGTAACGGCTCAGCGAACCGTGCTCTTTGCAAGATCAGGCCGGTTTTTAGTAGTCCAGACGTTGCGTTGTTGTCAACAGGAAGATCAGTGAAGAACGTGAGTACTGCAATTATTTATTAAATATAGAGGAAATAACTTTGGAGCGAAGGAATTTTTGAGTTGAAATGCTTGAATTCCGATAAATCGTAGGATTAGTAAGATAAAATGTGCAATAATTGTTAAATATTATTACTTATGTGCTATGGTGATTACCAACTACGACCGGAAGGAAACTTAGATACCTTGGATGTGTGAGTTAATTTTCCAAATTTCTTTATATTCGGCTTTTCTTAAATGAACTCATTTATTATATTTGCATATGATTCCAAGGTGTGCAAACACAAAATAAATGTAATAAACCATTTCTTGAAAATGTGGTTCAACATGTTATTCACAAGCTGTGATTAAAATTGCTTCAAACTCTGCTGATGAGATATATTTTAATCAGGCAAATATTTAAGTAATCGATATGCCGAAGAAAAACAAATGTAAATGTGTAAACAAGAACCCCAAGATATATCCGATTTCTGTTTTATTTTCGCAGCGTATTGGAATTTTTTCTAAGTACCCTGCTATTGCATGATACTTGTCTAATTTAACTACGCGATATGAAGAAGATGTGGTTGGTTTTTTAATGGGTAGTTTGACTTTTGATTAATTTTTGTATAAATTATTAATAAAACGATAGTTCTGTGGTATCTCGTCTTGCAAGTCGCTAACTAAACACGCACTCATACCTATCTTCTGTCGTATTGTGTGTAATGACTTTTAATAAAGTACATTTCCAATGTGGCCAATGATGCGAAAGGGGAAAGAATGGGGTCTCTTATTGTCAATCAATTGTTTTAACCCTAGAGAAATAGAATAGTCGTACTTGAATTCAACGTGTACGCTAAATATTGTTTTTAATTTTGATTTATATGATTTCCAGTAGCAAAATAGAATACTATAGATTTATATATATAATTTATATACGAAGTGCTACCCAAAATTTCCAGGAATTTAAATGTGTACGCATGAACTTCCGTCGCTGGGTGAATCATACGACAACCTTTGGCTGACTTAGAGCCGAGCAGGGAGTATTTGTTTACAGTAATGTTTTGAACCTTCTATGATTTTCGTGATGGACTAGAACATGCATCACCACAATGCAGCCTTTCACAATGCGATGGTGGTTAGGCAGTTTTTGACCAACAACATGACCGATGCCTCCACCGGACATACTCACCGGACCTAACACCGTGCGACTTTTTGTCTTTCCAAATATGAAATCGATTGATTCGACACTGGAGGAAATACAAGCGGAATCGCAGGAGGTCCTGAAGGCGTTTACTTCAGCCGACTTCGAGAAATGCTTCCATTCATGGCAGAAACGCTGGCAACATTGTATTGACGGTGACTACTTTGAGAGAGAAAATTTTTTGATTAAAAGTAACTATTTTTTATTATTTTTTTATAATTCCTGGAACTTTTGGGTAGCACCTCGTATATTTATATTAAATGTTGGCAATCTTGAATGAAATCTAATTAATATTATTTTTTTAAAGGTTAAACAATTATTTTTACTTAGCTTCAACTACTTATTTAACTTATTAAGAATAAAAATGAAAGATAAAATAAAAATGAGTTTTCTTTACAATGGTATGAAAAACATCCCGTGAAGATCTAAAAATCTTACAAAAGTGTCATTAATAATTCGCAATATTTTTATTTAATAATTTTATTGAATATAAAATTCAGATGTTTTCGAGAGAGGGGGCTATAATTCTTCCCTTAGGTTATGAACGAATTAGTTAAAATCATTATTAAACATAGAAGCGATAATGGTAAATACAATTTACCATGAAAAATTTAGAATAACTGGTCGCCTTGAGGAACAAAAGTGAAATGAATTTCGGCGCTCTTCGAAATCTAGAAATATCTTGTCACAACTTATTACATCCTATCTAACTGGAAAAACTACAAATAAGAAAGAATCTTTATTTTCCTCTGTTTTATTGTTTTATTACTTTCTCTTTTATCTTTTTCATGCCAACGGTGTCTGCATGACTTGTTGTCTATATATTGCTCATGCCAACTGCTTATATTCTAAGTGCAAACGGTTTATGTGATCATGTATATTCTTGAAAATTAATCAGCAATGCATATGAAAATTCGTGTTAATATATAGTCATTTTTGTATGCTTGTATTATTTCATTTATAAAGACTGCACGTATATATAAAAATAACTTTTACTAATATTATAAGGAACCTTTTTTGGATGTTTGGATGTTTGTAGAGGTGATTTCCGAAAGTATTGGACCACTTATCAAAATTCTTTCGCCATTGAAAAGTAAATTTAATACCTTAACATATGAATTATAGATTATCCTACATTCATAAACATTTTGAAATGTATATAAAGAAAATTTATTTCCGAGAAATGAAATAAAAATCAATGCAGTAGCGTACAATTTTTTCTGTAGACGAACCAAAAAACTACTGGACGAATTACGATGAAATTTAGCATGGTTGTAGCTAATGACTCCTACCGAAGATACAAATATTCCATTTTTTAGAAGCGTAACGAATGGTGTACTATCTTTTTATTTCTTTGGTAAGACCGAGAAAATAGTTAAAAAATGTCTATTCATTTCGTTTCTACAGGAAATCGTTTAATCAACCATCAAGATGATGCACTCTTACAAAAAATTCATTGATATTTCTCTAATTTCTTGTAAAGATTTCAAATTGTATGCAGTGGTTGCAATACGTCGAGATAAGTAGGGCACACATGGCTCAAAGTTGCCACTTATTATACAATAATTGTGTTTTCACCTTGAATAATGTAAAAGTAAGTTTAAGAAGAGTGCCAGTGATAGATAAAATTTGTTTAAAAAGTAATATTGGCGGATTTTACTTTCTAGATGAATTCTACTTTATCTTTGTAATTAAAATGCTTGTCTTTTATTGGTTAGAAAACTTCTTTTTTTCAAAATTATAAAAGTGAACTGGACATTTCGTTTAGTACGAAAAAATTTCCTTAGTAAGTAAGCTAATCCGAAAGAAAATATTATTAAATCAAAAATTTAAGTCCTTTTTCTAATATGAGAACTAGTAGAATGACTCACTAGTAGTCGAAAATTTTACGAGTACGCAAATGTAATATTTTTTCATGGAAAAATTGGTTGAAGGTAGAAACAGAAAAGTGTTTTTCTTATTCGAAGTATCCTAGTCTTTTCTACATAATTTCATCGTGAGATATTTCATTGATGTTTATTTTTCGCTGTATCGATTGTTTTATTTCGATAAGTGCTTTTTTCATTATATTTTCTGACCATTTCTGGAATATACTAATTTTGTCAGGTTTTTAATTATAAAACCTACATTACATTATGCAGAATCTCTTACGAACCGCATTTAAATAATAATTATGAAATAATACCATTTCAATTCATCAGTCAGCGAGCCAACCTATAAAGGAAATCGATCTATTCGAATAAATTATCTATATTCGACAATAATAAGAAAATTGAATAAATTTGTAGAAACTAAGCATCTAAAATTAACTTTAACAGCATGAAAAACACACAATCAGCTATCTAGTGAATTTATATTTTATCCAAATTCAAATACTGTAAACTAAACAAAAGTTTTGCACTTTTGCAGTGGTTACCCCGGAGTGTTTATTAACATAATATCTGTATCAAAGAAAAAGAAGAAATGGCAATTTTGTATGCTATAACAAGTATACTGTGGTTATGTGTACTATTTTAGTACTGTTGGATACCTTTGATGTTTCTAAAAACCGTATGAGATAGAATAAAAATTATATTTAATTCGGGAAAACATTTAAAAACGTTATGAAGATTTAAATGTATAAGTTTTGAGGTACAGGATGCTAAGCTAATGGATAGGAAGTTCGTAAAAGGTTACTACAACTACCCTTTACCACAGCAAGCTTTCCAAAGCTATTTCCTGATTGTGGTTAGCGTCTAAATACGTTGAGGCTAGTAATAGTCACTTTTTCATATTTTTCAAATAACAGTATTAATTTCGTGAAAATTTAATAATTCAACTTGCCTTCTCTTGGTTAGAAAACTATCGTCTTTTATGAACAAATTAAAAAAAAGGTATTAAATAAAACATCTTGCTCCACAAACCGTAAACAGTTTTTTATTAGGATTATGTAATGAAAGATTTCTTATTTTGGAGAGTAGGGTTGTTTTGTGGAAAATTTCATAATTCGCAACTAAACTACAATATTTATTTGCTTTCTAAAAACGAAATAGAGAAATGTTATTACAAAATTTTCAACAGCTGCGATACAGAAGTTTGGGCGATCGGGTCGTCGAGCGCTCAGTTCAAAGCGATTATTATAATTATGTTATATTTCGTACTAAACCTAGTTTCTGTAATATTTGTTTTTTTTATTTTTTGAGGTATGGTATAAACCTTAGGCTAAGGATTTTAATCAAAATGTCCAATGCTTTTCTTTATATGAAACCGCGTGTTTTTCAAAATACTTTTCTGACGTAGGTAATTAAAGAAAAATATTGAAACTTATCTGTGGTTATTGTCGGAACAAAGATTAGAATTTTATATAAATAATTTTTATTTTTTTTATTTTGCAACAATCAAAAAGATATTGATTTCTAAACTTTGTTTTTTCTACAAACCTCCGCTTATATTTATTTATATTTTAAAAATCTAAATTCGAATGATAGTGATATCAGCGATCTGCTGATTAATAATTGAGTTCATTTTCTCTTTTTTTATTTTATCTGCACAGAGATAATCGAATAAAAAACATACAAACAGCCAAATAGCCCTACTACCTCTTATTTGACTTCGCCGTAGTCGGCAAATAAGATATTTTCGGTTATTTGTTTAGACTTTTTAGAAGAAAATGATGATGATTATAATTGAAGTGCTATGGTAATAGGTTTAAAATCTGCAAAGGTGACTTAGTGAATTCCCACAATTTACCGTACCTCTTATCCTTACCCTCGGGATAATCATGAACTGGAAGTTAGTTTTTATCACTAAGTTAACTTACTCAAATAAAACTCTATTAATTCGCAAGCACAGTATAGATGGCATGATTTTACATTGAAATTTCCTTTTTCTGTTTTTCCTATCTTTGTAAGCGTCATCGATCAATTTTTTTAAATCACTTGGTGGCGATAAATCCAGAACGAGTAATTCGCATAGCGAAAGGAGCCAATCACTTTCGCAATCATATTCTCAGCAACAATTCTTGTTTGATATTTATGCAACCAACATATGAGATGGTCTATCAAATATTTAATCAGAGAAGTTGACCCTCGTGATACTTTAAGACAGATAAAGTACTTATTTGCTTAACAATTCTACGTTAAGAATAATCAGTTGGATTTTAATTGCAGTCAAGTTAATACTAATCTACAAATTTATTGTTGTATTGAAGAAGTACTGAAAGGTGAACGAATTTTGAATTTGCTCGTTAATGCATTTATTTTGTTCATAGAAAATGTCGGGAAATTCAAAACTATTGCATTCCAAACTGGAAGAAAGTGATCCAGAGCTTATGAAACTTATCCTACTTGAGAAAAATCGACAAACTACGGGTCTAGAAATGATAGCGAGCGAGAACTTTACTTCTTTAGCCGTTCTGGATTGTTTAAGTTCTTGCCTTCATAACAAATATTCGGAAGGACTTCCAGGACAAAGGTAAGTAGTATTACATTTTGAATTCTTTTAATTTTGCTTTCATCGTTACTAAAGAGATTATGATCTCGTAAAACTAAGGAATAATTTGAGATTTGAGAATTTCACAGTTGTTAAAAAGTATGTTATATATAATAAAAAAAAATCAGTAAAGTTAATTATTTGCTTGGTATAGATCCATAAACACACAAATTAGTACAAGATTGAAATATAATGCTCTTAACAATTAAAATACTGGTCGAAGCAGCAAAATATCATAAATTAATAATCTTTGTTAGGTCCCTACTAACTCTTTAAGGCAATGAAATAGCTCGTAACTTGTGAGTATTAAACTTAACTTTGTTTAAAAAAATTTCGCAATTATTTTATATTTATTTATATGTTCTGACTTTCAGAAAAATTATACTTTTAAGTTAATATAATGAAATTAATTTTATAATATCAACGGCATGTGTATGTTGTCCTAAAAACTATGAGAATGCGCAATTCAATAAGTACTTTGAAGATTCATTTATTCTAAAAAGTCTATTTTACAATAAAGTTTGTTTATCGTAGCCAGGGCAATGTTAAAGGTTATTTGTAATGCTGTTGTTAAAAAAACAAAGTGCTTTTTCGTCAGCGTTAATTAAATTGAACGTAACCAAGGGCATGATTTCAATAACTATATTAACAAATAATGTCTGATAAAGAAATGCTCTTACGTAAATTAGAACAGCAAATGTCAAGTAACATGGAGATAAGGAAAAATATAAATTTTATTACCTTTAAACTAACATGAAATTACATATGCAATGACGATAAAGGAAATAAATACGCTAAATAAAACCCAAATTTTCTTATACTAGACTTTTAAAACAAACGAGATACTATTTGTTTTCAAACATCTACAACACAAGCTGTAATGAAATTAGAATATATGTTTCAAGCATTTAGGCTTTAACTAGTTAATAATGTTCTAAAATATAAAAGAATTAAATTTTCTAATTTGTGCCAAAAACAAGATAGATTTTCAAGTTTAGCAAATCAGGAGGCCTCAAGCCAAAAAAAAAACCAAGTTATCTCAAATATTTTAGCCGCATTCAAAACATTAAAGTCCCATAATATGACTTTTTGAACTATATTATAAAAGTAGTATATTAATTAATTTATATAAAACTTAATGCATATATAACAATATAAAAGAAAATTTAAAATTTATTTTCTTTCCAAAACTACTGGACTGTATACATCGTACCATTTATCACCTTTTTTCTTTTTAAATCCGTTGTTTCGTATAGTAAAACAATATTATTTCAGGTATTATGGCGGCAATCAGTTCATTGATCAAATCGAGGTTCTCGCTCAAAAAAGAGCACTAGAGCTGTATAAATTGAATCCAGAAGAGTGGGGTGTCAATGTTCAACCATATTCCGGATCACCGGCTAATTTTGCAGTATACACTGGCTTGTGTGAGCCACATAGCCGAATAATGGGATTGGACCTTCCTGATGGCGGTCACCTCACACATGGCTTCATGACACCTACCAAAAAAATATCGGCAACGTCCATATTTTTCGAAAGTATGCCTTATAAAGTCGATCCTAAAACTGGACTTATTGATTACGACGAGCTTGAGAAGAACGCTAAATTGTTTAAGCCACGCGTGATAATTGCCGGAGTGTCTTGCTACTCTCGTTGTCTTGATTACAAAAGGTTTAAACAAATTGCTAACGACAATGGCGCCTACTTATTTGCAGACATGGCCCACGTTTCTGGATTGGTAGCAGCTGGCATAATTCCTAGTCCCTTCGAATACGCTGATGTTGTTAGTACAACAACTCATAAGACTCTACGAGGTCCTCGAGCAGGAGTTATTTTCTTCAGAAGGGGTGTAAGGTCTGTGAAGCCTAATGGAGAAAAAGTTTTGTATGACATAGAAAATCGCATTAATCAAGCTGTTTTCCCTGGACTTCAAGGTGGTCCACATAATAATGCAATAGCCGCTATAGCTACTGCTATGTTACAAGCTGCAACACCAGAATTTGTAGAATATCAAAAACAGGTTGTGAAGAACGCACAGCGTTTATGCAAAGGACTAACGGAAAAAGGATATTCTATTGCAACTGGTGGTACTGACATTCACTTGCTGTTGGTAGATTTAAGACCAGCTGGTATAACCGGTGCTACAGCTGAATACATTCTTGAGGAAGTTTCGATAGCTTGCAACAAGAACACGGTTCCAGGCGATAAGTCTGCCTTAAATCCATCCGGAATTCGTTTAGGAACACCTGCGTTAACAACAAGGGGATTAGTTGAAAAGGATATGGATAGGGTAGTAGAATATATCCATAAGGCCCTGACTCTCTCCAAGGAAATTTCGCAAATATCTGGACCGAAGCTTGTGGATTTCAAAAATGTTATTCACAGCGATGCCAATGTAATTGCAAAGATTAAGGCGTTGCGCCAAGAAGTAGAGGAGTTCAGTCGGAATTTCCCTCTCCCAGGCCGCGACAATCTATAAGAAAATCTGTAAGCACATTGATTATTTGCATACACAATAAAGTCCTTTTATAGCTCTGAAAAAATGTTTCATTAATTCTGTCATCCCAGTTATAAATATTACTAACTGATATCGGCGACTTCAACCCAAAAGTACATGTTAAACACAATAGCTGTACTCTTTTACAATATCTTCATGCCATGTTTTACATGATATCGGTTATCTATACATAAATGATATTGAAGTGTATGTATATGTATAAGAATACCTAGGCATAAACAGCTATTTTTAGAATTTTTGTCTGTATGAACACAAAAACGCAACTTTGCAAGATTGAAGGGGACACTATTCTTACAAGAAACCCCAAGTGAGAAAATGTCTTCATTCCGCAAGGGGAGACGAAATCTTAATTCCACGGGGAAGGAAATATCAATACCATTATAATTTCTTTAAACACGCTAATAATAGTATATATAAGTTCTCGCCTTTATGCTACATGCCTCAGCCTTAGAAAATTAAACTCGTTTTAGTCCACATTAAAATAGAACTCACAACCTTTGAACTCGAATTTATAACTTGTATATTTCCCAAACTCAAAAACAACTTTACAGAATATCGGCGGGAAGGGTATTAATACCTTTTCCGCAGATTAGCGCCGATCGGCGGGTCGGGAATTTATGCCTTTTGTGTGCGAAGTAGTTTTTGGTGCAGCACATACTCTTCACTGCTTCTGGGTACATTTTTGCTTTACTAATTTAATTAATAATTATAATATGATCCTTAAAAAAATCGTTTATTATCTTTATGAGTGAATAAAGCTCACGCTTGCTTGCTTGCACTACCTGCAGATAGTGTGTTAAGAGGCAGAAGATTCCTGGAAAATAAATTTCAAGGGTATGGGATTACTTTTAGAAAAATGTAAGGAATTTATTCAGGTTAAGGGTATATTGAAAAATGATAAAAAAAAAAAAATCGTTTTATTATGTACTATTAAACCGAATCACAAAACTTTCCAAACTCCCCTTGTATACGCATATACTATATTTTAAAAAACATAGTATGCTGTTTATATAAAGCATATACAACTGCAAGGTAAGGGTAACTGAAATACTATATATTGAAATAATACTCAGTTATGGTATTTATAAACACAATTCCTATTTCTAATGTAACAAAGACACATATTCCACACTTTTTACAAATCTTGTAAGTCTATCTAGGATATGTAGGGTATTACATTTCTGTTTTCAAACAAATTTACTGAACAGAGGAAACGAATTAATATTTTCTATTAATTTGATTTTCTTAAAAAGTATTATTAAATAGGCAAAGCAGTGTTAATATTGTAATTATTTAAATCTACATAGGATTATCATAATAATATAATAATTCTCTACTATGTTTTTCCTTAAGGACACAATCAAGCTTTGGAGGCTTTTAGTTGCCAAATCTAGCACATAATGGTGTCTATCATGACACTGAATTTGAATTTTATTAAACCCAAATTCACATTTTATGAATTACACCAAAACTAATCTTATGGCTTCCGGCCCTTCAAATTCACTCATTAGTGCAACCGGCAGGAGGCAGTAAATTTGGCAAATTACAGGGAGACAAATTACTTACATTAAAATCATCTTTTAAGAAGTTCGGAGTAGCAAGGCGTTTGTTCGGGGCAATCATGTGCAAATCACAACGTCACGTTTTCATCATACGTAATTAAAGTGGCGTACTAATATCAACTAGTTTCACTCCTTGTATAAGTTCATAAATATCTTATCCGTACATACGTGTAATCTCCGCTAACTGACATCTAATTTTCAATAGAAGGTATTAATTAGCAGTTGCTAGCAAAATATTTAAAATAATTTTGCTTCTATCTTTCAGATATTAAAACAGTGAGTAATGTGAGACCTGGACGTGTATAAAGTTGGTTTAAAGTGTTATTTAATATTATTGGGGATTGAGAACAAAGGGTAGTAACTTTATGGCTGTTTATTTTCCAAAAGCAGTTTTCAGATTTTTTGCTTGCAATTTTTGATTGTGTTGTTCCTAATTTCTCGTGCATATATAAGACAAATTCCGATGTTGCATTTAATATTTAGTAAAAAATCGCTGGTAGTTACGTTGAATACCTTGGTTTTTCATATTTCATCATCGTATTCCTATTTACCTCTTCGAAAGTTTTAAAACCTTAATTTACAACCAGAATTGATATTGCATATACATAAATATTACATATCTGATTAAACGTAATCGAAATTCATATGAAAATATTTGCAAGAGTATAAACACAAAACTTCCCTGGAACAAAAGCTTGAATCGCAATAGCGCGAAGATATAATCACAAAATATAATAAAAATGGAATTTTTATACTATAAACTTGAGGCAATAACGAGAAAAACATTGCTATGTTTCCATGTGAAATGTTGAGTGGAGTTCAATTTTGGATACTGTTTCGGTTGATCTAAGTTAACACACTATCGGCGGCTAACACCATGAGCTTGACTCACACGTCTAGTGGGCGAAAATTAGTGAAGTATGAAAAAAGTGCACTTTTTAGAAAACATGTAATATCTTCACAACGAATAGTAGGATTTCAGTGAAATTTGGAAAATAGGTATCACATAGTATTTCAAGATATAGAAGAAATTTTTAAAAAAATTAAATTTTTAATTTACTTTTCTATTACTTCATTTAATGTATAACATGGACATGGAATAATTGTTAATTTTTGAAAGTTTTAAGAGTTCATCTAGTAAGAGAAAAGCGTAATAATGTTTAGAAATATTTTATTATTCAGTTTCTTATATAGTAATTTTATTTACTCTAATATTTTTTAACGTATGGTATTTTTGAAAACACTCACCCCTATGAAGGGGAATCTGACAAAACTTACACATATAAGAAGTCAAACTTCTTTTTATTCACTGCACAAACACGACATTCTCTTTGTGGAATTTTTTTTTCCGCCAATAATAATTTTTTTAGCTTCATGTTTCCGCAAGTCTAATGACAATCGCCCAGGAGGATCTCTACTCCCGTAGTTTTCAAAATCCACTTTAAATAAAGTAATTAAGGGAACCGTTAAATCGTTAAAATTTGTTAGAAAAATTGCAACAAACAGTAAGAGTGTTACGATAAGACTGAACGATTGGAAAGAATTTTCGTTCAAAATTCTGCCTGTTCTAAAACGTAAAGAAAACATCTTAAAGATAAGGACCTCGAACAATTTTCTAATAAAGAAATAAAATATCTGGGTTCTTTTCTCTTTTAAAATTCATTTATTGCACCAGGAAATGCATACGCGTATCTGGATTGTTTTTTTAGGACGAAGAGCAAGACAGGGATCTACGGTATGCCAAAACAATCTGAAGGTTGCTTACGAAGAGTTGTGCAAAACAAAATATTCATTAAATGAAAAAAAAAACAAGCATTGGTAAGTGTCTTACTAACACTTAGCGTACGTTCTGCATAAAAGATATTAATACCCGATCCGCCGATCGGCGCCAGTCTGTGGAAAAGGTATTAATACCCTTCCCGCCGACAGTGTGTTAATATGGTTTCTATGGCGTTTTAGTTTCAGCTATGGTATTGTAAGAAAATACCAAAAAAAATGATCCTAACAACATTTGCAGAAAAACGCAACTCCTCATTTGAATTAAGGACTTCAGGAAAATTTTTAGGCAATATTTCTGTTTTTTATATGTTCAGTGGTGTTGCTCCAATCACTATAAATTTTTGGCTTCGTCGATATGCATTATAATGAATGATTAATTTTCTTCCTTATTTAATTTTTTTCTTTTTTCTACATATGTATCAAATCACCGTGCTTCAACAATCCGTATTGCCTCTTCTGGAGCTTTGTCGTTTATAATATTTTTTGTTTACATTTTAGAATCAACAACTTAATGAAAGATATAAGTGCAAAATACTGTTGGAGAATAAGAACATGGACTCGAAACGTTGCCCAAAGCCTGCTCATCTGTTTTTGGTTCATTTTAAATAGTCGCATATTTCTGTAATATTTTTATATGTTTGTACATATGTTACAATTTAATAAATTTGTAAAATATTATAATTGCCTTAAAACATATAGGATATAATGTGTGCAATAGCACTGTGAGGATTTCATACTATTCGTAATTTGATTTAAAGAGATCATCCCGTTTTAGATTAAATAAACCTTATTATTAATTTAATTTAAGGTTTCAGCTTAGTTTAAGCATCATCAGACGACTATTTATCATAAGTCCAATAGTAATAAACAGCCAATATAAAGCGTATAATAAAGTGCACAATGTTCAAACGGGAAATTTTTCACATGCTTTTAACTGCAAAAACAAACATATCGACATTGTATTTTTATATTGAAAGAAGAATGTTTGAATCAGAAATTCTGGAAATATTAAACTTTATGCAGAAAAAACATTTAGGAAATAAAAGCAAAAGTGAAACTCAAAAGTCGAAAATTTCCCACCCACTTTCATTCAAAACCCAAGATCATAAGATATTAAAAATTATTTACCCTCTTAATGACTGAGTCTAAGAACTAAACTAAAAATCAACATGTAGCAAAATGGCACACTTAAGCATTTATCCTTGTTGTTATCCGATGGACAATCCTTCGATTTACAATGTGAATGTATTTTGTGTTCCAAAATCTCTACCATTTAGTACCACCACAACAGAAATCCTCATTCGGGATAAAAGGCATATATCATTAAATCCAAATGCAAAGAACACTTTGAAACCTCTCTTGATCGTATATTTTAAGATACCCTGCAAAATTTACTTGATCGAGTACATTGTCGCCATTGGTCGCATGTATCAGCAGAAAGGAAGATATAGAATTTTTAACATTATTTGACGAATTCGTCTGATTACGTTGTTTTCCAAAGAATTGTACGGTCTGCGGTATTTTTTGTGAAGCGAAAACTCCTCCCAATATACGGTCACAATTTCCTGGTTTTAAAGATACTTGAACTAGCTTTGATTAAAAGATAAAGTATGAAAAAACTGTAGGAAGTTATGAGGAAAATATAATTTTCGCAAAAAGACTAATAAAGTGGTCAAAGTTAAAAATATTTACTTCACGGTAGAAATGTGAAAAATTTTGAATTTTGTGTAATTGAGAAAGTTGAACGAATCAACATAGGCGTTTTTAACCATTTTTTATAAATTAAGATTAAAAAACAACATATAGGCAAAGCTTAACGAATTTCTTAGTGGATCGAATTGAATTCGACATACGTAAATAGCTTAAATCAGCTTCTGTAGTTCGAAATGGTGCTTGCCGAAGGTTTTTGAGAAATTCTTAAATTCTGATCTAAATTAAATACGGAAATACATTAGCATAAATTTCCTTCAACGCTTTTATACTTTTATTTGAAAACTATTTTCTAAAGGGAAGTGATCGACTAATAACTTTTTCTATTATAATTCGGGCATAAATCCAACTTCCTTTTTTCAAATAGTGTCCACCATCAAATTGTTTTTATTTTAGGCCTTTGCCGATAAAAGCTTAAATGCGAAATACATGGATAAGACAATAGAATTTAAATGCACAAATACCATAAAATAACTAAACAAAACTTTATGTTAGAAGGGAAAAATCGATACCATATAAAAAATTCAGTTTTATATTTTTATTAAAATTAATTAAAACTTCCAACAAAAACGACGGAAGTAATATAAAATACAAATAATTTTCTTAATAAAAACCTTTACAAATGGACGGATTAACATGTATAAACAAATTTAAATGCTTACTTATATGGGATTCTTTTTATGCAGGACTTAGTCAGATTCAATTTTATTCTCAGATAATGCTTTCTTTAATTTCGATGTTAGTACTTATGGTAATAGTATTCTTTTTAAGTTTAATTCAAAACATCGTAATTTTCAACCACAGAGCAATGTATGAATCTGCCTAAGTCCTAAAAGCTATCAGGCACATTCCGAGAATTTGCTATAGCGAGTACATTTTTTATGTCAACTAGAAAATAAATCTCACTGAAAGATTTTAAATAATTATGGTACTTTAAGGAAAGAAATGATTTCTATGATAACTTATACATGCAGACATACTAAAAAATCATTTGGGCGGCGTCAATTGCAATAAATCGATCTAATTTTATGTATATAAAATTACTTTCGAAATTGTTTTCGTAATATCAAGAAAATGTGAAATAATTTTAAAAAATGTAACAGGTTAATATTACATACAGCCTTGGACAAATAATGATTGTGTCATGGAATGTTTATTGAGATTCTTGCGCATCAGACTACATTTATATTGTGTCATTGGTATAATGAAAATGTAGAAAAAGGCAGGTAGAAATTGTGAGCATGCACAAGATCTCAAATATGTAAAAATTCAATTGAGACCAGCTAGTTTTATAATAGTAATTTTATCATGTTGAGCATTTATACTTTCAGATCACATTTTGGAGACCATTTATTATAAATTCAACATTCCGTTTTAAGTTCCCGTGAAAGTTAAATATATAAACTTAGGAAATACTTTTATTTTACTTACATTTTATTTTAAGAATATTTAAAAGCGTTTTTCTCTATTTAGTGCTCATTGTCTTCTCCCTTTGATATATTTTTTTAATGAAAATTTAACTTTCGTTTCAATGTAAACTTGGAATTATTATTTTGTACGTGTGATATTTAAATCAAAATTTTCTAGTTTAGAAATTCTGTTTTCGCATGTCGAGAGCTCTCGACTAGTTGTATCATATTCTAAGAAATTTATCAATTTAAATATAGTCCAAGACTGTTTCAAATACGAAATAAATATACGTCTTATTCAATTACCTGCCAAGTGTTCCTTCATGTCATTTATATGTGTTAATCCCTGAAACGTAAGGAATGATATAAAGAACTACTAAACACATCTTAATTCCTATTACAGATAGTTCTTCCTTGCCAAGCACTTTAATTATGTATTTCTATATTGCATTTTTGATTTGATTTGATTTTTTAGAAACATTTAACATTGCTGTATTTTGCAATAATATTAATTTGTTGAAATCGAAAGCAATAATGATCATCTGTAACTAGCTTATTTTAAAATTTGAACAGGCAAATCTTAATAGCAACTATAAACAACTTACATATTTTTAACATTGTACATTGCTATAAAAATAAATTACTAGCGCGTAGGAAACTTAAATATGAAAAAGCAACATGTCAACGCGCTATATTCTATTTGTAAATATAAGGATAAGCTTCTAAAAACATTGCTTTTTACCAATTACCCATTCTGTTTTCGGGTATACAACTAGAAATTCCTACTGAAATACAGTAAATGTACTCACTATTATCAGAAAGCAAATTTTTCTAGAACTAGGTTATTTGTTCTTAAGAACACTTAAAAAGGTATTTAAATGCAAAAAGTACTGATATACCAACTCCCGCATATATACTCGGCCCATTAGTAGGCTTATTGGCAGCACTCTGTAAAAGATTAAAAGTTATAAATCTGAATAGAACATTGCTCGTTTCGAGACATCTATCCATAGAAGATAAAGTGCATTTCAAATAATAAATTATATAAGGAAATCTGAGCTTTAATTTAGCAAACTTAAACATTATAAGAATGAGTATAATGAAACATGAAATCTTGTTTTTAAAAAAGTTTCTTATCAAATAATAATCAGTTCACCTACTAAGTGTTACTAAATGTAATTCAGATTTTGTAATTTTAGAATGATATATTAAGAGATGATATTAGAATGACAAAAAATAATAAAAGACAATATATCTCACTTTTTTCAATTAATAAAGAAAACATTATGTGACCTGACTGTTAAATGCTGTAAAATCTATGCATAATTGTTAAAGGCTTTTCAATCAACCCCATTAAAGAAAAAATATCAGCTCCGATTTACTAATTAGTCGTATAGTTTGTATACGAGTATAATATACCAGACAAACGAAAATGGAAAATGCATTCATAAAATAAGGAAAAGGCTTTTTAAACGCATATTAAAGATTGAGATGCACGCATATTAAAGATTGAGATGAAGAAGCACTGTCAGAATACTATACATTTCCAGTTAGCCTTATAGTTATTTAGTATAACGAACTTTTTTTTAGTTTTTGAATGATAAAATAATAAAAAGCAGACAAATATATGATCTGTTTTAGCTATGTGTAATCATAGACAGAAAGATGATACAGACAAAATGTTATGAATATGACCTAAACTTGAAAAGTATATAAGATTCCTCCCAAATCATGAAATTTATAGGAAGAGCATGGAAACATACAAAATATAAAAAAAACTGACAAATAAAATTTATAGCCAGTACTTTAAGTCGATATGAATGATAAGTATAAGTTCATCCTGTGCTTGTAGCACAATAAAAACACTTAAAAGAATATATGCGCGTAATTTATAAATCCTAAAAAATTGCAGAAGCTTTCGCTAAACACAGTACTTTAAGCAGGTTAAAATTTGCAACACACGCAATATATAACATATTCGGTATAACATGAAACAAAATTCTGTGCTAAGCCAGGATTACCTGTCCAACCTCATTATTGAAATCTCTAAAAACATGTTTCAGGAAATACACCTTTTGTGTACTTTCACACTTGCACGTACTCCTGCCCCGATTTTTGTACAGCTGAATAAAAAAAAATCTAAATATGGAAATAAAAAGCCAATATGATCCTGTAATTTAACCAGAAATCACCAAAGCGAGGTGGGTTACAAGATAATTACTTTTGAAATTATTTCAAAGCTTTGTTTTGAAAAACTTTTCTTTAACTTCCAAGTAGACCTGTTCGAAGGAAGGATATATTCTGCATACAATTCTTTCAATGTTTCTCATTTCCTTATTTTACTTATCAAGTTGAAAAAAATGCTTATTGTAGACAAAATCGCACAGGATGAAAACTACGCAAGTTTAAATAAAATGACAATTATTGAAAGAAATGTACACTTTAATAGTTATAGGTTTCCTCGAGTGCTGGACGTATTGTCAGAAATGAATAGAAGTTTCAAATCAGGAAATCACAAACTTACCGTGTACAAGACAAACAATTCCTAACTTTAAATATACTCACTATAATATAATAATTGCATCTATCGCCCTGGCAGCAATCAGAGCAAGTCCAATCCTCGTACCAAATATGAGTGCAGTACGGCATATACCGTCTCCGCATCTTTTGGCAAATGGTTTTTGTCATACACCGCTTCGATACATAATATTGCTTTAATGCACCCTGTGACCAATAGGGCGTACTTCCCCATCTTATTTCAGTAAAGCAAACATCCTCTCCGGGCTCACAGGTTTTTATAGTATTCAAGCATTTCTCAGTATTACCGCTTTGATTTGCACAAACGTAGCATTCCAGCCCGTACACAAATGGACCTAAAATTTACTTATATGAATACGAAGCAGGTTTTAGTACACTTCCCACCTGTTTTCAATAATAAAAATACAAAAAACAGAAAAGGGACAAACGACAACTTCCAAAACTCCATTTCGCCCTCTGATTGAAAACAACACCCATGGAATGTCAAAATATTCACCACACCACACCCTAGCTGCCCAGGCTGTCATGGTTATGTTTATATGCGCGGAAGTAAGCGAATTACGCAGCATGCAGAGTGAGTACGATCTGTACGCAACGAAATGTAAACAATTTGGATCGTTTCTGTTCTTTGCATCCCTAATTTTGAGTGTAGTTCAGCATCAAGTAAATTATTCCCTTATAATTGTTGAGGGATTGAAAAATTTGTGGGAAAATTGTTGTAAAACAAACGCCTAAACTACTACTCTTTTAATGAGAGATTTACATTCGGAACATGAAATAAAATATAAAACTGAAACTGAAATAAATATTTGGGGCAATAGTGAATCAATTAATTACGACACTACTCCATTATTATTTCAACACCTAATTGTGAAAACTAACCAACATGTAACATTCTTCTTACTGAAAAACGAAGTAATAGACTGATATTAACAATAGATAGCTTATAATTTCAGTGGCTTCCAAAATGTGAAGCGAATTATTGTGGACTTTTACTAATTTTAATAGAAAATATTTATTGTAAATTTCTTAATTTACAGGGAATCGAAGAAAAAACGCAAATATTACAATAATCTGCCTAGGGGGTGGGTGGGGAGTACCTAAATTACATTAAAATTTCCGAAACGGCTTACTTATTTATTCTTAAAACAATCCTAAACGATTTCTCATAAAGTCCTATAATATTTTGATATTTGAATTTAACGGCTGGCAGGTGCTACATGTGTGTTATTCTGCGCTATTGCGTTCCCTAATCTTTATTGGCTGCTTGCGAAAAACTACACCATATTGGAGAATGTGTTGGTAAAAACTACAGCATAGTAGAGAATGTGTTGCGAAATCTTTGAAAATATACACCTCGAACATTCGTAGTTGAAATGTTTGATTGAAGTCAGCTGATTTCTAGCAATATTTGTACTCTTCGCACTAACTCTTTCGAACCAACAACCGAGCTTTCGACTATTTGCATCCTTGTCATTTTGTGCTCTTCATTGCAGTGTCGCTACTTCATATTTGTTCATACTTCATTCAACATGGAGCCCGGATGCTCCTAAAGCTTTTCGAACAGTCCATAAAATTTTCCGTTCATTAAAGTGTTATCGATAATTGCTTGTGCGCGTCTAATGAGCCGTACAATTCGGGGCGGGGGTTTAACGGTTAACGAGTTCTGACAGTTGTTGATCCAAATTTTTTGCAGTTTTTGCTACAATAGAATTCATTTTCCCGGTTGACTCGCATTTACAGAGTGTTTGTGGATTTTTTAATTTCGCTTTGACCTAGACCAAACTGCGGAGTTTCGAGTGTTGCTAAGAAATTGGGAGTTTTAATGACTTGTAATCTCAATAAAATAATGGGACTGAGAGAAAGTCGAGCCTAATAACCGCACACAGCCTTAGAATTGATTTCATTTTCCGCGGTTTCTTGTCCGCTCTGTTCCTAGCCGTACCTCCGTGTCTGTAACGGAATTATTAAGAGCACTAGAATATCACTTCGCTCAAAACTTGAAGCGAAAGCTCGATCATATGATCTGATAGGGAAAAGTCTTCCTGCAATCAAATGCCAATTGTCAGTTGATAACTTTCGAGCAATTTCAGGCAAAGGTGACAGCACACGGTTAGTTATAGTTTGGTGGTTGCCGTTGACGTTGGTGGTCTTGGGTCGTAGTTTGAATTTGTTAGGAATAATTGTGGTATACAGCCGTAAATGTGTAAATTCTTCTGTCCCGTGATATTGTAAAAGGCGTCCGCGTTCAAAAAGTAGTTTACTCTATCAGCTGGTAATAGGGAATCATGCAAATAGTGAGAAACGTACTCGCGAATTGAAGTGTTTCTTTGTCTAGTGAGAATTTCTCTGGCGTGACAGTGCTGTTATATCACATTTATTAAACGTGTTGCAACTGTACGAACCATGGCACCAACTTTAAGCAAACTTGCTCGTCACCAGAGTCTAATCGTGGGTATCACTGGCGCCTCAGCAGCAGCATGGATCATTGCCTACGGGAATTATTCACAAAAGAAAAGGTGAGGAAATCGGAGGTTCACGGACTTCAAAGTGTCATTATTTTATTTCACTGAACGAGGTATTGAAGGCGGAAAATCTTGAGATAAGAAAGCGCATATATTTTAACTCTATTCATTGTGAATATTTTCCTGGACAGATCTTCATTTCATTTCGTTTAGTAAAGGGTCCGTCAATAAGAGTAGTTTTGCACATATAGCAAAGTTACTTGAACCAACGTAAAGGAGAGGAAGTTAGTTTTCACCTTGGTGATGAATTGTGAAGTACTTTGCAGAAATGATAGTTCTTGACCTGAAATCTGTATTTCGTAAAAAAACAAGATATTTAAACGCACTTGAAAGCATAAGCCAGCCTAGCAATGATCTTGGAATTCAGGTTTTATATAACCGTAAGACTATACCTAGTTTGCGGTAGCATTATCGATTACGTTTTCTTTGGATATAAATTATTCCAATTACTAAATGTCTTTACGCTTGATTATAAGTCTACTGCTTTAAAAGCGATCAAATATAAATTTGCTTCCAAAAATAAACATAACGTAAATGCAACTCATCATTATTGCTAGTCATTGAGTAATCACACTTGAGCACTGTTTCGCACTGCAACACAAACAGTTCGATTACTTTCTTATAAATATTTGATAAAAGTCATATACAAGAGATGTTGAACCGTTGAATAACTGCGAGATAGCCAGTAAATGAACTTTATCGGTGTGTGTACATCCCTGAAAAACATAAGAAGTTGGCTACATTTAGGCTAGATTGATCTTGGAAGACGTAGCCCAATAACATTAGTGAAAGAGAAAATTCACATTTAGATGGACTTTGGATGTATTCGAGCACAAATGTTCGAAAATATAATTTTTTTAAATTTTTGTTTTCTATTTTCGAAAAAGGTGGGAGATGGGATTTGAGCGGAAATGAAATCGTTGCACATTTTAAGAATCATATAGTAATTATATTTCAATAATATTCCGTATATAATATACTTGAACAATTTTTAAATTCTTTGTTTCTCAATGTGTAATAATACGTTGCGATTCATATCCATTGAAAAGAGTCCACTCATTTCACAATTTCCATGGCTTTCCAATGTAAAAAGCATTGAAAAATTTCAATATGGATAAATTAACAGGCCTTGGTAACAATCAGTTTAAAAACTTGTCTATTCTGGAAACAAAATGGTGGCGAATTTGCTACTTTTTGGTTTTGGTTCTGCCACAAAATCTATAGAAAGCCGTATTCAAATCTGGGAGCCACAAAAGTAATATCTTCAAAGATAGAAATTCTGTAATTACATCAAGACTACATTCAGTTTGGTCTAATTCACATTTAAAACTAAAACTAAAATTTAATTAATCCATTTGCCGGTAATTGAAAATTTTGTGATTTAATTTGCACTGTTGCTTTAGTTTTTCGTTCTTGCATTTATCAAAAATCGTATTTCCATAACTTTTTGTATGCACAAAATTAAACACGAATATAATCGTGTCTGGTGATGGAAGTGGCACAGGACTCAGTGTTTTTTCGGAGATGTGACTTCATATGTTTCCGAAATTCAATTTAAAAAGGTTGTTTAAAATTATAGTATCGATCGTAAAAATGTACTTGAATCGAAAAGTCAAGGTCTTGCAATTTTATTGTCCTTTTAGAATTTATACTTTAATTTTCTCTAAATTTATTTTGAATTTTCATAATATCAAAAAGTTGCTCTTTGTCAAATACATACTCGTATTTTACAGTTAAAGACTTTGGAACCGTAATCAGAAATTCCCTGGATCATGTCCAAAATTATTATTATAGCAAATATTCATACAAAATTCTTCGCTATAAGACCGAATTTAGCAATTCTATTACAAGACCCATTTATAAAATACCTGTGCAAAATTATCGTCGCATATAATACTGTTCGCACTTTGCATTATTACGTGCGGATACATTCAGAGTTTCGTAATGTAGTAAATAGGTACTTTTAAACAACTCAGTTGAGAAATTAACTAGTTCTAGAACAAATGTTAAATAACTAAATTTTCGTGTAAAATTGTGAACACACTACCTTCTGATATCTTTAAGGTGTCAGCTATCTCACGCAACTTCACTTTACGGTCTTTCAAAACTATTTTGTGCACTTTTTTTATGTTTTCCGGAACAACTGCCGATTTTGGGCGACCAGAGCGTTCAGCATCATCGGTGTTTGTACGACCGCGTTTAAATTCAGCATACCAGTCAGTAATTGTTGATTTCCCTGGTGCAGAGTCTCCAGAACGCTTATCAAGCCACTGTTTGGCTTCAACAGTATTTTTTCCCATCAAAAAACAATGTTTAATCAACACACGAAATTCTTTTTTATCCATTGTTTTGAAAATTACAAAACTGGGGTCACTAAAACCACTGTAACCTGTAAACTAATTATCAGAATGTCATGAAATTTTGACATGTATCGTTTGAAGGATGCTACTCTCCAGGAATCATATGGGTCTGTCAACCGTGTTGCTATATATGTGTCAGACCGGAGACTTATTGAATGATGTGTTTTTTCCTAACATATTACGCTTATTAAACGTCACGATTGTCCGCATGACTTCGTTGTGTAAGTATATACTTCCGAAGGCAATGGAAATTAAAGGAAAAGTATGTACTGTACAAAAAATTCTATGGTCATATTTCTTCCTCCCAATCGAAACTTTGGAGGTTTTTGCAACTATTGAGCCTTAACAGACTGCACTGTACCCAGTAAGTCCGGTGTGAAAGTCCCCTCATATTTTGTAAAACTACGAATTCTTTCGCACCTTGGTTTTCCTTATATTAATAAAGACTCTAGTTTTTACAAATAGTCTGTAGATAAATTTATAAATTAGTTCCTCCCTGCATTGCTTCCAGGGAAACGAGTTCATATTAACAACTAGTTCCTCAGACTTAAAGTTTTTATTATTAATTACGATAGCTATTATACATTCAAACAATGGTAGTTGGTGATAGTTGGCGATTGAACAGAAAGGGACAAACGGCTCCTTAGAAATTTCATCTAACATCCGGTGTCGTTTATTCTTAGCGATATTACTTTATAATTTATTTATACTGGATACTGGAGTAATTTGCATTTACTATTTCTTTTATTATTTGAAAACTTATAAACGTCTTATATAGAGATTGCTAGAAATATCAATTAAATTCGTGAAGTGGAAATACCAATTTGTTCGCCGCCAATAATGTTCGCCGACACAGAAATATTTGCATTTTAACCTTCAAACCGAACTGCATGGCAACGTATTCACCATACTAGAGTAATACTGAGGTGGATTTCGCGACGCGCTTAATCTACAAAACAACTGATCACAAAAAATCACAGCGCAAGTATTACAATCGACGGTCGCTTTGTGGTTGTGATTGATCAGTGCTTTTGCAAGTAGTTTTAAAAACGACGTATTATTCCTTGAAAATGTGAAAGTACTGTTTATTCTTCATTTAGATTTTACTACTATTATAGGATTTTAAGCTATAGCCATATACACACAAAAAATTTATAAAAAAGAGTTTTCAATTTTTATTTATGTTTAATTAAAAGCACAATATTTTAGTCGTAAATTCCTTGTATATAAATGTAAAAATGTCTATCTTAAAAATTATTTTACATTGAAGGCTACGGATAGTTCTGAATATGCTTAAATTGAACATAAATACAATTTTGATGTACAAGTAAAATGAATGAAATAATTTTGCAAAATGCATTAAAATGTTTTATGTCATTTATAAAAACATAATTTCAAGTGATAAAAGCGCCTAAGATAGACCTAATAAATATAAATATACGCCTAAAATTTTGAAATGGGAATCTCTATTGGAAAATTTAAATAATTTGAGAGAATTACAAAATTGGCTATAAGTTTTTTTTTTAAATATTTGCATACAGCTATATTTTGCTTGTATAGTTAGTGTAAATTTGTTTTAATCATTTTTATCATTAGGTCACTTAATCATGTAAAAAGAAAAGCGAAAAATAGAATGTAATGCATATCCTATTAAAAATTCCAGGCATTTGTTCAAGTCTTTTCTATAAATATTATACAACTTTGCTAAAACTGTTGTTAACAAAATAGTGTTTGACTGCACTGTCCCCAGTAAATCAGAATAAAAAATAACGAAATTAGTTGAGTATAAGAACCCGATTAATTTGAAAATTACATAATCCCACATTTTTTTATCTATAACTAAGCGTTCATTCCCTGAGGTAGTTTGAAATATACTTATATCAGTATTGAAAATGAATTTACGTAAGGCACACACATTTTTCCAGAATGAGCGAATTAGTGTTTATTTTGCTGAAGACATCTAAATTTTTTTTTTTCATTTGTACCCATTCAAACAATATGATTTACAAGTTTATTAAATTATAACAATCCATGTCGATAACTTTTTCTTTAATTATAGCAAGTATCTATCAATATTTAAAGTTCTGATATATGTAGGGCTAAATACCGTTATATATGGGAACATAAAGCATGGGATAAAATTTCTCTTCAGACTTAAATATACGCTTTTTTATAATACTACAGCTAACATTATACATAATCAATAAGTAACAAGTTTAATTGCGAAAATATAGGCAAAAATAAAAGCAGTGCTTAAATTTGGAAAGTGTAGAATTTAACCAAGTCAAGAGTAATTATTGCTAATTTTAAATTGTTCTCTTAAGACCAAAGTTGATTTAAGACATAAATTGTACAGAGTACCTAATTATTTGCAATAATAATAATTGTTAACAAAAATATTAATCGGCCTAACTTTTGGTATACTACAACCGGACAATTGTGAACTCTTAAACAGATTTGTCAAAAAAGCAACATAAGCAACCTAAAAAAAGATAATAATATTAAAATTTTCCGAAACAATCCCCTGGTCGTTGTTGTCATTACACTTATGTATAATGTACATATTTAAATTTCCTCACCTCGAAATCCGCCGTGTTTTATTTTTGTTAAACAAAATACGTCAATGCAGTGTATAAACCCTTTTACAAACAATCAATATAAAAGCGCGTGTGATTTCAACAAAGAAGAGCTGCGATTGCGGTGGTATATTACAAAACTGTAAGTTATTTTATTATGCAATTTTGATTTACTGGCTTGCGTTGCATAGGCGCCTCGAAAACGAAACAAGACGCAAAGCCGCGTCAACATTTTCTGTAGGTCTGTGGTTAACCAATAATTAAGTAAATTTGATATTTATGTACAGCTCATATAGTGAACAATGTCAAAACAAAAATACAATTATTTAACACATTAGAAGTTTTACTAACTCTGTAAAATAGTTAACAGAGCTAGAGAATGTATTTTTAGCGAAACAACTCCAGCCAGCTGTTAAAATACTTAATTTATTATTCCTGTTTTAA
The DNA here is from genome assembly GCA_001932985.1 of Proctacanthus coquilletti. Classification (NCBI taxonomy): domain Eukaryota; kingdom Metazoa; phylum Arthropoda; class Insecta; order Diptera; family Asilidae; genus Proctacanthus; species Proctacanthus coquilletti. The sequence goes on from MNCL01000060.1 coordinate 511,044, forward strand.
ATACGCAAGCTTTAACAATATCGTATATATATAATATCGTATAAATATATTATACATAAAAATATAATAATGTACATATAAATATCTGTACCCGTGCTTTTGTTCATATGAATAATGAACGAAAATAAAGCTTTTAAAATCAATTTATTAACTTGCCAAGAAGATAAAATCTTCAATTAATTTCAATACTGGAAATATGCAAAATAAAACACAAAGCTTAAAAATAGCTAATACACGATGAATTTTTATGTGTTTGGTCTACTTTATTATAACTTTTATCACATTGTCATCTTATTTAAGTTTACATATTTTAACAATAAATGTTTTTTATTTAGAATTTTTCAAGTAAATTTTTTTATTCAATCTTTTTATGTGAAACTTTTTATAACTTAATTCAAACCATGAATGTTTTACAAATTCAAATATCTCTAGTTCAACTATTTCCGAAAAATATATAATGCTAAAATTTAAACATTTTTGTTGCTCTTTTTTAGAAAAAGAAAAAGTAATTATTGTTAACAAAGAAGTTCTTTTACTTTTACTATTTTTGAATTCAAAAGTAGGCTCGATGGCAAGTCGAAATATCTAAATGTAAACTTTAAACTCTAACAAATATTAGAATTTGCAATATTTTGTACTAATTGTTTGTGGTTCTTTAATTCTGATTATTTTACGGTCAGAGTAATTATTTTTAGTTTACTCATATTTATGAGTATTTACAAAAAAATGATGACGGCGTTTTATCTATATATGTATCTTTTATCTACCTTGTATCTTATATAACTAAAATTCCCATAAATATTGTTACAATTTTGAACTCACCCCTAGTTATTTAAAATGTAACGTACCTATAGCAGTACCGTGGGCTTTGTGCTGTTTACGTACGTAATAGCTTGTTAAATAATAATTGTTTAATCATAGGCTGGGCTGATAAAGAAAACAAAATCGCTGTAGTAGCGCTGCATGAATGTGGTATAGAAAAAGTGCAATTTTAAAAACATTTGAAATAAAACGACTGTTAACTGAGTACGCCGATGGCAAACGTAGGAAAATTCTCTTTATTGATGAAAACATTTTTACCGTGGAGGAAACTTTTAATAAACAAAATGATAGAGTGTATGATAGGTCGTCTAAAGAAGCTTAAGAATGTGTGTCAAGGCTTCATTTCTGTCAAAAAGGCGTTAAAAGGCCGTTAAAACCTTGGCCTCAGTGTACCAGGAAACTTTACTTGAAGGTGTCGTGACGGGCCTCAACAAGTTTCTCTTCAATAACCAGCCTTGAACTTTCCAGCAGGATTCTGCACCTGCACATTTCATTGCCGTCGATATTGGGCCTTCTGGCAGTCCGGAACTTAATCCACTGGATTACAAATTATGGTCAGTTTTAAAGCGTATGACTTGTTCAAGAAGACACCCGAATATTGAATCGTTGAAGAGAGCATTAACCCGAACAGTGACAAATTTTCCCATATGTATTTTTTTATTCTTTATATAGAATAACAAAAAATGAATTTGAAAAATAATTCTCAAAAACATTTCGGCGTTTGTTTTTTTTTAAACTAGATTATAATACTGTTATATATGTATTTATGATAGTACTATGTATATACAACAACTAATCTTTTTGTTGAAATGTTGCAAAATCTATGATTTAATTTTTAATAAAGTTTTTCTTGGTTGTAATGTTCAAAAAGTAGAAATCTGAATAAGTAAAGAAAACACGAAGCATAGCTTTAGTTTTAACAATTTTATTTGTAATGAAAATTTCTTTTTTTTAAAAAAAGCAACGGTCTGAAGAAGAAAAAATGTCACATGAACAATTAGTTGACTTTGCTTTCAAAATAAAGATATCCTTACATTTTAATATTTTGTGTGGATGAGGTCGGGTGACAGTCCGACCAGCCAATTAATAGTTCTCCGAGCTTTGCATTTTGGGCCGTTATCTTGTTGGAAGATAACGTCCAATACATTTAGCCCCCCTGACTTAGTGTACCTGGAGGATATTTGTATAGATGTCAGCAGTCATCTTACCAATGATCCTTTGTCATCTTCCAACCTCCCGGGAACTCATACATCCCCAAAACATCAAATTTCCACCACCGAACTTTAGAGTTGGTTGGACGTGACGATCTTCATTTTTTTTTTCTTCAAGTCCATTGGTGATCATCTGATCCGCAGCGGTTGGTTTTGGCCTCATCTGACCAAATCACTTTCACCCACACAATCATCCATCGGTGGTGAAATTTTTGTAGCGTTTGGTACAAGCCAAACACAGTGCACGATGCCTCTGAGTAAGGACTGGCTTTTCCACCTTGACACGGTCGTAAAATTCGCTTTTCCGAAGGACTTTTCGAGTGATTTCAGGACTAACACTTGTTTCGTGAAATGTGTGCAAGAGGTCTCCTGCACATCATTATCGCAAACGCCCGTTGCAATTTGCCTCAAAAATTTTCGGGGAACAGCAGGAGTCAGTATTTTTTCTTCCTACCCGCGGATTATTTTTTACGTTGACTACAGTACCAACTGCAACACTAACTCTACGCGCAATATCACGATAATTTGCGCTTAAAAGATTCTTAATTTCAGCCACCTTTTCCTCACTAATCCTTTATCTAACGAGAGATTGAAAAGAACATCTATTCGCGAATTTTTCAGGATTCCTTGTACTCACCCTTTAATTATAAAGCATATTTTCCATCTTGGATTCAAAAATTCTAAAAAAATATAAAATTTTTAGAAAAAAATACACCTTTGGAATATTATATTATCTACATTTTTTTTACAAGCTATTCAGAGCAATAACAACTGGTAGTAAAACTGCTATCTAAAAAGCCTGCTATTATAAAACCTCTACTCAAAATTTTAACCTTTCCCTTTTACTATGCCACGAAATGATCGATAGATATCCTAATCTGCAGTGCAGGTTACCGTGCACTCTTAGTGAAGAGAGTTATTAACAGTGCAGAATTATGTGGATACAATAGTGTAAAGGCCATAAAATAACACAGCTATTATAAAGAAAACATTTTTGGATACATTTTGGGTAATAGAATGCAAAGTATGTTTGGGTGTTTATACTCATTTGGGTGTTATTACTCAATCACGCCTCAACAGCTAAAGAGGTTTTCAGAAAATGTTCGATAGTGCATTTTTTTTTTCAAGTTTATCGCTTAAGTTTATTTCATAATCTGGTTTCCACTTTTCCCTTCTTTTTTCATTAGTTGTTTTTACTTTTTTGTGCCAGCAAAAGGTTGTTACTAAGTGAGGAAAACAACGCGTAGGAAGTCGCGGGTAAAAGCTAGTAATAAATGCTAAGTGTGATTGTTTTTAAAAATCTTATAATATCTCTATTCTAAAATAAGCCGAAGTAAGTTAATCGATCCATTGTTGAGATAATGCATGTCGAAAATCGTATTAAATCATCGCACAAAACTTCTCACGAGGTAATTCCATTTTTTGACTGAGACGAAATTTTTAAGTCACTGTAAACAACACAAATAGCGTCCTTATGGCGAAACGTTCTGAGTACGAATACCGTCAACAATGTCAAAGTTTACGATGTGTATGTCAGATGGCGTCTAGCAACACCATTTTTGCCAGCTCCGGATACATAAATGGCAACCTTCGTATGGCATCGTGTTTTATCAGTAATTAATTACCGGATGTAAGTCTTCTTAACTTTCCCCAAAACAAAATTAAAAAACTTTAAAAATACATATAATTGCTTTTAAATGTTAACAGTTTTCTTAGGCTATTGATATATTTTACGATTAACATAGTAACATAGTCAATATTACGATTCATGTTATGGATTGTAACTTATAGATTTAAATCTGGAAAAGACAAAAAAAAATAATTAAACAATTTCCAGAAACGCTAAATTCAATGAACTGTCAAGAAGTCAGAAAATGAATTTTTTGTGGCAATGGAATTTTATTGTTTTTATGGAGTATGGTGAATATTGAAAAGTAGTCTATTGAACGCATAACGCTCGATTGCGTGGACCATCTCGCCCACACTGAAAATAGTAAAACAACTACTAAAAAGCCGTTCAGTAATAAAAAAGAGGCAAAGACGGTTATTACAATATTTGATTAATTTTTTGGTTTATATTTTTTGGAAATTTAAATTCACATGAATGCATTTTTACCTAATTCACCTTATTCAATATATAAATCTCGTTTAAGCTCATTAATTACGGCAGCTTTAGAATGAGAGTACGAAAAATTGTCTTCTTATTGATGAGGATGCAATTTCTTCAAGATGTTTCACTTCCAAGGATTTATTTATACATTTAGGGCTATTCCATTCTGTTGAAATTGTAATAAGCACAAGCTCACCACATCAAATATCAAAGTGATATTTTCATAGGATTTTAAAAAAAAGGCTTGAAATTGTTCTTCAATAATCCCGTTTAAAAATCCAAAAACGATTTGCACTATATTATACACCAGGAACACAAAGGTTAATTAATAAAAGTACTATTAAAATTACCAGGGTTCTGAATATTATTTGAATGATTATCCATAAGAATTTAAAACCGCAGTATAAGCCACATTATGATGTAACGAAACAAACATTCATTCCAAAACTAAAACAATTGGAATTTTAAACTATTTTTTCGTTTTTTTCTTAGGAACCACGGAAATCACAATGATAAAAACTCATTGTATATATAAGGAAGATAAAATTTTAAAAACTGGGACTAAGGAATGTAAAATAACTTCCACGTTTTTAAAATAGCTTAATGTGTATTATTATTTATAAAATATTATTTTTTTAGCGACTATTATATATACTGACTTTTGTGGGAGTATTCCTGTTATCTATGAGTCAATATAACTACTAACCCCAGTAATATAAAAATTTAGAAATAGAGGGAAGGATGTCTTTTTTTCATACATTTTGAGCTAAAATTTTAAAATCATTTCATTTTACAAAAAAATTTTATGTTAGCTCTTTCAACAATAGCCCACACTATCAAGGCAAGAAATGTTTGTTTTTGCGGAGGCTCGACTAATCCCTTTTAAAAATAAAATAAAATTATGTCATAAATTTAGACTATCGGAATATCTACGCATCGAAAATCCAATACGATGCCAAATTTCAAGTTCCTACGTCACTGTTTCCGAGAAAAACGGCTGTAACTGACAGACAGCCAGACGCGAGTGATCTTATAAAGTTTATAGCCAAAACTTTTCCAAGCGATAAAATTATTTTATTCTTTATGGAACCTCATTTTGAATAAAATTTTTTATTTTTGCAAAGGAGTTTTGTTTTTACTTTTTGAGTGTTTATGACATGCTAAGAGGAAATTTACATTCTTCAAAGGTTTCCGACATACATATGCATATAAAACAGTTAAAATAAGAAGCAGAATTTCTAGTTATATACTTAAATCTCTTCGAATTTTATCACATGGTCGTACTCATTTTCGAGAAAATCAAGTATTAAGTGAATAACAAATCACAAACAAATATTTTGAAACTTCCTATTTCCATGCAACAAGTTTCATTCAAATAAACTTCACAATTTCTAAGAAAATGTGCAAATTAGAGAAAGAATTAGCGAAGAAATACAGAAATGAAATCAGTGAATAAATATTCCTATGTATAACCTTTCGAATAAAGGATGTGTTTTTGGGCTATACGGGCACTAGTTACTAATTCTATGTGCATTTTAGTAGAAATCTTAATAATCCCTTTGTTCTCATTCAAAACAACTATGAAAATCAATGGAATTCTTTGTTGCTGACTAGTAAAGTGGCGAGTTTTAGATGTTTTTTTTCCAATTTTAGATAAATGTCAATATGAAGTCCAACAGATTATGACTAGACTAGATTATTAGATTATGCGCATAATTTAAAGCCGGCCTGTGCTTTATTATCGTTTTATATAACATAATACTTATTATGTAATACATTTTAAATAAGAATTTAGCATAGGAGTAATTCACTAGTTGCATACAAGGCCATATATATATGATATTTTTGGTTTACACCTGCGTTACAAAGGCGAATTCTTTTGAATTTATTTGGTTTTTTAATTACTTGTAGTTGAGATTATTAAATACTAATTGTAAATCCTTTCCACAGATTCATATATATATTAATATTAAATTATAATAAATCATAATATTATAATAAATCATAATATGCTAACATTTTAATTTTCGCAGATAATAGAACTTAACCTGGAGAAAAGTGGCAGACTACTTTAAAAAGGGGATGAAAACTCTCCATGGACAATTTTCTCTTTAGAAAGGCTCCGATCAAATTCGGGGCTACAACGACAAAATGAGATTTTAAATATATTTTCTAATTTGATAATGGTAAAAACTAATAATAATCTGGGGTTTAAAAATCCAAGTAACGCCTTAAACCAAGTAAAGGCGATGTTTATATCTATGCAGAGAACGGTTATGGTGTTGAATATTCTATCGTTATCTCTGCATAATCAAGAACTTTGGTCAGGCCTTTGTTGTATAAAACATTTAAAGATGAATTCTCCTTGCATATTATATTCAAAGAAATAATGTAATGCAAATAAAAGGCAGTAAACATATTAAAAATCAGTTGCGATAATAGCCTCCGTTTAGAATTTAAAGTATGTTTGTTTAGGATTTATTAATTTGTTTTAAAATTTACCGGGAATAGTGCTCATCATTTTTTAGGGTTTATTCGACTTCTAAATTTCTTTTAGAAGAAATTTTAAAATTGCTTACAAATATACAAACAATATGGGAATGTATACAAAATGACCTTGTTTAGCTGAAATCCCATTTAAAGTAAATAAAGCAATGAACTAGAGTAACACACCAACCTTCGTGAAATTGAATGTTTTAGTGTTTTTACGTTGTGCTAAAATGAAATGGCTGCTTCTAAAAGATAACAATTCTTTATTATTATAACTCTTACAATTTTAAAATGTACAATTACAATTAATCTACTACAAACCGAACTGAAGAACTCACGCGAGTTAGTGTAAATTTTCACTAAAACCCTCTTTATATAATTTTGTAGAGGCTAAGCTTAAAACAAAATAAAATACATGCTTTTTTAGTCTAATTCACTCATTTACAAATCGAATTCACATTTACAAATCAAATTCACCTTTTTGCATATCGAATTCAACTTTTTACCACTCAATTATCCCGTTTCTGTAACCTTCTCAACTCACAGAACTCAACCCAAAAACTCAACTCGACGTCATTGTGACGTCATTCTCAACTCAAGTGTTTCTGCAAGGATGGTGAGTTGAGATATAAATTGAGTCGAAAAGTGGTCATTTATAATTTTATTCTAAGAAATGTTAACCATTTTTCATTAAAGAGGCGTATATCAAACGCTTTGCAATTTATTGGGGTGACTGAGCTAATTACTTAAATTACCTGAGAATATTGAATTGCGAAAGAATTTTTTTTTTAAATATTGGTTGTAATACATTTTAAAAATTTACATTTATCGGAAAAGGAACAGAATTGTTTTTCTTTATTTTGAATTTAACTAAAAGATTCTTTTACATACATAATGGAAAATAATCTTCATTAAAATTGTTTATTAATGTACTTTAAATGACGTATTACAAGCAAAAGACCCAACTGTCAGTATATTCGAAATCCAAAGGCGATTAATTTCCCTAATGCTGGCTAATCTAGCTATTGACAAAGGTGCATGTGAAATAAATAACAATAAAGTTCGTTACATCCAATAATCTCAATCGTCGCAATCACCACGCTGTTCTCAATTCGCTGATACAGAAACACTGGAACTGAACTCGTTCAAAAGTTCAAAGTTTTGTTTGGAATGTAAAAATTAAAACATATCCGCTTATAAGGACATAGTTTAGTATTTAAGCTTTCCTAATTAAGTATTTTGGTATTCATAGATGGTATTGAAATATATTGTCACTTTCCATTTTTTATTTAACTTCTGTCAATATTATCAAAAAACCTCACTTTAATCTGATAGTATTAGCTAATATAACTTTCATATCTTATAGTAGATATCGCTTTAATATTTTCATGATATCAGAAAGTTCTGTGAAGTTTTATACACAATATATTAATCGTGTAACGTCTTGAATCCAATTCCACCTTTGAAAATGGCACTTCATTGGAAAATTCAAAGTTCAATCATCGGAATTGCAATACTTAAAGCAGAATTTTTTCTGTTACAGACTTTGGTCGCTCAACTTTATCTGTTTTACGATTGCAAATATAAAATAAAGAGTACAACCATTGTAATGATAGGACCTTCAATAAAACATGACCGAGCAGATTGCCCGCGATCAAAACATGTGAGAGTTATCAGCAATTTAAATTGCCCTATGTATATTTATTAATCGCAGACAAGCGATAGCTTGATGATAAAGCCTTCCTAAATTACGTGAGGCAGTGACTGAGGGACAGAAAGAATTAAAGTAGAAGTTTTTCGTAATGCGAATCGAAACATTTATTTTGAACCAAATTAGCTTGACTTAACTTTAGACTTTCTACGCTTTCCTCATGTCATGTTGACTTGCAGAAAAATATTCATAGATTATTTACCAACTCATTGGTACTTTCACAATGACTCACTAGATTTAGCAAAATGATTGAATCTTGCGATATATTTTTAGATTCAGTTTTAAACCTAGAAAATTAATCTTGCTTAGGCCTCATCGAAGGCTGTCGTAATTTTTATTTGATAATGTTGTATTGTATCATGCAATAATTTTATAGATAAGGATATTAAAAAGCAACGCTATTTGCTATTAAAAATTAAATCGTTTTAGTAGTATATTTTTACGGCTAAAAATTAATGAAGTCATTAGTTGATCATTGTTCGTACTGTAATAATAAAATATTGTGTTAGAATTGTTAAATTATGTTGGATATTTGATAAACTCATGCTAAAAATTTCGACTGATAAAAAATGGGCAGCCGAGTAAACGTTTAAAACATCACTTTTCTTTTAAAATCCTCAAAAATAATCGACCAATAGAAGCGGTGCCAGATAATTCTTATTCAAATATTATTCAAAGAAGCTCAAATATTATAGTTAAATGGAATTCTAACCTGCCATTTAAATTAATACTACTATCGAAAGATAAAAAAGTTTATTGGAACCATTTTCGTTCCATACACCTTTTCGATCGATCTATCGATTTTGGTGATTTTTCGTGTTTGAAAGTGAATAGGGCAGAGTGGTAATAAAAAGGCCATTATTTTCACAAAGGGAAAAGGCTAGATAATTGAAAATTGACGAAATAAAAGAAATTTTTAACTAAAATTTATATTTAAATGAAAGAGATACAGAAAATGTCCATATAAATATTATCACACTAAAAACGTGTTGTCAAAGAAAGAATTCGCCTCTAATAACTTGGATAACACAGGCCGGCGCAAAAACGAGTGGGAAATATTTAACGAGTTAAAAAGAAAATTTAGTAGGCTTCAGAATGAGGTGCTATCCGATTCCTCTTCCAATTTAAATTCCCGCCCCTAGCTAAAGGGGATTAAAAATATGATAAGTACTTACTCCAAAAGTTTGTTTTCTTTTCATTGGGCCAACCTGTGACTAGAGAATACAATTTCGATCTCCTTTTGTAATCCTGGGATTTCGGGATTTTTCACAGTTGACCCCGGGATAGTCTCTAGATTCGGAAAAGCTTAAAAAGGTATCAACAGCAACAATTCCTATACATTCATTTTATGATTTTTTATTTACCATTAAGTAACAAACAGGTCAAAACAAAAATCAGTTCTCTCGAAAACAAATTCTAAGCTATTGAAATATTTTCCATAAATATCTTTTACGAGATTTGGAGACTTGGCATCCCAGGATTGTATTTTTTATTTGTGACTCATAAAAAAAACAATTTCTATGAGTACTTATCACAAGTATTTAAAAACAGTTGAGGTAACTTAAAAAGATAATAAAAATATGTTTATCTTTCAAACTCTATTGAGTTACTTAAAGTTTAAATCGGCTTCTTCAGAACACACACTTTCATTGCTACTCTCCCCTAAATACTTCTTGTAACAAATTTTGAAACATTCGTAATTTTTTTATTTATAATTTTTAAACTTTTTTTTAGCTTATATAACATCATTATGAGCTGAACTCTGTTCCATTACCATATCATGCATTTAAGAATACATAAAAAATATATGCATACATATTTAACACCTGGAAAACATTAACACGATGCTTATGAAACTTTTTTTATCAATCCGTCTTCCTTGATCACATGCATTACGTATGTGTAAAAAAGTATAACTTTTCTTGGATGTTCATTTGTGATTGTCGATATCCGTTTATTATTTTCAAAGTTCTATCGACTTTACCAGTTTACAATACTCATTTATTACATGCGACGTTTTTCTGAGTACACTAGACTTATATAGCTAAAACATAATTAAGATAAGTCTCGTGAACGTGTGAGCAAATTACTTGATATCTGTTTTTATTATTCCTGTTTACTTCTGTTGCTTGTTTTCACATCACGCAATAGCTACTGAACGCACTTAAGAAAATCTCATTTAGAAAACAAACATTTAGAGTTATAAAACGATTTAAAGAAGTAAAACTACAAAAATAACTTTCGATCGAGGATAGAAAGCCTAACTTCTTAAAATCAACAGCGGTGTTATTTTTAAGACATTTGTCTTTAAACTAAATTTTATAAAAGTAATAACATACTAGGAAATAGGAACTTTTTAACAAAAGAAAGAAGCCTAAAAAGTATGAAGTAAATAATACTTGTTTCACACGTTTCCACTAAATTTTTTATAACGAAATAAAATTTTTAACATTTGGGAAAAGGATTCAAGTAGTTTACAATACAATAGTAATTTTCAAAATAATAAAAGAAAAACGCTTGCGCTCAACGTTTGTCACTTGTGGCGTTGTAACTTTTGTTCATTCTCGCGAATCCTGATATAAAAATTTGCAGTTTTGTTTGTTAACAGACTAGAGTGAGGCAATCATTTATAAATTAATTAAAATTTTTATTTGACCAACTCTAATAATCAGAGTATATTTATTCTGCAAAAATATTGATGCTATTCATCAAGAAAATGCGCTCACGTGCGTGCGGTCTTTAATTCCAGGAACATATTGTAGATTCACTTTCGCTAATTTTCTACTGCACGCCGTACTAGAAATACGTAAAGTCTAAGGAACATAAGTAAAACAGCGAGATGCTGCCGAGAAACTTAAAAATACGGATACAGAAGTTTATTAATTGAAAAATTCTTAAATTTTTACTCGTTAATCTTATTTATGTCTTATTTTAAACTTTTTTCTTTTTGTTTTATTTTAGAAAACTTGGACCGGAAGATCAAATTCAATATACAATAAAAGACAAAGATAAAAAACGGCAAAAGGCGCATGTTAACGCTATTTTCTTCAGACAATTGAGGGCACTTCTAAGTAAGTACTGCGTTTGTTTACAACTTCATCATCTAAAAAATACATAAAGACAGATAGATACGTGTTTATGTATACAAGTGTATAATTCTACACGGAATTATTTTAGTGTAAACCAGTCACAAAAATGTGTTGTAAAATATTTTCATATAAAAGTTTCTAAATCCAGAAAAACTCCGTAAGGCAACTTGTGGTCTTTTGAAAATTATGCACCTCGAGATAGTCACAACCGTAGTTTAATTATGTACGTGGTATCATAATGCCTTAAGCTTTTCTTTTATAAACATAAAAAATTTCAACATATTCTCCCCCAACAACGTTCTAGAAAACTCAAACGTAAAAGGGATGATTGTAAGTAGTAGACGTTTTGAAAGTATGATATCAAAATATCTATGGAGCTGGAACCGCTTGTGAAAATGATTCCGCTCCGACCAAATTTATACTGATGTTTAGAATATGCCTACTTTCATTACTAAATTTTCCAAACTTTGACATTCAAGCGTGTTGCGCTCGATATGTTTTTCGGTTTTTAGAATTACTTAATAAACACACTATTCATTTTATGCATGCAAGATTGAACAATAAACTATAGTAACTTTCGAAAAAAATAGTCATTAAAAACGTGAAATAAAAGGACAGGATGTCAATTTTCTTAATATACTTTTATTACTCTGATCTCATAACTATCCAGAAAGTGAGAACTTATAATAAAAAAAAAAAACCTCGACTAAAAAATTTTGGAAATTTGTCAGTTATACTATTTTCTACTAACTGTTTACATTGTATTACACTATTCAATTTCAGAAATGGCAATTATTATTCAGAATGTTGGCGGTATCATAATTAAATGAAGTTACATAGACGGTATGAAATAATTTGACACATGATTGTATCAGAACGAAACATACAAAATTTATATACATGTTCCAATTATTATATGCAATATCATACATATTTTATGTCCCTTTTTATCATACGATTAAAGATTTTTTAATATATGTTTCAGGTGTAGTATGAAGTTTGTGCTACAAAGACAATATATGCCCTGATTCTTGTAAAATCAGCGACTACAATTATTACAATTTATAATTGTAAATGAATTTTGTGGCTTAATTACAAATATGACAGATTACAAACACATCATGACTTGTAATTTATTATCGATCGAACAGGACGATCAACATGTTGTTAAAGTAAGAAATTGCAAAACTTTCGTCCTCAGCAAGAAAACCAAAAAGCTTTTTTGCCCCTCATACAATTGCTAGGGTTAATTAATGAAGGAGGGGATTATTAAGGGGAATAAAGTGTATTTTTATAATTAGTCAATTAAGCAGAAATACGTTTTTGTAAATTTATGTATCAAAAATATAACGACTTTTGCAGAAATCTTACCCCTTTCTTAACGGAGTAGACCTTTGGCAATTTTATTTTTCAGATTCTATAGCATTTTAACACGTTGACTACCGCGTCACCCATATTCGGGTAACAGCAAAGTTTCTCGTCGTGCCGCGTCACCCGTATCTGGATGACGCTTATTTGACTACTTACAAAGGATCGTCATACGTATTTGAAAAGATATTCCACAGGATGTAATGAAACCATTGAATTGTTAAAAAAGTAATACGAAAATGGTTTATTAAGAAAATTATTTAGAATGTAATACTTGAAAGCATTCTATACAAAGATCAGGTTGGTCAGGACAATTTGAACCATAAGTTGTTTTTTTTTACATTCTCTCGTGCATTTGATCGGTCCGTTCGACGTCTTTTATTTGCATAACATAGTTTGCATGCGCGTCTAATGCTTCTTCCGGAATCATTTTTCCGAACGGCGATATTATGCTGGCTCCTTCGGAGACAAGGTTTTATTGTATTTTCAGACAATCTTAATAATTTTGCAGCTAATAATTCTCTAAATCTTCTAATATTTACATTCTTCCCCGTTGCAATTTTGTAAAGCGTCAAAGCGTTTACAACTGAAATTCCCAGAAGGAGTTGAATGCCAAGTTTTCGGTACCATTTGATTCCTTTTCTAATTGTGGTGGCATAAGAAACCATTTGGTCGGAATAATTTATACCACACCTTCCTTTATTATACTCAAGAACAGTTAGTAGTTTCAGTGTTGCAGAGGTCTGTTGGCTTGGAGACCACCAACGATTCACATTACTAAAATATCGGCGGGAGTACTTAACAGAGTACGCTTGGTGCAGCGGCACTCGTGGCCTGAAGGAGATTTCATTGGAAACACGCGCGGCAGTCAACGTGTTAAGCGTGAAAACATTTTTAGAGTTCCAAAACAATCAACGTGTGCCTTTTTATCACGCATTTGCAAAACTTGTGTTTCAGAAAAAATAAAGTCAACTCGCGAACATTTTCAATCCATCATTTTTCTTGATTTTAGTGATGGTGTAATTCGAAAACAGTGCGCTGAATATTTGGATAAAACCCCTTTGACCTCCTTTTCTTTTAACATTATCATTGGGCAATTTTTTAGTAGTTGTGGACTATTTTCAATTGTACGGGGTGCTGCATTGAAGTCAAATTACTGTAATTCATTGACCTTTCTATTACTGAATCAACATAAAATATCCTCGTAATTACAATTTAAATTAATATGTATAATAAGAAATATAAAGTATTGCTTTGCTTTTTTAAAAAAAGTAATAAAATGTTTTCAAAAAAAAATCGGCAGCAAGATTCAACCCTAAGCGAAAAGTAAGCGAATTTCTCTGTACCATGGCGCCTTGCTAAAAAACGTGCAAATAATGGAACCCTATATTACCCTTTGACAGAAACTGAAGCTAGAACACATCTTCGTGCTTTGAGTGCGGATAACAACCTCGTCGGGAAAAAAACCTTGTACAAAAAAATCAGAAGCTGTTTGATTTTTCCTCGTACCTCGTACCTCGTATCTCAAGCATCGAAGGTCTGTAGCCATTCATATCCCTTCCTAAAATTGTATATTATTAACGTACGTAATTATAGAAAACAATTTCAAAATTTGAAAAGTTGATTTATAGCACATATGAATTATTATAATTCGAAAAATTCGTATTATAAAGATTCGAACGAAAGTAAGAAATTTAGTAAGCAAAAATTCCTATTAAGGCGGTCCAAAGTGCAAATATAGTAGCAGCGATCAAAAAGGAAAGCAATCTTAAATATAAAGTTACAATCAGAGTAAGAGTAGAATAGAAATGAAACGGCAATTCCGAATTTCTATCTAACTTTTTTAAAAATAGTTTTTTTTAACGTTTGGCGTTAGACCCATTTACCAATATAAAAAAATAACCGTCAGTGTATGCTTACAAAATTAAATATGTTTGAATATAAAATGCTATTTTTGTTGTACATATGAAAATAAACTAAAAAGTGATTTAACCGAATTAGAATATTGAATTATTAACAAAGTCCAGTGCAATTTACAAATAAGTCGCCCTTATAAAGTATAATCCCTTCTCTGGCGGGATTACGTTTCTAACAAAATAAATATATATTTATATATTATATATCTTTTTATTTAATATATTTAGTTGATCGTGCGCTTTATAAAGTGAATTTAAAGTGCCTATTTGTCTTTGTGTGCTTTTAAAAATAAAAGAACTGTTTATTTCTCAAAATTATCTTAAAATTTTATTTCTTACTTTACAGAGTACTTAAATGTAGGATAAGGTTGCCTAACTTGAGACACATTTTGAAAAGGCTTGTAATATGTAAAAATTGGATTTTTAATCCTTAAGGTTCATTAAGACTTATGAAAAGTAATTTCAAATGTTAGTAGCAAAACTGAAAATATTAAAACAACAAAACTTTTTTCAGCATACTTTGTGAAAGAAGAACGGGCGAACTTCATGATATCGCAATTTTATTGAAGATGATCATGCAAACAAATATTATGGTAACAAAATTGTGTGGCATGAGGAATTCAAAGAAAGGTACAAAGCGTGTTAGGTGTCGGGGATTCTCAAAATACAATATCACAATAATATTTATGACATAGGCAGACCCATTCACGCAGTAGCATTTCTAGAAATCGCACTCCTGATTGTTGTGCTAACGTAATATAATGCAGGCCATTCCAACAAAATTTACACGTAAGCCACTCGGCTAAATTTTTGGAATTTGTGTACATCGATTGATGTAAAATAATTCATACTTTGACTCTTAACCCTTATGACTCCAACCGGCAATATCACTGCCAAAATTTTTCAATGTTGTTATTATTGCGTTTAGTTCACTGCAAACCAGCGTATATTTGAAAATATTTGCCGTTATTTTTGAGTAAAATATTCATTTTAATTTATTATTTCTAACGGTTTTTCGTGAAATATAAAGTTAGCATAAAATCCGTGCAAAAATTAATGAAGAAATACACAGCAGTCATGATGAATTTTATATTGAAAAATTACAAAATGATATTAGTGATTCTAACAGTAGCATTAGTGAAGTTTATACAAGGAAACGAAAAACTGTTCACAAAATTATATGAAGCCTATGTTTCATCGAAAATCTCAGCGTGCAATATTGAATAAATTAGTTTGTGATTTTCGACAAGCATCTAAAAAAACGTGGAAGAACGTCTACCATAGATAAGGAAGGAAGATTAAACGGAAAACTCCATGTACTCCTGATAAAAAAATTAATTGATTGAAAAATTGTTTTGTTTGTTCTAATTCTAGTAAAAGGTGTAGAACAACATAATATTGTGACACTTCCGTCCGTAAACCAGGGCTACATATTGGCGATTGTTTCCTCCGCTATCATACAAAAGAAGAATATAAACAATGAAGTACAAATGAAAAAGAATTTTACAACATTTGTGGAAAAAATTTATAAAAATAAAAAAGTAAAATTTGAATAAACTTCTTTTTTGTACTCCTATTTTGTTGAGTAAAGACAAAATAAAATATATAAATATAAGTATTCTTACAAATAAAAAACTACCTCATAAAACGTATGCATCGTCTTTCTTCAGCACTTTGAAATTTGCGAAGTTTGTCTGGAGTTGGCTAAAAATCACTCTGTAATATTCTTGGAGTGATAAGGGTTTTACTACAAAAATTTCATATGAAGTCGTTTTTAGGAGACATTTTACCTATTTATTTATTTTTTGTTCTCATAATAGATGTATATACTTTTATACTTTGTATAAAAACCCCTAACCCTTTTATTTAGACCCCGCATTAAGTTTTATACAACGGTTTTAATGATGACCGTATAGACTCTGCGCCATATGTTTCTGAAGTCAAGTTTCTTTGATTTTCGCCTGAATAGTGATTCCGAATGGTTTAAAATAAATGGTAGTAGCCGCTTTTGTAGACATCCCTCTGCGTAGATTCTTAAGTTTATGGTCCTCTCTATTCTAGATTCCTGACTTCTTTGCGAAGTATGAATAATATCAAGTAGCGGAACTCCTTAAGGAGTGAGAACTTACCGTTATCAAAAGTAAATCGTGAAAAAGAAAGGTATACTTAGCAAAAGCTCGTCCCCTAAAATTGGGGGGACGTTAAAAGGTGATAGCATAAGTTTCTCCCATGTAGTGGTTTGTTTACAATTTTTGACAGTATTTTGATTACATTTTTGCAAAATCACATTTATGGAATGTTGGCTTAGGCAAAATATCTGCCTAGAATGCTCTTATAATTAGAAAATATTTATTGTAAATTTCTTAATTTACAGTGAACCGAAGAAGTAAAACTCAAATATGACAAAAATGTGCTCAGGGGGTGGGTGGGGAGTACCTAAATTCATTAAAATTTTCGAGACTGTTTATGCTTTTATTAATTTTTAAAACAATCCTAAACGATATTGCATTAAAATCCTTTATTTGAATTTAACGGCTG
Organism: Proctacanthus coquilletti; assembly: GCA_001932985.1. Lineage (NCBI taxonomy): Eukaryota > Metazoa > Arthropoda > Insecta > Diptera > Asilidae > Proctacanthus > Proctacanthus coquilletti. Next base: position 528,299 of record MNCL01000060.1, read on the forward strand.
GCAGGTGTTACATGTGGGTTATTCTTCGCTATTGCGTTCCTTAATCTTCATTGGCTGCTTGCGAAAAACTACACCATATTGGAGAATGGGTTGGTAAAAACTGCAGCATAGTTGAGAATGCGTTGCGAAATTTTTAATAAAATGCACCTCGGACATTCGTAGTTGAGATGTTTGATTGAAGTCAGCTGATTGCTAGCAATATTTGTACTCTTCACACTTACCTCTAAATGCATACTTATATTACTCATCCTTCGCTTCTCTGTCCGTAGGCGCTTGTGTCCTCCAGCTGAGGGTTAACATAAGTCTTGTCATCTATTAGCCAGCAATCAAATTTGGTCTAATACGTCTCATATAATTTTCAAGGTTTTCTTGCGTGCCTCTTTTTCCTTTTATCCAATTTACTTTTGTCCTTAATCCTTTCAACTGTAGACTTCCATGTCCACAAGTATTATAGACACGTTGAGAGCGCAGTAAAGAATAAGTAACAATTTTTTCTGGGACACTTTTTATACCACTAAGTGGACATAAACAAAACACTCTTCATTTCTCTTGAACAGTAACTATGTCGCTATAGAAAATATTGTTTAAAGATTCCCCCTTTATACGAATGAAGAAGTTAATATACATGAAACGAATTACGATATAAATTGTATCATTCTTTATCAATGTTTGTTACTGACCGAAGAAGGCAAGTTATCACTTATTATTAAAGGAATAAAATTCTATACTTTACGATTTTATTATTATATGTCCTTAGTATTAGGATGTGCTCCATTATTTCATTTTGCAACACTAAATTATTGATTGGGTTTTAGATCACAAATGGAGTGGCTCATATTAGGAAATTCTAAATTCTAATTCTTTCAAAATGTAGGGAAAAGTTTTTTGAAAACCTACAACCAATCAATGTGTTCCAATTTCAAATCAAAATTTGAAGAGCTTCCTAGCTCAGAAAATCTGTAGATATGATTTGTTTAATACCAGGACTACCGGAGGAAACCTGCTTTAGTAAAAATATACAGTGCTTTTCAAAGCTATAAACGCACTACTCACTTTTACACTTCACACAAAATAAAAGTGAAACGAACGAAATGAATACGGCCGATAATATCGCACGTAACTGCTTTCTATATTTTCCAAGAAATATTTTCGTTAACAATGATACATTAAGTAGAGAAATCCGTATGGTTAAAAAGTGTGCTGAAAACAGACATTATATTATTATAAACACAGTCGTTGCATTTACTCGAGCTTGTTTGGGAAAATTGTGTTAATTTTGTATAACATTAAAGAAATAATTTAACAAATAATAACAATTCATAATTTGTTGAGCCACCATTTTTAGATACAACTTGAAGTGTCCCCAAAATCCCAAATCTTTTCCATCGGATTTAGAGCTGGAGAACGAACTGGCCAACAGTACAGCTGTGTATTATACCTGGCCTTCGTCGAAGCACTGACATTATTACGGGCGTTATCCTATTGGAAAATAAAAATTTCTTTGGGATAACTTCGGATATATGACAGATTTGTTTCTAATACACTCTGATATTCGGAGTTCTTCATTTGACAGGAAGGAGCTAGATCTAGATTAGGTTTTTTATGCAGACCGCGCCAGTAGCCAGTTAAGCCATCCAGTCCATCGAATGGATTTTTTCATCCGAAACAAATCACCTAATGCACGGGAAAGAAGAATTAAGATCTAAATAAAACAAAGAACAAATTTTAATTAATTTCTATCTTACCTGATTCCATGCCTGAAACATTTGTTTATGCGCAAATCAGAGTCGCGCTACGGTGGTTCTTTTCTACTCGCCCTCGAACGATATCTGGATTGCTTTTTACAGCCCGCCAAATAGTTGAAATCAGTGCCAAAGTCCTGCAATTCTTCTTAATATTGTTCGTGAGGTCTTGAAATTTGACAATGCTCGGCAAATTCTTCCAATACATCGATAGTCTAATACCTTTTTCCTTCGAGGCTAAGATCTGGATGTGTAATTTCCCTTGTTGTTAACGAGAACATTTCGTAGAAAATATAGAAAGCAGTTAACTACGATATTTCCAGCGGTATTCATTTCGTAGGTTTTTGCTTATTGCTTTGAAAAGCATTGTACATGCACACAAAGGAATTTTAAAATTATATTATTTCTTTTATTTTCTTAATAATACTCATTACTACAGTATTTAGTAATATGGTCTCCAATCAAAAGAAAAAAGTTTTTATCATTCATTAAAAATAATTTTTTTTTTTAAATTGTATTTTAAGAAGCGTTTTAAATTAGAGTTCTTTCATTATCCGACCATTCTCCACCTTAAAGGTACCAAACACTGTGTGAAAACATAAACAAACACATATTGCCTTTACGGAAAATAAAATGACTCAGTCATTGTAAAACGGAAGATAATGCTACAGTCCACAAATGTTCGTAAAAAAAAGCACTGTGTGGGGGATAAGTGTATATTATAAAAGTATTGTAGCTACATATGTGTACCTTAGGATACTTTGCTAATAGTGTAATCAATAAATATCCTTCAAAAACTGGAATTTTATTAAAAATTAGTTAATTTAAAGCAAATAATAGCGCATCAAAAAAAAAAGTTCGACAAATAAGATCACAAATTAAAAGCAACAAGAAAATTTTAGTCATTTCTTAAAATATTGTTTTAAAACTCAATAATTGTTGAAATACAATTGGCAAGTTTACAGTTTCCTGTATTTAGTATTGTATTTCAATGACATATTTCAATTGTGGGTGCTTTCTATGTAAAAATATAATATGAGTGTTATATACCATATCTAGAATACCCTTAAGTATATCCTCTCCATTTGCATTCATAAATTAGCATTGGCTTATGGTGGGACACAATTGTAGAACTCATTTGCGTGCATCTATTCCCGGTGAAAGAATTTCAGAAATATTTTTATTAGAATTAAATAGGGGGCAAATTGAGAACTCGAAATTCTTTTTCCGCTTTATGCACCGTGTGGGGTATCATTTGAAAGGGCTTCCTTTAGGGATTCAAAAAACTTTAAGCCATATTAGTTTTTGACTTATTTTTGAAAATGTGCGGTTTCCAAGCCAAAAAATCTGAAATAATTCGTACTAACTCATCTGATATATATTACAGGGAAAGTAAAACGAAGTTCCAGACATTTATAGCTTCCGAAGAAAATAAATAAATCTGTTAATTTTTTTTAATATTGTATGGAACGCTCGGTGCGCGAGGTTGACTCGCACTTGACAGGTTTTAAAACTAGTCCTCACAAGCAAGAACCCTTTACAATAAAAGTTGTAATTATTCTGTTGTTTATTACAGAAATTTTGGTCCCCGGTTTTTGGAGCAAAGAAACTGGACTCTTATTTCTAGTCGCCGCTTCTTTGGTTGCTAGATCTATAAGTGATATATGGATGATTCAAAACGCAACAATCATAGAAAGTACAATAATAACAATGAATAAGAAGAAATTTAGGGAATCGCTTATCAAATATTTTACCGCTCTTCCCTTGGTGAGTATCCTCATCAACTAATTTAAAAAAAGAAAAAACAAATGTATATGATTCTTTGCAGATATCAGTTGTAACAAATATACTAAAATGGAGCTTAGGAGAATTAAAACTTAGATTTAGGACCAACTTGACGCATCACCTTTATAATCAGTACCTGAAGTAATACTAATATTTTAAAATTTCATAAACTTAGAGCTTATAATTTGCTAAATAATGATTTATTTAATAGAGGTTTTACTTATTACAAAATGGCTAACTTGGATACTAGAATTGCGAATGCTGACCAGTTGTTAACAACAGACATTGATAAATTCTGCGAAAGTGTAACAGACCTGTATTCCAACATTAGTAAACCCTTACTGGATATCTTTATTTATATGTATCGTGTAACAACTGGATTAGGAGGTGCTGTAAGTATATATTTAACAAAGTTTGGTTGCTCATAGTCTTATTAATTAATAATGTTACTTTATGAGAATGATCACAGAGTAATAATAACAGACATGAAATAGCTAGAACTGAAAATAAATATGTGCAAAGAACATTTCTTTTGTAATGAAACAGAATCTACATACACTTAAATGCGTAGAAACGCTTTTTCATCAACCTTTGACGAAACTCAATTAATTTATTCCTAAACTCTCAAAACAAAAAGTTATAAGAATAAATTTAACTTTGTTCTAAATAGAAAATTTATTTTATATAAGAATTCCGAGATAATTTGAGAATAGCAGAACTTACTAGAGATATTAATTATCAAGCACTAACTGCGCAAGAAAATACGTACATTTTTATTTCATTTATAAAAAACGTATACGTCATTTTGTATGGGAATTGATATCGTCTTTTAGACGGCCAGGAATGAAACGTGGACATTATTATACAGCACCTAAAATGCAATAAAAATAACATACCTATTAAGTCTAAAGCTTTAGCGTGACCTTTACTCTGACTGGTAAATCATATGCTATTTGTTAAATCATCACATTATAAGATTGCTATCAAGTGCTACTTTGCAATTCTGACGCATTAGCTACAAATCTCGTTTCTTTCTATCTCTATGGTACTAATGATGTATTAGATCAATATTAACCATATCTACATAAGATTATCAATTTACGTGTTTTATATTAATATCGGGTCCTTCCATACAAAGATTAAATACCGACAGTTATGTGTATCGAAAAGGAAATATACATTCATTTATCGCAGTGTGTTGTTTACTACTTAATTAATTAAATAGAAATAAAAAGATAATACCACCGACCGTTGCAGACGCACAATGTTCAACGTGAAATTTTCCGAAGGTTCTGTGAAAGATATTCAACGAAATTACTTTGAAAAAGCATTAAAAATGTTTAGTTCCATATGAATCCTCCAATCAAACGTTAAACTTTAAAAACAAGAAAAGGGAACAGAATTTTGGTAAGCAGAATAATACTCTAATTTAATATAGAGGGGTTTTCCATGCCGAAATGTTACATTTAACTGTAATCCAATTCTCCCAGGCACAATAAAATCCTATTTATTAATAGTTTCACTACCTTTTAGTATTTTGGTTATCAATTTATTGAGGTAAAATGAGTTATGCTCTTTTTATTATAATCGGAAAAAATAAATATAAACTATTTTCATGCTTTTTATCATTTTTTATAGACTCCTTCAATTGTTATGATGTACCTTATTTTTGCTGGAATTATGCTAACACACCTTCGTCGTCCAACTGGTCCGCTCACGGTCCAAGAGCAAAAACTCGAGGGTGAATTTCGCTACATTAATAGTAGGCTTATAACAAATTCTGAAGAAGTAGCGTTCTACCAAGGGAACACGCGAGAAAAACTAACTCTTTTAGCAAGTTATTCAAAACTGAGAGCACACTTGCGAAAATTCTTAGAATTCCGAGTAGGAATGGGAATTTTAGATAATTTCCTTGGCAAATGTAAGACTATATGTACTCAATTTATATGATCGATTTATATTTACAAGATTCATTTTTTAGATTGTGGCACATGCATTGGTTTTTACGCTGTATCCATTCCATTCTTTTCAACTAATAACGAAAACCTTAAAGAAGAAGATGGACAAAGATTGAGAGTAAGTGTAAACATTTTACAATTATTTCTTTTTTAATTCAGCAACTCTTTACATAGGCGTATTACACTAATGGAAGAATGTTAGTCAAGCTTGCTGAAGCTGTGGGACGTTTAGTTCTTGCAGGACGCGAACTTTCTCGGTTGGCTGGTAAAAAGATTTTAAAAAGAATTTAATTCAATCGTTTTATTAAATTTACATTTCTAAAAGGCTTTACTTCTCGAATGACGGAACTTATAAACGTTTTGAATGACATAAACAAGGGCATCTATGAAAGAACCATGGTTAATACTAGTAATAACGGAGAAGAAGATTTCGGACCAAATAAGGGAATTATTTCATTCCGGGATAATATTATTAAATTTGAGAATGTGCCCCTAGTTACACCAAATGGTGATATATTATTAAAGGAACTGACGTTTGAAGTAAAGTAAGTTATTTGATAATTCAAATTATTTTTTTAGGTCGAGAGTAAATCTCTAGTATTTATTTACACAAGTACTTAAATGTGATACTACGTTTTGCAACGAAACTTGATTCCATTTTGCGATAAAATTTCTATTCCTATTTCGTTACTTTCAGAAAAGTAACGCCACACAATATACTTGAAATGGTCAACAATTAGAAAATCCTCAGAAACAGTAGGTTTTTAATCAAATAACGATATAAATGATACGTTACAACGAACGGAACGGTTACAAAATTATAGAAGATACACGTAATTCACGCAATTAGAAATTTTAACTTCCTGTGCTCAGCTTGGAACTTTGCATACTTATGTATTGCTGATGAGAAAGCAATATTCTATTAAATTTATGTCGTAAAGTTTTAAACATATTTTATGTTAAACAATAAATATTTAATATGGAATACCCGCGACGAAGAACCCGAGCCAGAGAAAGAGAGGAATTCATCTAATTATAAAAGAACATCAAATTACATTTTTTTAAATTCCTCATTATCATGAAGATTGCCTAAGTGTATAAAATATTATTGTACATTGTAAATATGTTAAAATCGGTGAGCAATTTTAAATTACTTGAGCAATCAAAAAAATTGTGGTGTCCTACAAAAGGGCGACCTTCGGTTTCACGTTTTTTTCGAATATTTCCTACAATGTTCCCAAAGAATTTTAAATCTGTCTTCCTTCATGAAAACGCAACACTTTCACTTACAAACAAGGCGCTAGAATTTGGATCTTCCCAGTTTGATGACTTTCGATTGACTTTACAGTAATAAAAACTATTTATAAATACTAAAACTATGTTATTTACGAAAATGCATGTTTTATTTTTTATTATAACTTTATTATCTGGACATAGGTAAAGGACCTGCCAATAAGCAAAACATTTGAAAGTAGTAATTAAATGAACGTCATTTCATTATCTAGTCGGTTTGGTAATCCGATAACTAACAAAACAAAAAATAAAATATATTCGAGTAGTAACTCATCTTTTACCATAGCTTTTACTTAGCTGTGGCGACCCCTCTTCAAAGTGTGCACCTAAAAGTGTCGTAAAAATGAAGCGATGACGAGTATACTCACGAATCTTGGGTGGTTTCATTTAGAAACGAAAAAAACAACTACTTTGTTTACACAATTTTTTCATAATAATCTGGCCTCTAAATATTTTAAACATCTTGAAATTTACGAATATATTTTAGTTTTCACTAAAATTGTAATTTAAATAGCAAATGGCAACTACCTTTTACGCACGACAAGTATACTCGTCATAACACAAAATATTGCCATTTCTTCATAACGAGTATACTCGTCAATCACAGCTAACTGGTTAATCCATTTCTATTGCATTTTAGTCTGCAATATGCATCAAATTGCACAGTATTTTCCAGTATCTGCCTTTACACTACATTTTAATCTGAGTATATGATCTGAGCCATAACTGCTACAAATTTATAAAACAATCCAATTAAAATCAAACTACTATAAATTCATTTTTTTCCTATAAATTTTTTTTTTTTTGTTTAAAAAATAATCTAATATCAAACTATAACCATTAAGGACAAAGAAAAAACACCAAGAAATTCTTCGCGGTCTCCTAGAAATCGGCTTTTTCCACTTTTTGCGCTTTAAGGGCATGCACGGCAGAAATATCAAAATCATTGTATCTGAAAACAGGCATAAAAAAGAACGGAAGATGCCATTAAAATACTTTTCTATTTCTTAAAATTATTTAGAAAAATACAAGAACACATTTCCAAGATTTTGTAAGTGGCCATCTGTAAACTATGAGAAGGTTCTTGTAAACAAAAAATAAAACCATCAAAATTGGATTCATAGTTTATAATGTTTTGCTTGGAAAATCGTTCAATAAAGTTGAATAGGTGCATACACAGGGTTAAATTAATTTAAACGCTTTAATGATACAAACAAGTACATCGGCAGGCTTTCTTTAAGAGATATGCAATTCCACTGTCAAACCTCTCAAGACGCAAAACCTTACAAATGTCCAGACAGGAATGTAATAGTTACATAATTGATCTGTGCAGTGGAGGTCAATTGAATCCATCTTATGACAAGGTTAAAAGAAAGTTATGTGTCCATTTCAGTTATGTGTTTTAAAACGATTATTGCTTCCTGGGGAAAAACTAGTTCAACCAGACTTAGAGCTAATTTTTTAAGGTCAAGAGCTCGATGTTTTTAGCAATTTATATAAAAATTCAATAACTTATATAATAAATAATTTCAATAACACTAGTTACAAACACTCGAAGATTGCATAACCATTTTAGGATAGTTTCATATACTCTGTAACGCCTGTAAAGGGCTCAGTTCTAGGCCACGACAATCCGCTTAGTCCTGCAGCCCCCGTATACGGCTGAAATTCCTGTGATTGAGACAATTTGGCGAGCTTCCTCAGTCTCTAGGACCGATCAATCGAGTTGGCTGGTATTTAGAAACCACCAACTCCCGTCTTAATCACGCGACAATGGCACCATCTGGATTTTTGAATCATATGTCCTTCATTCACGGCTTCTTTGCTCTACACAACAGTACCAAAGTAAATCATTCATGGCACGTAGTTACATAGCTACAAGCATTTTAAGGGCATATTTTCTTTGCATGCGATTTTAGCAAGTGTACCCCTACTTACCGAAATGAAAGACGTTTCACGGCAAAAATATTAAGACCAAGTTACTTCTGTTCGCAAAAATCTAAAACTATGTGAATACAAACACGCCCAAAGAATGAAATATATGAAAAATAAATAATAAGTTTTGTAAAAAATCCCAATGTTTATAGTGAATTTAAATAAAATAAATGTTTTTAGGTCGGGTATGAATGTCTTAGTATGCGGACCAAACGGGTGTGGCAAATCTAGTTTATTCAGGATCTTAGGAGAGCTGTGGCCAACTTGGGGCGGTAAACTAACAAAACCACCACGAGGAAAATTGTTCTATATTCCTCAGAGGCCTTATATGACATTGGGAACTTTCAGAGATCAAGTATGTTTAATGATAAACTTGCATGAAATAGTGTAAATGTAAAACTAAAAAACTATATTTCAGATAATTTATCCACATACCCGCGAAGAGATGATACGACGAGGGAAAACGGACGCAGATTTGAAGAAATATTTGGAAGTAGTGCAATTAACGTATCTCTCTAATCGTGACTACGGCCTTGATGCCATTGAAGATTGGATAGATGTTTTGTCTGGAGGCGAAAAACAGAGAATTGCTATGGCGAGGCTATTCTATCACAATCCTCAATTTGCCATTTTAGACGAGTGTACCAGCGCTGTGTCAGTGGACGTCGAAGGAATAATGTACCAATACTGCCGGCAGGCGGGAATAACCCTATTTACAGTTTCCCATAGGAAGTCCCTATGGAAGCACCACGAGTACTTTTTGCAATTCGATGGCCGTGGAAGCTACGAGTTCGGTGCTATTGACCCATCTAAAGAAGAATTTGGCTCATAACGCTGTTACTTAAGGCCGACATTGCCGGATTTAACGAGTTAAGATCGAATCAACAGATATGGTGCTGGATATCATATTTCCTTAAATTTAGGAAGCCTTTCAATGTTTCTACTCCTAAATTATGTATGTACAGGTCTTAAATTAAAATTGTGATGAAGGAGTACAGCTTCTACTTTTCTGTTAAATATTTCCAAATATAAAATATATATTTTATTAATCATTTTTTTCAAATTACAATACTTGGTCTCTTCCATCGCCTACCGTGGGAAAGCACGCTGTTCAGTTAAACCGATGTAAAAACCTAAACCTAACCTAAACGCCTCGAGGGAAAAATAAAGCCGAAGTGTAACTCAAACACTTTATATATATGCTAGCTTTTGCCCGCGGCACCGCCTGTGGATCCATATCCATGTGTTTTATATTGAAAAATATTTATGTTGTTTCATATTCTTATTTATACCACATTCTTCGATTTATTAGGAGCCACAAAATGCAAACTTCTTGGAGAACTGACCCATAATTAATTGCAACATTTAATTGGCCATGAGACAAATGAACGCAACACGAATTGAAATATGAGAGCTGAAAGATATTTGCATTCGAAAGCGCTGCGTAGGCAGCTGATCGCGCGAGTAAACCGCGCGGCTATCTTCCCCTTACTGAATGAGTCGGTTTTTCTCCCGCAATCGCATTTCTCGCACCCTAGCGCCTGAACGCCACATGCCTTCCTTTCGCACCCTGCGCCAAACCAACGCATTGCGCGTGGTTTCCTCTCCCGCACATCGTGCCACTGTTGCGCCAATAATAGCGCTCTCTTGCGTGCCAGTTTTACGACACGCCAAAAAACATCAACCGCTACTCCGTAACGGCACATTTATTAGTGTGTCGTATTCTAGAACTTCCGGAGTAATTCCCCCCTCGCTCGTGAAAACTACATCAAAATCCATTCAGTAGAATGAGTTATAAACGAACAAACTGGACATGGTATTGCAAAAATATTGTCATATGTCTGGTAGCCCGCAATTAGGTGGAATTTTCAATTAATTACAATGATATCAATAACTAATTTAATAATTTTATTAATAAGGCAAGCCAGTGAAGAATTTGGTACTGCTTAATTCTTATAAAATTTTCTACGGCAATTGCGAATTTGCGATAAAAAATAATTAGGTTTCTTTAGGAAAGTCTGTTGCACTTGATTGGTGCACTACTCCTTTCCTTAATTAAATAGTAATAGTATAGAATAGGACGAACTATTTTGAGGAATATTAAATTTTAGACTGTTGGGTTACCACGTTATAATTAGGTTTAACAGCAGATCCTGGTCAGAAGTACCAAAATTGGGTTATTGTTTTTTAGTATTTCGGCGATTAATTCCAAATGTACTTCGACTTATTATAATATAATAATATGGATAATATACTAATCCAAATTGTTCTTAACTATTTGAATTTAAATATAACATTTCTAAAAAATTGATTTTTGTTTTCTTGCTTCCACATATTTTAAATATACAGGCTTATTTCGGGATTGTGGAACATAATTAGGCCGGCAGAATTCAGGCCAAAGTGGAATATTTCAAAATGTGTACATGTTTCAGCTCCTACTCTCGCCACATTTAGTAACTATCATATAGCACGTGATTGCTACCACAAATCGGAAACACATCATGCACATTGCTCCCAAAATGAGTACTATTCTATAATTTGGAAACGTCATATTGGTATTTGGCGGAAAAATCTTACGTAACGCTTATGTTCAGCCGAAATGTTCATCACGGGTCTGGCCCGTACTCTAATTATATAATTCTTGGAATGGATCACGGTCCTCTAGTTCGGGGGGCAAGGTCTTTTAATCGTTCAGGTGTGGAGTTACAAATCACAAAAGCTTCGACGGTCTCCAAAATATTATTAATAACATTCAAACATTTGCTACTAATACCTAGAGAAAATTGAATAGGGTCTTTCAGTTTCTAGTTCAGTTCCTTCAAATTTCCTCAAATAATCTCATGTGGCCCGTTTATACTTACACGCATTCTGTTTTACTACTGCTAAATTACAAAATTCATAATGGAACTCTGGGAATTAACCTACTTTCTTAGCCGTCTTTTTAAGAAGTGCATAAGATATTTGAAAGCTGATAATGTAAGTTCTACACTTAAGTTTAGTTTAACACGCGAGGCGGCTGCGAGGAAATAATGTCTATCATTTATTATTTCAAAAATACACGGCTTCTTTGATTGTATAAAACATTTCTATAAACATACATTTAAAAAGAGATTTTACTATATCTTGAATTGAAAGTAATTTTTTCGTTTTTCTTTTGACCACGTGCTTTCCAATGTTTCTGTACAGGGATTCAACCAAAAATGAGTGAAATCCTATAGCCACCCCACCTTTTGATTTGAAAGTTTTGAAACTATGTAGTGATTACACAAAATGAAAATATACTACATTTAAGAATCTTATGAATTTGATTGGTTTATCGGCGTGAAACCCAAGTCGTGCGGTAGCTACTAACTTGAACTCTTTTTCTTATTTGTTTTTTTAAAAGGTTTAAATTTTTCAATTATCTTTAGAAACACGATAAATAAATATAACTGTTGTATTTTGCACTAACCGTAAAGGAAAATTAAGAAATTTTTAGACATCTGCTTCTTCTGAGAAAGCCATAGGTGATTTTCCTTGTACTGAAATTTCATGGTCTTGTAAAAAACTAAATACATTATAATACAACAGAGGCGGTATATAAACCTCTTTTTTTCGTGCTCCAGATTTCTCACTTTTTCTTACTTTATTTAATTCACGCTTGTAGTAGCCTCGTAAATTATGTATTTTCTTTTTTAATATCTTAACGGTGGCATTTTCTGTATCCGTATCTGCATCTGTATCTTCCTCCTTATCTTCTATCCGTATTTTTACATTTTTCAAAGAGGTTTTTCCAAGAGTTTGATCGTTAGTTTTTTTCATTAGACAAATCATTGTTTATTTTGTATCCCACAATTCTGGAAGAATTTTGTAATTTTCTAGAAAATCTTTCCAAACTTCGGTATCAGTATTTCTCACTATGCACGTTTTCACAATTTGATGGTGATACATAACTAAGCACAGAGCACAAAGTTGCTGTAAATGCTCTACACGCAGTGCAACTTGTCAATGTAACTTATGCTCCGTCCACACAAAATTAAATTTCTTTGATTTCCACGCAACGGTTGCAGCCACTTACAAATTTTCTTTGCAACTGCGCTATTCACGATACACACGATGAAGTCGTCATCGACGGACAATGTTCACTAGTCCTGTGGCGAGTCTGTAGCTCGAGACTAGCCCAAGCCTAACCGAGCCTCTGCAGTGGACCTGCAAGGAATAACTCGTAGAGTTGTGTTGGTGCCAAGATTGTTGCTACATTGTTCTTGTGCTGATATTGCTCCCACTTTAATTGATTTTTTTCTAATATTCCTAGTATTACTTAGTGCAGCTTGATTGAATCTTTATTAATTAGACGTTGTTAATTTAAGTACTTACTAACCTTTATTATAATCGCGATTAGTAACTAAGAAATTTGAAGTGATGAATTGTTAGTTATTACCAGTAATTCTATATATAGTGAATTTTATTAAGTTGGATTAAAATTAAAGCCCTAACTAAACTTACCTGGTTATTCCTGCAAGTCAAACTCACATTCATATGAATATTAACACTAGATTGCCGGATGACTCAATTTGACACAAAGGAAAAGAAAGTCTTCCTGTGTGAACGAAATGAATTTAAAAAGTAAAAGACTAGCATCTTTTCAATATTACTATATTTTAGTTTAAGGATTCCTGTAGTACATTTTAAAGTGAGAACAAATATCTGGTAATTGAAATATTTATTTCATCATTTCTCGTCAAATTCTTGAACAACTCGACCGATATTTAATTTACTAGTTTATTTTCCCGAAACTAACTTAACTCTTTAAATGTTATTCACATCGATTTTCTTAAATGAAAATATCCGGTTTTCTGTAAATATTTTTCCCCATTTCTGGATAAAACGGTCCTTCCTGCCGTAAAAGTTAAACACGTTCATGTCCACGCTGCAAAAAGTCTATAAATCCTTATACATTTAATATTCCTCCCCGCATCTACATCCGTTTTCAGAAAGCATTAAGGTCAAGATTATATTAATAAAATGGCGGTAATTTACCATCGATTAATTTCTTCAGCAATTTTCTACAATAATGAGATAAATCGAGCATTCGTTTGCTACCTTCTCCTTTTTCTTTCCAAATGTTTTTTATTCTATGAGGTCTCAGCCAAATAAGAAAACCATTAAAATGCGAATTAAAACAAATATCACGTACACTTCCATGTGATTAAAATGAAACAAAATCTTATACAAGACAAATATAATATAAAACAAAAGATTAACCTACAACTAATTTTAACAAATTAACAAGGGGCTTCTCTCTGATTATCGGAAAAACAATAGTGCAGCAAAGGTGACCTAGACATTGTCCAAAAATGAACGAAGTTACTACAAAATTTTAACAATGAACACAAGATGCAATAACAAAAGGAAAGTAGTTCAATAAATCTAGACGAAATGCGATTTTTTGTACATTTAAGACGATTTCCAGGCAACAGAGTTGCTACAAGCTGTATTCTTTGTAATGGGTTAAGCTATAGGGACGTCTTTATGCTGCTGTATCGACCTCTTCTACAATGTGGTTTGGCGATACCTCACTAGGTGATGCCAGCGGAGCGATAGTGCTTGCAGTCGCTGCAGCGGCTGTAGTGGGGGCGTTAGCGCTGGATGAATTACTGGTCGTGCTGACCACCCTGGCGCCATAAGGCGCGCCCTTCATCTTACGAGCTTCGCGACGCTGTTTTCGTTGCTGCATGACTAGTCTCAGCTGATCCAATTTGCACTTTGTTTTATTATTCTCAATTTCTATGCTACATTTACTGCAAATGCTTTTTGGTGGTGCATCGCTGCTCAAGTCTGTTGAGGAGGAACCGCGAAAACTGCAAGTGCACGAGTTTCTATTGTCCGTTGTGCTTATTTCGGTCGACGAGTTATCCAATATGGCTGCGCTCCCAACGGGAGAAATTTCTTGACAACCACAAGAAGAAATGTGACAATCTCCAGTTCTATGACACGTATCAATGTGCGAAACTGATGAGGGTGTCCCACTTGAGGCTAATCCAGTGTAATGACCTCCACATTCCCCATATACACAGGTACCTGCTTTGGAGCCATTCATGCATTTCCCACAGGAATCATAAGGTGCTGATGTCATCGACTGATGTTTTATGGTTGACTAAAATAATAAGTAACATTAATAAAAATACACGGCAATTAATGCAAATTAAAAATTATACAGAAAAGCAAAAGTTTCCTAAATATAATACCTTCATTATTTCGGTACTTTATAAGGACTACTAAATAAATATGGTGTTAAGAGGCGAGCTGATACGAGGTTAGACTCAAATCAAGTAGACCTTGCAAATAGTAAGTCAGTTTTTGAAAGAGGATACGTCTTTTCCATTATAATGAGAAAAAAATTCCGTGAATTGTTCGGAGTTGCAACGACAAAACTGCTCGAACGGCGTTGCGATATATTCCTTCATCCATCCTATTCTCCAGACCTTGTGACTTTTACCAGTTTGCTAATATGAGGGAAAAAAATTCGTAGGAAAAAAATTCTCACTGAACGAGGAGCAAAGTGTGCACACTTAATTCAAATTTTTTTAGCATAGAAAATTAAAAAGTTTAATGAAATTATCGAGCATTGTCATTTAATGAATTTGGTTGTATTGTTCAATATTATGCATTATGCTCTGCAGTCTACTTTTGCACTGCTGCACTGCACATAATACAAAAAAAGCAACCAAAGGCCCGACTCACCTCTACAACTGAAATTTGAGTCGACATCAATCCTTTATATCTATTTAACTTTGCATAGAGACCTAAACAAATTTTGGACTTTAGCAGAGTCAAAACTTACTTAGTTATTGATATAGATGTTCTAGTCCTGCCAAAAATGCTAGCGTCAGTAAGTGGCATCAACATAGGGGAAAAATTGTAAAAGGAATGGGTATGATGGTGGTTTTATAATCATGCCCACTTTTCTTAAATTTTCGAGTATATTTTTATGAATCACCATCAGGTAGTGTTTAAAAAAACACAATTTTTACGTAATATTTATAAATCTGTTTTTGAAATATAATTTTTGTATAGTATAGCTTTTGTAAATAACTAAATAAATAAATAAAAAAAAAACAGTATGACAGTTTCTTCACCTTTCCAACAATCGTATCAGTAACGACATTATACTGCTATGGATATAGCACAATTATAACCTACACTGAACTCATAATGTTCTTTTGATATCGCTTCCAGATTTTTATATAAAAACCATAAGATGTTCAAAGTAAAAATACTGAAAATACCCCAAGAAAACCTGCAATACACGAAGGAGGATATTTTTAAGTTTAAATGCTAAAAGCTTCAGTAAACCAATCCTACGAATAGATCCAAAAATCGGTTTAGTAGAAAACGCGTTTAGCAATTTCCGTAAAAGTGATACAAAACAACACTTTTAAGGCGGCATAATTTTGCTAATTCAATTGCACTATTATACGCATTTAAATATTTGTAATAAATGAGAAAACCATTTGAATACCTTAAATCAGGATGGTATACCCTTTGAAAAGAATAAAGTATTTAAGTTATTAAAAGAATTAATTCATTCAATGCTTGGGGTTTACGTTTTGTTCGATCTCTACAAACAAAACACCCGATTTCAGAACAGACTCAGAATTTTACTTAAATAAAAAAATATATATCTTAGAGCAATAGCTTATAAAACAAATTATTTTGCATTTATCAAATCGTTCCCCAATTCTAAAAGTGATATATCTAGTAATAATTTAGATATAAAAAAAACCAAAACGCGTACATGTGCTCGCCCGGATGTCCACGTGTTGATAAAACAAGAAATAAAAACAAGTTTTTATCGTAAATAACAGTAATAAACATAAAAAGCATATAATACAAACCTGTTTACTATTCGATTTAGTAGGTGGTTCAAAGCTTATTCTTGCCCCTCTACTGTACTGAGGCGTGGCGCTCAGAAGATCATTTAGAATATGTATGACCGTTGATATATCACGTTTTGGCCTGCCATAACGATCTTGAAGTGCTGGATTTAACGTTCCAGAAAATGTCCCCGAATAGATTCCTTTACCATGATTTTTCATAGACTCTATGACCGCTCCTGATCCACTTTTTCTTGGCGCCTCTTCGCTCAGATCTACTTTATTTGTAAAAACCTCCTTTGATAGCTTCCTCAACGTCTGAGTCAAATTCCGTGAAGCTTCCGCAAGAGCTCGGCTATCTGTTGCACTTATGCTGGAGACGGGTTCTTCTACGTCACAAATTGAATCAGAAGAACTGTTGTCAGACACTGTTGACGCTGAAGGGACGCCTACTTCATTATGAACACGTACCTTCTCTGGTCCGTTCATGTTTTTTCTAAGCACATTATTGGACGAGTGATAGTGCCGATGTTTTGATCTTCCAATCGGATTGTTTGCAGTTTTATGAAGAAGTGAAGAGCTGCTTATTTTAACATTTGGGGTGCTGGTCGCCATTGCTCGCTCGGGTATATCGCTACTTACATAGCTCGGAACTTCATGTCGAGACTGGCATTGATTTATCTCACAGTTCTTGCTATTATTATCTAATCTCTTACAGAGACATGAAGTTAGTTTAGCAGAAATAGGATCTGCGCAGCTAGGAGTTCTGTCCGGATTCGAGTTACTTGTTGCTTCAGCTCCAAAATGATTACTTATGGGAATGTTTTTGAGAGGAGTAGTTTTAATAGGACTTGATACAAGATTAGATAGTGACTTTATTGGCGACTGCTCTAAGAGTGAATCGTTATACGATGTATTTAAAGATGTTGGGCAACAACTTGTATTCCGAGTTTCGTCGCTAGTACAGCTGCTAGCGGAAGGTTGAGCAATGGATATACTCTTTACGATATTCTGCAGACTCTCAAAATCATGCTTAGACAGAAATGAATTTAATTCCCCTCCTTGGGTTGCAGTATTGTTAGAGGTGGACGATCCATCTGTTGAGATCGAAGTAGACAACCTCGATGAGCTATCTGTACCTATTGAACAATTATGGCGATTATGTGCGTCAATTTCGATTTTTCTGGATGAGGTTTGAGTTTGCGTGCTATTAAGACTGGGAGTGCAAGAATTTCCTGATGTTACACTTGTAGATCGACTATTTCGCTGAGTAGACCTTGATCGCGAGCTACCGTGAGAAGGGCTTGTTGGATTTACTGTACTCAATTGAAGTTGTATCAACATCATGTGATCGCCCAAACGCATACTTAAATTAAGAGGTGTTTTGCCACTGAGAAAGTCATTGACTTGAGAATCATTTAATGATTCAAGTGCTTGCATTACTGTGTTTTCAGGACGCTGCGCCTACAAAGAAAAAACATCCTTAGTTAGCAAACATTACAACGACAAAATAACAACAAATATATATTTTTAAATTAAATCCTAGTAGTTCTCATAGTTTAACGGATATAATTCTAATTAGAAAATAAAAATAATTTGATATCAAAGTAAATAGAATTTGAAAATTAAAAATACACTTCATTTTTCCATTAAATTGTCTAAAAATGGATTTTGATAACAAACAAAAATCCTCAGGGACGCAGCCAACAAAAATCTCAGGCTTTCGCTTAAATCTATGCGAACTTTCGCAAATTCCTTAGAAACTATTAATCCGATTCCATATCACTCATAAAAATAGGTAAAATATCGTAGAGATAAAAGTTGACCAATTAATCAAGATGACTACATAATGAACCTTTATTGTTATTGACTGATTTCAATGTTAATTTTCGTCGAAACCGGCACTTTATTCGTCAAGCATTTCTTATATATTTATATATAATGTTTTCTCCATACTTCCTTCCTCTTTGAAATCAACAGACATTTTAATTAGTATTTAGAAAAGTTACACTTTTGCTTCCCCCTTCGGTTTCCAATATAAGAATGGTTTATTTATATAAATAAATTGGAAAAATCAAAGACGCATTAGGTACTTAAATCTTAATGATATCAAAAATTTGCTAAAACTTGGGTCAAAGATCGCTTGTGGCCATGAATGTAATTTCACCAGTATGTCTTGGATCGCCGAAGCTCATGCCTCTGAATGTGATTTAGATCTGACGGAATTTGTACCTATATATGTACACATTAATAATTTTCCTAATAAGAATTAGTTAATAAATAACTATCCAACAAGACTTTGCAACTGAATAAATTTTAAACAGACGCTATTATCTAAAAGAGGTAAAAACCAAGTAAAAAATTATTCGACAAAATATAAAGAAAATGACTCGAAAGTGAAAGTCGGATGGATCTTTGAATATTTTATATATTACAAAAAAGTAAAAACGAAGATTAGGGAATGGCTTATATTATTATAATGACTCATCGTATTTGCTTTATGTTAACGTATTACAAACAGTTTTAACGAAATTAATAAAAGTGCGACATAAGCTTACACATTTCTTAATATTGAGATGATACCTCTGTTACTCAAGGGACGTATAAGTTAATTATTTTTCTTTAAACAAATTACTGAATCATTCATAAATATGTTATTAAATATTGCAAGTGTTCATCTATTCGCCTATAACAATTTTTAAGTTTAACAAAACTATAAGGAGTACACCATTCACCAGGTCAAGGTAAACGCGATGAACAACTAAACACGTGCAAGAAATACTGACAATTTTGATACTAGTGATTATTAATTTATTTAATGGGAGGTTAACGGAATTGCGGCCAATACTACTTTTTATGTTTAAGTTAAACCTGATATTCAAATACCTCTTAGACACATGCATGAAAAAAAAACTAAAGTAAAAATTTACAATTCAAAGTAGAAAAATGAAAACCTGATGTTGGCCGTACAAAACATCTATAACAATCATCACTGCAATAAATATTTACATTGTTTGGTTCTTTTTACACCAAATTAAAGGAAAACTTTTTTAATTTACAGTGTTTATTATTTAGCCTTTACACAATGACTTACAATAGAACAAAGCAGGATTGTATTAACAGTTTAAAAATAGTATTTCTTTAATATCCACTATATGAAGGGTGGGCCATCGGCTTGTCTAATATAAACACTGTTCAAAATTTGATGATTTATTGAAAAGAATAAATCTTCCGATTAGTTATGAAATATAATTTTATTCAAATGGCCGCTTCGGCAGGCTTGGCAGTAACCTATCTTGTCAACCCAATTTTGTAGTACCTTATCAATGGTTTGGAGCCTTATTTCACGAATAGCTCGATCAATATTGTGCTTAAGTGCCTGAATCGTTTCTGGGTTGTTAGTATAGCATTGATCTTTAACGGCACCCCACACAAAAAATGGCGTCAAATCGCAGAGCAGATGCGGTTGGTGCGTTATTTCGACAGAAATTTCTTTTAAAAATTCGCATTGTTTCGGCAACACAGCAGCGGAAATAAGTTTTCAATATTTCCCAACGATACTCAAATGTAGATCAATTCATTTCTACCGCAGAGATATGATACTGTACTTCTGAGAGAACATGTAGTTTAAGAAGAAACCAGCCGATGACCCATTCTACACATATATGTATATAAATCTTTTGCTATAATTTCTACTCTGTGCAAAACTCCAAGAAAAAAACAGAATTCGTTGAAACAAAATCCTATATGTTTTTTATTGTATACAAGGGGATTATTACTAATTTACTTCAAAGGGAGTTTATACCCATTTTAATGACTCCTAACCCTTCCACGCTTATTCTATGAAGAACTATAACATTTTAACATTAAAAAATACACTCTATTTACTAATGCATTGTATGATTTCATATACTATGACGTAATAGAAACCAAACATTGAACACAATAAATCTGCTAGATATATAAAATAAATTTTTTTAATTGCCTAATCATTGAATTGGCTTTTGGAAGTATTTTATGAAAATAAAACTTCGACCAGAATGATTTTGAGATTGTATTACTAGAGCGGTAATGTACAGATAATTTGGATTTCTACCAAACCTACAATTTTGAGATTGAGGAATTTTAAAAGTACTATAATTTTTTGCGAAAGCTTCTTTGATTAATATTGAAATTTGCAACATCTGACAATAATTTTTTTAATAACGTAAACAGCATACAGCAACAGATAGGAGACACAGTCAACCAGCAAATTTTGGAACCGCTTTCTAATTATTCAATGGTTTTTGATAATGTTCTTTATAATATTTGAACAAAATTATGGAAAATATGAGTAATGTACAAAATTTAAATGGAACTTATGTGAGCATATGTGAATTTACAATTCTCTTACTCTTACTTACAATAAAATAGAGATTATGAAAGTCTCGTTTTGGTTAAACAGTTTTCAAAATAAAATAACCTTTTTGGATGGTCTATAGGTTTTAAAAACTCAAACCAAAAATTAGTAAAGAAAGTTTGGAGTAAGAAAGAGATTCCTTTTCGCTAGCTGCTAAAATGGACCAGCTAAGAAATTGCACAATCCTTATTTATTTGGCATCAGTAAATCCTCTATAATCAGTTTCATTTTATATAATTTTACCCAATGCTTAAGTGCTTAGAGGTGCGTTTAAGAGATATGCAATTACAAACATTTCAGCAAAAATTGCAATTATCTTCTTTACGATTGAAATAAAAATAAGCAACAAAACATATTTAGCCTCACTATTCGAAATATAATTTAACACTGGGGAAAAAACTACAAAAACATTTCAAATCGAAAGGGCAAGAACGGTCTTAGCAACAGTTTTCCCAATATTGCTTAGACCGTTCTTGCTCTCACTACTACTTGCGCTACAACAACACAAAAAATATATTTATGACATGATATTCTGTCCAAAGCTTTTAAAGCAAACGAGGCAGTTATAATAGTTGAATATGTGCACATTGAAAATTTTCAGGCAAAGTAGCTGTTTAACAAAACGTACCTTTACTTTACCGCTTGCACTGATTAATATATTTACTAAAAATAATAACACTCAATTCAAAACCGAAATCTAAGAAATTGATAAAAATAAAATAAAATTAATAAATGTAACTGTTTAAGATAAAAACAATAGAAACCAATTATTTATGTACATATTAATTAAAATTGTTGACATTTACTAAATATGAATATTAGATCATTAAAACCTTAATATTAATTTGTGCACATTTGCAAATATGTATATTTGTTTATAAAAAAATCGATCGGAAACAAATCGAAATTTTAAATTGTAATTTTTAAAATTAAAAAATAGAAAAAAAAAACAGATCACGGGAACTAAATTTGCTCATCATACTCATATTGTCTTGATATAAATTGACTATATAAATCGTGCATGCAGTCTTAAAATTTCAATACACGAGAAATAATTTACCACCTAAAAACAATAGAAGAGTGTAAAATGAATCCATCTCACAAATCGCCGTCTACTATGGAAAAATGAAAGATGCCTTTAAATTCAAACGTAGAGATAAGCCGTTGTAAAAACTTCTAATTCTAATTGTATTGCGATATACATATTGCAAAATCTTTTATCATATTCTAAAGGAACTACATTAACGCCAATCCGCGTTTTATTAAAAATGTAGCAACACCTCGATTCCATTCTTGGACTTTAGAATTCTTTGTCCAATAAAAAACAAACTAGGGAAAGTAAGAAAGAAGTGTAAAATGTATAGTGCTTAGTTTTCTAATAAATTTAATTTCTTGAATATAACGTTTTCATAAACCGTTTACTAATTTTTGTATATTTTTTAATTTATGTCTTCAATAAAATGACTACGCAGTTTTCACCTTTTCCTAAAATTCAAATATGGTTGTAAACATATTTTTCATCATATCTCCGAAGGATTGCTTTTTATATCCTGTAGAATAGAACAAAGGTGTATGCACCGCACACAATGCTTCAACGTAGCCTTGACTTTCCACCGAGGTGTAATGAGAAATAGCATGAGCGATACGAGAAGAAAAAAACCATCTCAACCAGAACTTCGTTTTGTGTTTTAGTTTGTAAATTTGCTTTTTTGTTCTCCGGTTGATAACAGAACTATTATTATTATAAAAATAAACTGAGAACCAGCGCTAATACACTAAAACACGATAAGGACAAACATGAAAATGCATGAGTATTGTTTTTAGGTATAATATTAAGTAGTATTAATATGTTTCTGTATTTACCGATTTTAAAGAATACAAGGTTTTTTACTGATTTCAATAAATTACAAAACTGTATTATACATAAATTTACCAAATTACTTATGAACGATTAGTCAAATATAAAGTACTTTGCGTTACACAGAACATATTTTGCCAACAGACCTGCATGAATATCAGAATTTCAAGATGTTGCATTCAATATGGTAACCACAAACTCTGTAGCGATAGGATTTTTTAAATAATACAAACTTAATTTCGAATGTAATTTATTGCCTTTTTGCCTTCAAAATTCATTTTATTAAATACGGCCACAATCTCAAAATTGTATTTATGATCCCTGATTAGATTTCTTACCTATTCACGGCTTTAATTCCACAATACATTTTCTTTCTAGGAATGTTTTAAACGTTGGTCATTTTATACATTTTTACATACATTTTATTAGTGTACGCGAAAAATTCCACGGTACTAAAAGTCCTAAGCACACATTCCTAGTCGTATTATTCCATGCAATTTCAAATAACATTTTCCAAAAGAAATGTGTTTGAATTAATATTCACAAGCAGTCTCCCCCTAATTCTAACCCTATTAAAATTTATTACTTACCAAAAGACCAGTTTCCACATTAGGAATTAGTATAATTTTGGAGCCATCAACAAGTCCATTATCTTTTAGATTGCCATCTTGTAGTTCTCTGCAAGAGAAATTTATTTTTATCATTTACCGAATTAAAAGCTTTCATTTTTATGTTCTTCAAAACCTTTACTTTTTAGTTTGTTTTAATATTAATCCATAACATATCAATGAACTAAGGCAATTTAATCCGACACCATTGAGACTCTCGAACGAAATTCGAAGGAGATTATGTTACTCGTGTCAAATCGAACACTACGACGTGTAATCCCTCCCGCTGTCGCATCACAGGAGTCGCGGTGGGAGATATATGCATTCAGAGATGTACCGCATCCAAATGAACAACAGAGTTGTGAAGTAATTTTTTAGAAACTTGCCGAATAATAACGATTTTGTTCTCTGTTATTTACATTTATGTTATGACACGTGTAACTCAACGCTCCGCGTGTATTTCCAAAATATCTTTTGATAAATACCCTTCGAAATATTCCAGATTCTCAAAACTCTCTAGTTAATTGTGATTGCATTGATAACGAATTTATTAGAATATAAAATATAGTTTGCGGAAATATTAACAAATACACAACAGCCCACTCATAGCAGAACCGTGTGGTAAAACCACGTGCCAGAACTAGAAATTATTGACCAAGACACTGGAGCGTAAATATGGACGAGCTGAAGTTGAATTAGTACTTTGTTGCTTGATTATTGACATAAGTATTTACAACGAAAACTAACAAATTGTGTAGACAAACGAGTGTTTACACGTTCAAGTGTAGATATAATTTTTTTTGAGGAAAAATTAGACTTCTGCTTTTTCAAAAATTTAATTTTCATTAACAGCGTAAAAACCACATTTAAAAGAAATTTGGTGAGCGCTTCTTATATTATATTATTTTATATGTGAAAAATTGAACCTGAACGACATATTTATAAGAGACACTTTTCTGTTATCAAGATTATAAAACAAAAAATTCAGTTTAGTTTTGTTTAGTTTTTACAATACTAAAATGTGAATTAAACTCGACATACAAAGTAAAATTTTGCTCTTATAGCCTTTTACAATAAAAGAAGGTACAAAAAAAGTGTACATGATTTAGGCATCAATTTGTAAAACATAAACAAACAAATATTGAAATAATATACACCCAATTCTATTTATCAGGTATTATGTTTATATTTTTACTCGATTTATTTATTCTAATATGATTTGATTTGATATAACAATCACCCAAATTATTTAAAAAAATTGGCAAACACCATAAAAATGATAAGATACTAAAACGAATTTATATATGGTTTGTTTTATTTTCTTCACTTTTTATGTGTGGAGCCAATCTCTATTTTTTCATAGACACAGTGTATTTTTTACACTTTTTCTACACGAAACGAATCCATACATCATGTGAAAGCAGAATTGGGTGTATCTTAACTATACTCATCAACCTATTTTGAATATAATTCTTCAACGAACGTAAAATTTAAGTTAGCCTTAGCCGTATTTTCGCCTGTCACTGGTGTGTCTCTAACAATAATTCAGTTACAAGCATTTGAAATAATGTGAAACCATAATTCTATTTCTATTCTGGGAAAATTTATAAATAAGCCACATGACCAGAGGCAAGTAAAGATGCTCGGTAAAGTTCTAACCCCCTTAATTTGAAATCCTAACAAAAGAGCAAACACATTTCATGTCGTGAATCGTGGTAATTTAATTAAAATATATCACTAAAAACTATGGACAAAAATACATACATCATATCAGGAGATCCTGGATCGAGTTTTCGAGTTTTTAATTAAAAATTTTGCGTTATTTACTTAAGTTTAACAAAACATATTTAAAGAATATTGTTTTTTCACCAAGTTTGTTTTTTTTTTTTATTAAAAACCGAAATAGTTTGTACTTTCGTATATTTCTAAATCTCAAAGAGCTTCGAAGAATAAAGTTAAATTTAATGCAATAAAAGCAATAACAACAAACAGGATTTAACATAAATTCACGCAGTTTAGTATACTGTGGCAAGAATCTTTTTGGCTATTGCCTTGTACAACCTATGCCCGGTCATATTCTTAATACAATTAGGAAACAAAAATAAAATGAAAGGGTGTCTTGTATTATTATATTATTTATCATAAAAAAACAGTAATTGTATATTATTTATTGAATTTAAAAATACAAAAATTAAATTACTAATTAAATTATTTACTAATTATTGAGTTACCTAATAAAACTATTTTGGATTCTTAATATAACGATTTAAAAAAATGATTTTCACGTATAATATTTTGATGTAAAAGCCCGCGACTACGAGTATACTACAAGTTAAAGTTATCAGTGGTTTACAAAAGTTTGAAAATGTTGCGCCATTCAAAGGTGATGAATCACTAAATGCTCATAAGAACAAAATAAAAACAAATCTGAAAACCAGTGTTACGAATTTGTTCGTTGTTGTGTTGTTTACACAGGTCTAGAAAATTTACCTCTTTCAAGAATTTTCTGCTTGTAAAGTACCTATTATAGGTAATTTTGGCGTATTGAATTCTGATATGGTACTTATTCTTCGCCATCACGTATGCTTCTTAAAACGGTTATTATTAAAATAAAAAATCTACATAACTAATGTATACAAACTGGTTTTTAAAGTGGATTTTAGGTTTACAACAAATCTAATTGGCTATTTAAATGTATTACAAATCCTTGTAGTGCTTTTTTCGAATTTCTTGGAAGGTTCTTTTTAATGATTTTTGCTTATGTTAGTTAGTCGCGCCTTCCCGCTTTAACGTCCAGCAAGAGTGCGCAATTATGTTAACATTATCTTTGTGTCTTGACATTTCTAAAGGAAATCTAAGCTTCCTTTGTAGCTTCAAAGTCTTTATCTTTCATTAATCTTCGAATATCTGAGCCTACAAAAATTCTTTCCTTCAGTTTGGACTCTTATAAGGACGAAAACTTCTGGCAGAATCGAAAACTTCTTTTCTTCCCCTTAGACTATAGATGCAATTTTTCCATGCAAATGGTCACACTTAATGGAGAACCTATCACTTGTCCTGACTTGCAATAACTAGTCCCAAATAAGTACAATCGACATTTTCAACAAAGCTTGTTATATTCCTTCATTGTTTTCTCGCGGTGAATTTTCCACAGATACAACAAAAATTGTCAGGTGAATTGTTACAATTCCTTGAACTTGAAGCTATTTTCCGACTTAAAAAAGCAAATTTATTTTTCACAAAAAAGGTATGATGTCGATTTGATATGAAAATTTCTAGCTTCATAAATTGGTGATTAAGTAATATTCATTAGAATATCTATCTATCCTGTCGTTAATAAATTGAAAATCGAAATCTATAGGAAACCGTGATTCAATTTCTGACAAGTTTACCCATGCAGACATGTGTTACCGAATCAAATCTAAAATACCAAAACTTTATGGAAATTTGTACCGAATTTCAAATGTTTATCGTTGTTTATGCATTGTCTTTAAGAGGATATCCCCTTCGAATGTCACAAAAATTTCAGATCCAATTTTAAGAATAAAACAAAACTGATCGACACTGCTTGCCAATCATCATCTAAATACCCTCTATAAAAAAATTTATAATAGTAATAAATGAAAAAGAATAATTAAAAATCTCACAGTATTATATCCACATTTAGTAAACTCATGAGTTCCAAGTAGAATGAACGTTGGTAGCAAGACACAACTATTTAATGAACGACTGAGAAAGCCGCCATACGGTTTAGAAATGTTCTGTTTTCTGTTTATAAAAGCTGATGAAACGTTACACGTATTAAATCTTTGTAGATTTCCTCCAATATTTTCGATAAATTTTACATTTTCAGCTTTGAGTTAGATACTTTTAGCTAAATTTAACACGAAAAATTCGTTATCTAACAAATTAACACATTCGCGACCGGCAAATTTTTTATATTTTTAATACTGGGTACCGGCGAAAATAATGAAATTCTGAAGCTGGTTGTCGCAAACTTGTTTCGTTAAGGCGAGGATAAAAATTATAAAATTTGTTTTGAAATATGAATGTTGTAAATATGTGTTGTTTAAAATAAAAAGATTTTCATAATTTGTATACTTGCTCTTTAGGTAGATAATAGACCACTTGTTATTATTATGCTTACTTTATTTAAAATTGTACTACATGCGTTTTGGTGAACAAGTACAAGTATGAAAGCACTCAATTATCAAAATACAACCAAACACAACTTGCAATTTTTACCACCTAAATAAAACACTAACGGAATTATGTAAATTACTTTTCTCTCTCCTATTCTAATTTGCTTATCCATTTTATAGGAAATTATAACACATACCTATGATAATGTTCCAGCATTCAGAAAAAAATTGCAGGACGTGAATTTACGTCAGTGGCAACCAGAAATAGAATTTGAAAAGATGTGAATTTAGGTCAGCGGTCACGAATATGTTAACATTCCATGCATGCAACAATAAAATTATTGAAGTTTGGACTTTTAAACTTCTAAATAAGGATATATTTTAGTTATATTATTAATTAATAATTAATTTCTGCAGTATGTTAAAGTAAGAAAACGCAAAAATGTTATTCAATTGATATCCATTCTAACTAATGATGAAACGACAAGCCGGCTTGCAACATTTTAAACAAATTGTACAATTAATAACAGTGTTAAAATTACTGGCTTAACGATAATGACTCGTATAGTATTTTTCTCAGCTCCAGTTTTATATCAAATAAGATTCATAATCTATAAATTATCCCATGTTTGCAATTTCACCAGCGAGAAGTAATATCGAGCAGATAGACGAATATTAACTAAATCCTAATTAAAACAAAATATGGTCCGCTTTGTTTTTTCTAAATTTCCGCATTCCTTATTCGCTTTTTCCTTATTTCTCTCCTGTTTTAAAGAAGGATGTTCTTGCATACTTTACAAAACATAATTTTCTGGAAGACTGTTCGGATGGTTTAACATTTTCTAATACATAGTGTAGAGAAAATATCTATAAATTCTTACATTTTATACACGCACCTTTCTGAAATAATTTTCTCTTAAATTCAGAATTCCCAAAGTTTTTAAAAAAAAAACAAGAATGCTAATCAGTGAAATTCATTATAATTTTAGTATACATCTCCACCGTACTTTAATTGCTTACTTTCTAAATTTGAAATAAGAGAAGCATGCAATTTTTAATCGGTTATAATACATGACCATTCAAAATCGTATACAAAGTAAGAATATTTGCCACTGCCTCTGGTTTAAGTAATTTGACTCGCATTAGGAACTGTTCTGGATTGAATTTTCTACGTATTTTTTTCTTACTCAGAATAGTATTTATTTTATCTCTTCCCGGTCATTGGAAGTTATGTTACATTGTAAACCTTGGTCGTTTCAGAAAAAAAAAAAACACTAAAAATGGGTTTTTCTAAGCTTCTTCTGTTCGCAACTCTGGAAATTATCCAATTAACTTAAAATTCAAGAAACTGCATGAATTTCTACTATAATAGTTTCTAAACATAGCAAAGCGTCAAGCCTTTTGGAAAATTCACTTTCAATAGACAACATATGCGTTATTATTCACACACAATTAAAAATCGTTTATCGGTAAAAAACAAAGTGAATATTGTTCTATAAAATAGAAATAGAGCGCAAAAGCGATCGGGTAACTTAGACAAATAAGGAGGTAATGGACCGACCTGAATAAAATTTGTTGTTAATTTTAACCTTTTTTAAGATAAAAGCGAACATACCGCTTTTAAAAAATGTTGAGGTAAACGTACATAATTACGGCTTAGTACATTATTACAGCTTATTTCTTTATATTTATTAAAATAAGGGATCGGTAAAACATTTCGATTAATCAAAAATCGCAACACAAATTTTATCACTTATTTGACCAATCATTTGCGCTTTAATAGCATCACCATAGATTTTGTGAACACAGTAAATGCGTTCTCTTACCAGTCGATGACTGAGCGTCGTGTGCGATAATGTGATAAACGTGACAACAACGGCTCGAGTAAATCTTCGTAAGGTCATACAAAATAAAATGTAAGTATTTTTCAATTGAGTATTCATTTAAAGATTAATTACAGCCTATTTGAATTGTTTTTGCCATTATCAAGTTCACTATAATACTTTTTCAATCTAAAAAGCAATTTTATAGATGAACGGTAATATGTTAAAACTTTTTATATGAAGTACATTATTCCGTTCATGGTACATTACTGTACCTGTAGGAATTACATTATTTTATATTATTTTTATTTTGATCGAAATAATGTAAATAAATAAGATATTTTTATTTTCGTGCCTTTAAATGAAATTGTAAATAAACAAATGACATAATCACGTACTAGTATTTTATTAATTTAGTTATAAATAATTACTATTTTAAATAAATTCTGACGTTACGGCATTTTTATTATTTCATTGTTTTCAACAATTAATACAAAAATATTTAAATCGATCATAGCATTTAATGAATAGCAAAAAAGCACGAAGTGAAAACAATGCAAATGAGTGAAGCAAATTGGCGGTGGCCTGATAAAGATGATATCCTTGTCTACACTGCTCAAGATCTTCTTAAAAAACTGAACCTTCCAGTATTATTTAACAACAGTGAAATCTTTCCATTTAATGATTTAAACTAAGTTTTTGGAGCTACACAATAGCCAACAAATTTTGAACACTTAATATTTAACGTTATTTAAACAAAAGATTCAATTACAAAATGATTATTTTTGATAAAAATATTATCACCTAGAAATAGTGAAGATTATTTATTAATTTTGCTAAAAATAAACGTTATCTACTAAGTGTTAAATATTGGTAGTGTCTGTCCATCAGTTATAAAAATTTTAATCGATATAAAATTAAAACAATAAGAGAAATTATATTAAAATTTCACTCAAGAAAACTTTAAATTGATCAACAAAAATACAACACTAAGATGATAATAAAAAATTACTTTATATCGATTTATGAACACAATTATAATATTTTGAAATGAAAAATTGTTGATAAATAAATAATTTTTACTTATAACACGTTTTATAACTACTTTTTTAGTTCTCTGTAAAGGATATTTATTTTTTATCAATTATAATCCGTAGAGTCATTGGACATGCCGTAGTTAGCAACGCTTTCCGCTTTTGAACGGAATTGATAATGGAATAAAAGATAAAGAGAACAAAACGAAAAACTGAACCCGATTGGTTGACTTTTATATGAAAATTATCTTCACGGATTTTCAATTGTTCAATAAAATAAAAAAATATATTTATTTCAGTGAGATCCTTAATAGGCCATAATAATGTACATTTATCTTAGTCATTTACATTATGCTGACATTTCACAAAAACAGGAAATTCAAATAAATTTTTCCTTGCACGTTTACACAGTAAAAATTATCTGTAAATCCGTCGCACATAACCGGCTTTATTTTATTTTATTTCGGCTTTCTTCTTTTTGAGCCTTCTACAGAGCTTGCCCTTAAATATATTTGTCCTCTAGAAAATATAAATTTAAGAGTATAAAGCAAACAAATTCAGGAAAATCGTTAGCAATTGAAAAGCTATTTCAAGAAAAATAGACAATCATCTTTAGGTATATAAAACTTCTGTAGGCCTTTAAAAATGCAAGTAGTCTTGGTCTTTGAAAATCTCTGATTTTTTATTACGATGTTATGCAAAACTGTTTACACGCAGTGCAGTCTCAGTAACAATTTTCAGAGCTGACATCTTCAATCGAATTATCAGTTATGCTTTGGGAGTTCCTTTTTTTCTTTTCTACAGGAAAGTTCGATATCAGACATCCCCTCCTCCCATCAGTATTACGCCTACGATAATTACAAATATTATTAGGCTTTACTTAAAGCTTGAAAAGTCATTCTCTGAAAGTTAATATAGCAAACACAGGAAAAATTGATATTGTTCTTCAAGTTCTTTAACTTAAAACACTGATAGTACACATACGCTCGTGCTATAAGGCGGCATGCGTCTGGACAACAAGCCGGGTAAGACTTACTCAGAGCTTGCTCAAATCATTGGAATTACTAATAATCCCTAATAATTAAAATGTTCCATCAAGCGATTTCAGTTATGTTCCTACGAAAGTAAATACAAAAACTGGCACTTTTATCTGAATTTGCTATAAGCAAATGACACTAACCACAGCGCCACATGCCCGAGAAATTACGCTGCGCTAGGCAATTGGTTCAGGGAGTCGAATGTGGCTATAATGCGTGCACGAAAAACGACTTCATTCCGGGTAGTTTTATTTCGGAAAAAAGAGCTGAAATATCGCTAGTTTGAAGCCATAAATATTTTTAGTGCGTTTTCAGGGCGTGCAGATAGTGGCTTCCTCTGAGAACAACGAAAAAACTAATAAGAGAAAATCAAACCGTGGATTGGACTGGTCAGATTTAACCGTAAAAGCTATATGTTAGCAGAAGTGGATTCGGACAGTCGCCATGGTCAGAGGAGACTTCACCACGCAACGCACGCCGCAATCGGAGAAAGGTGTGTGTAGGTACGCCAACAAACCTTCATCTGGAACTTGTGGGATTGCTCTGTCGTCACTGTAGTCACTCCGTTGTCCATACAATAAATCAGCTGTAAATTGAACAAAATGGCCGCTGCCACCAGACGAAATGCTCTTTCGCTCTACACCGTGTTATCTCCCCGAGTTTGGGTGGTAAGACGCACTAAAATGGCACCCACAGACCGTGTCTGCTATGGCGTCTTTTCGAGCAATGTTCTTTATGGATAAAACGACTTCCCTTTGTTCTTCTTAATTGTTTTATCATAAAACGACCACCGTATACAAACCTTTCGCGATGCAATAAGCAAATACGATCCTTGGCCACCTTCAATTTCTGTGCTACAATTTTCTTGAGGTTCTCCACCGAATTCTGCATGTCGACCAGAACAGAGAAGCTTCCTCCTGTCGTTGTGGTAATATTTAATGTTATTGGAGGAGTCCCAATATCCGAGCCACACCCAATGGTTTTATCGCGAGAGTCGCTGCTTCCAGACGACTTATCCATGTTGTCAGCACGAATAATTTATGCAAATCACCGCCCGATGCAAACCCGATACAGTGCACAAAAAAATTGGCTCAGGTCACCTGAATTACGATATCCTTGCGAAACAACACGGCACTGTTTGTCGCTTACTAACACTTTATGCAGTTCCAAAAAGGAAAGACTTTTATTATATAAGTATATGCATTTTCACGGCGTCACTTCAACGTCAACCAAATTCACTGGATCAAATCGGGGAGCCTACTAAATGATAGGAGACAACTGGGCAAACAACCAAGCTGTAAAATCAATAGCGTCTCTCTTTTTTCCGACGTTCGTCCTTTTCGCTCAAGGAGAAATCGATGATTTAAAATCCAACACGTTCTGTCTCTCAACGACAGAGACCTAATTGCCTCTGTACTTTGTCGCTACTAGTGCTGCACTCTTTTAATACCTGGGTATGTGGCAGGAAATCCAATTGAAGAAAAGGAAGTGTCTATGCGGAGAACGATCGTTTCTTTTTTGCATATGCGGCACTTTCCTTCTAAGCGCAATCAGCTGTTTCGTGTCAATAGCCACACTAATGATGCCATCTACTGGTATTTAGATTGCCTTACATTATTTTAGTTCATTATTAAAGTTAACGTCACTCAGTAGATGGCTCTCTCCGCTGTTCGTGGTGTTAAGCATGGGCTTTATTGCGTTTTAGGAACTTTGTAATAAATTGAAATTGGTTGTCGGAGTGGATGACGACCGGCAATCGGCAAAAATTGCAGTGTTCAAATATACCTACAAATAGTAGTCTTAGGAAGTAAATTGAATCAGTACAGACCTCAAATCTAAACTTTCCTGAAAGAACAAATTTTTACCGGCTGTAGCTAACTTCACGTTTGTTTCAGAGAAGTGTATTTCTCGTAAATTTCTTATCAAAATCTCTTTATTTCAAACATTAGTGTATTTCCATGACCCAACTCAGCATAACCGCTTTCGTGCAGTTTAGTCGGATTTAATGAAACTCAACTCAAGTCCCGTTTCAAGAGCGCTAACTCGGGTTAAATACGGTTGCAATTCTGCACGGAAACGTAGTACATTACTCAAAAAAAAAAATTTATAAAGAACATAAATTAGGAAAAGAATATAGAGCTTAGTTCTAGGAAGCACTATGAAAAAATCACTTCTGGTGCATTTGGCGGATTCAATTTTAAATGCGTAGGAAGTTTCACGTATTTTAATTTCAAACCTGAAGTTTTTTCTGCTTCGATCAATAAATCTCAATTGTATTTCAGTCCTCACCGGCCAACGAAAAGCGGCACTAATTCGAGATTAGTTCCTCTAACTTCTATTCGAAAGCGAGACTGTACAATGTTTAGTACTGTATTTCAAGATCTGTTTTCAATAGTCAAAGAAGGGAGGTTTTCCCCTAAATTGAAAACGCGGAAAATCTAACAAGCTCCCTTTTCAAGAAAATCTTTTGGTAATATTTAATATTTTAAAAGCTCTTGTTAGTTGCTTTTATATTCATAGAATTTCTGGTATAGTAATTTGGTGAGCTTATTTAAATTTTTGATTTACTTATATTGCAATTAAGTAAGCAGATAAAAATATAAACCAAAGGTACTTTTCCCTGCAGCAAGCAAATCTGGACTTTTGTCATCTGCACCCTTGCGTACTAACCGCAAGGAAAAAGAAATAAAGTTGTTTTGGAAATATGTAGCTTTTGATTTACTGGTTATCATAAATATTAAACATTTTCGGTAATCTAGATGTGGATTCAGGCAAGTAGTTAAAAATCACAAAAGAAATTATATTAACGAACTTTTATTTTACGAAACACCTGCGGGTAATAACACCCAGCGGGTGATAAAGCCTTTTTACTTTGGCGGGTTAAGCTATGACAATCCGAATGAAATTTGGTGTCTTGACCGAACTATGAATAAATATAAAGTAGTTTCCTCCTTACGGAGCAAAATTTACTATTATGAAAATTCAATTGGTGTGCATAACGATTTTATTCACGGACAATTTAAAAACTGTAAGTAAAAATGGTCCATGAGTGAAAAAGGAAGATATACTTTTCAAAAGTTCTTCCCCTAAAATTGGGGGGTTTTAAAAGGTGATCGTATACGTATATTTCATGTAGTAGTTTATTTATAATTTTTCACACCAATTTATTTACATAGTTTGCTAGACTTGTGCACGTATTGTGTCACGTAAAGTGAATCAGTAAACAATTTTAATTAATATTATTATTTTCCAGTACCTATTTCATCATTTTAAATAATATTTCAATTTTTTAATATCTGTTTCATTATTTTTATTAATATTATTATTTTTTGTTACCAAAAATCGATTAATTAAATTAAAATTTAAAGATCTGCTCCTTTTCTTATAATACTACGGAAAGTTTTAAAATGTCAGCGTATATTTTTTAAAAATCATCATTTCACGATTATTCAACCCTTTCTATTCAAATATCAGTTGCCACAATAAGCTGAGAGGCGACTGAAATATGTCTCTTTAATGCAAAGGGTTGATATTTCTTAGAATTCGATTATAAATGACCACTTTCCGACGCGTTTTCAGATATAATTGATTTAATTTTTATAATTTTACTGCACTTCTCAATCAGGATATCTCTCAAGCGAGTTATCTCAACTCACCATGCTTACAGAACACTAAAGTTGAGAATGAAGTCACAATAATATCGGTTTTAGAATTACAGAACTAACAGTTTAGAACAACAGAAACGGACTAAATATGTTGGTTAATAGCTACACCATTGCTGAGAATGTGTCGTTAAATTTTTGATAACATGCAGCTCAGACTGTCGTAGTTGAGATATTTGACTGAAGTCACCTAATTGCTGGCAATATACTCTTGTACTTGTACTTTTCACACTTACTTTTGAGAAGAAATTTCTTTCTTTCGAACCCATAGCACTTGTGAAAGCAAGATGCTTGAAAACTCTGTCAATTCAACCGTATAGAACTTTCAACTATATGCATCATTGTCCTGAGTCACGAATTTACATTTATTCTTACTTCGGTCATGACAAACCCTGCCAGTATTGTAAGAAAAGAAAACGACGCACGCCACCACATTTGTCGTTCATTATTCTGCCATGCACGCCCTAAAAAGTAGTAGCCGATTTTTTATCATTTTTAAACTGAATATTGAACCTTGATGCGTAAACCATGGCAATTCTAGTCATCACCGGTTTGATGATCCGATAACAAACAAGACTGAAAAACAAAAATTCAAGTAGTAACTCATCGCCTTTTATCCATAATGTAATGCAACACCAACTAAAACGCAGTCATGACAGTTACATTTACAAAGATTATTTAATTTGTACTAAAAAATAATTCGTAAAAATGTATTTTTGATTTTAATAATGTTTTGTTTTCCTTATAAAATTTGTATACTCTATCTATACTTACTAAGTAAAGCTTAGGTAATCTGTAAGCGTAAATTCATAGTTAAAGACGAACTGTGTTGATAATACTAATTAAAACACAATGAAGTTACTTTTTAACTGCATTCTAGTCGGCTATGTGTATCAAAATGTACAGTCTTTTGCAGTATTTTGATTTTTCACAGTATAAAGTTCCTATAAATTTTTTCCTCATACTGAATGGTTTAAAAAATAATCAAACTATAACCATTAAGAACAAAGGAAAAAAGCACTTTGAAATAGTTTTTTGCTATTTTATAGAAACCGGCTTTTTCCACTTATTGCGCCTGCACGACGGTATTGATGTGTTGATTGTGGAAGTCCACATCGTCACCTTTTTATAAAATTTGTATGGTGAAAAAATCTAAGTACATTGAAAATATCGTTATTTCAAAGGCAATAACTACTTCTCTCGTATACTACGGCAAAAAACTTGAACAGTGATATATTTTTCTGTACAAGCCATGTTTAGATTTGATGCACCACGTTTTGTTTTCTTTATTGTTATTTTTTTCTAAGCTTGAAGTAGCCGTACTGTTTTTTTTTCTTTTTTTCTTTTAAACTTAAGTTGTTTTTTTTTTCTGTTCTTTTTTTGTTTTTATTTAAAATCAGAAGTGGTAGTTTCGTTTGTTGTTTTTTTTTTTGACTTCAAGATCACATTTATCATTTATGTCTATTATGTAATATATTACTTATTATTAATTGACTGTTAATGTATAAAGATACTGTTAAAGATATATCTGGTATTTTGAAATATTTCTGCTATTGGCGTTTTTATAACCCTATGTGGATAATAATTATTATTCATATCTTAGAAATACCTTAAAAGAAGTAAATGTGATAATTGTGTTAATTAATCAATAATTAAGTTAAATAATACTGTATTATTATTTGCCAAAAGTTCTGCAAAAAGTGACAAGAAGTGTTAAATGAGCGTTATTACCATAGGTACCTTATCGCTGATCATCGTTTGACTTAGACCTCTTTATCAATATATTTTTTTAGATGTTGCCAAGCGATACTTTTTAAGTTTGAACACGAGGCAACAGCGAATTTGGAAAAAATTATATTATAAACAAGTCATATCTTTTAGAAGTCGGAGTATTAATAGCAACACGATGACCATAAAAAAAGAATTGCTGTCAGATTTTTCAATGCTGTTCCTTCTGTTATACAGTTCAAGTAAAAGAGAAACTATCTTTACAAGAATCAAATTATTTGTTATTTTATTTGGTTATTGGCTGGTGACCGAAGATCTAATTTACTTGAATGTAACGGTCGACGATGTATTTTTAAAAGTAGAGGAATTTTTAAATGAAATATGGGGCTATTTTCCCGATTAGTCTAGTTTACTTTTTGCATATATGTATTTAATTTTTTTTTTTTGTTGAATAGTTTCTGCGAAAACTTTATATTATTTGATATTGGTTTAACCATTATTATTACCAAAAAGTCTCTTATTGAAGCTTTGCACAGTAAAAAATGCTATACAAACTTTAAGTTAAACCAATAAAACGAAATATGTTATAAAGTACTATTGACCGGTTTTGAAGTGTGATAGATACACATTAAGCTTTAATGTTACACTCTTATGAAACTATGTAAAACTATGACTGTAAATCGCACTCACAAAAAGACCCGCTCAGAAGTTGAAATGGATTAAAATTCTTACTTCTTACTAAAATGTACGAAACGTAGTTTTAATTTTATATTGCAACGTTCATACAAATAAATGTTGGGCTCATTTCCCACTACGTGCTCCATTTTCTAAACTCATACGCGACTAGTCGGAAGTGGAAAAGAAACCTTAGTTCTCAGTTATACGTTCGCAGATCGTTTTATCAGTCCAGTTTGAAGTTGCAAATACATTTAAATTTCCTGTAACCCATTCAAATCCAGCGTTTTGTCTGTAAGATTTAGAAACGAAGAAGAAAAGGGGAGAGATTTCGTTTCAGCCCAGCTTTGCTTGCACTTGACCAGTATATTAAATTTGCAAATTCTTTCATAAAACCTCGTCTTCATTTATACTACCTTTCATCGTTTCAATGTAAAAATCTTAAAATCAAATCTCTACATAATTTCAGTCAATGTAAAAGTAAGTCTAAAAAGCTTTCGCATGTTTACGTGTAAGCTACAGAAATGCACGTGCGTCTAAAGTTCTATATTTTTACGTTCAAATCTGAAAATAAACATGATATAATTTCCCACATGTTGTTTTGTAAAAATGGAGCAGGAACATAAGATATAAAGTCGCCAATACAACTTGAAGCATTGCACTTCATGCCTCCGCATCACATCACCTCACAATCGGCCTTGCCATTGCCACCGGCGCGACGGTGGTATTTATTTGTTTTCACATTTCTTTGTTTTGCATCGACCGAGTCGAGTGGTCGCCGCTATCTCCACATGGAACAGGCGTGCGCAATTCAACTCCCATTCCCGCTGGTTAATGGACGTCTAGCCGAGGATCTTACAGGAAGAGAAATAGTGGACATGATCTAAAATCAACCATTTCTTGCCAAAACGACTATTTATTTTTTAGAAAGAGCAGGAAGACCGGCCTTGTAAAATCACTAGGTCGCCAAATTTGCAAAAAGTTGCCTTGTCAGCGCTCGTTGTAATCACATCACACCCCGGTCGTGTTTACTGCATCTTCGCGTTTTTCACCTTTTACTTTCGCCCCGAGGACGTCACGTCGTCTTGTCGACGTACGGCGTCACATATCTGCACTTCGTAGTTTCTCTTCGAATTCGAACGGAGTAAGCTTACGCCTCGCCTGGTGACTCTTGTTCAGTCTAGAGGCATTGATTGGTCTCACCCGCACGTCTCGAAGCTTTACTTCTCAAGTTTTGAGAAAAATCACCCCATTTCTGCGTTGCGGCGTACGTTCCAAAGTTACGGGACTGGGCAAGTCGAGGAAGAGCTCTTCCGCGAGTGCATTGAGGGTGCTAATGTGCAAGCTTTCTCCATACAACTGGTGTGCTACTGTTTTTGATGTTCATTCAATTTTCTTTGTTTTTTTTAATTATTGAACTTTTTCATGTGACAATAGTTTTTAAAAAGTGATCAAAGGAGTAATCAGTTTGCATCTGGAGATCTGTGCAACATTCATCGCTCAAAATGAGTGATTTTCACAACGGTAACGTCAAGGCCTGTAAAGATTTCTCAGCCACCCCTTACGTTAACCCTTTTGTGCACAAATTAGAACTTGACGATCCCATCGACATTATTAAGGTGAGGACTGACCCAGTTTTAGCAGGTGCTATGAGTAATAAGTGCAAACATATAGTATTAAATTGTCAAGTGCACGGATGGTACTTTCGGAATTATTGATTAATATCCACCAATCAATGAACGTGTCTTTCGGGCTTAGTTTGAAAAGAAGTTGTGGGCTGTGTCACCTACAGTGCAATGCAAGTGGTGAAAGTTAAGCTCATTACCTTTGCAGAGCACATTTCTAGTAATGCAGTCTTGAACTATTGCGATAGCTTCGAAAATGATGAATGATAGTAGCAGAAGAAAGTGCGAAAAAGAATAAGTTAAACAATGTTTTCTTTCGATAGAGATTAATTGAAAATCGTAATTATTGTAATTACCGAACAATGTCCTTTGAATTTGATTTAAAAAGCGCTCGATAAGATATAAAAAATTCCTTATTATCTCATTAGCGAAATATTGACATCCTTACTTTAGAAATTTGCAACATTTTTAAGCATTCTAAGCCACTTGTCTTCGCTGTATACAAATATACAAAGTCAATTTACAACACACATGACTGTAAAACCTACCGCAAATGATTCAAAAATACCGAAATAATGCACCTTTTGCAAAAAGTTCACATACGAAAGAGGTGTCAACTATCAAAGGGTATCAGTTTGTTCGCAAGAGATCTTGTTGTAGAATAAGAATTTCATAGGGTGAGGCATTTTTGAACCCAACTCAGTTTTGTGGTTGTTGAATATTAAAATTAATTGATTGCAAACTCAATAAGAAAATCTAATTTAAAAACTTAAATACATATTTCGAAAACAAAGCACAGAGGTGTTTTCAATCGCGTACATCCGTGACATGCACAGAGTTTCAAATTACTTTTAGTCTATTCGACAAGTTATCAAAAATAACAATAAACTTTTCGTTTTGGAATTTCATTGTCTTGAAAGGAAAGCCGGCAAGATATTTCTCCAGCGGTCTTTAAAAGCAACTTGTTATTAACTTGTAATTTAAAGAAAAATTCCGTTTTCGTCTACTATCAAAAAGTATATTTTTACTTTCGCACGACGAGAGGAAAAAAAAAATTGTAATGACTTTCCGGTTATGATGTTAATTCGAACAGATTTCCACTCCATAGATCGGGTTTGTTAAAACTCTTATATTCTGTAATCTACATTTTAAAAGGTAAGACAAAAGGGAATTACATAATAATATAGATCAACACATTCAATATTGTTGCCCTAAAATTCTGCATGATCAGTTGGTTGTCAGAAAGTTACGTTCTCAGTGAATACTCCAACACTTTACCCCACCGGAAGAGCAAGACGTCAGGACGAATTTTCAGCGTAACCTACATATAGAATAACGTTTTTTGAATGCGGACAACATTCCAAAGAAAATGTTTTAAAATGAAAGTTTTTTAAAATATTGTGTTGTAAAAATTGACGAACAAAATTGATTTCACTAACGATTATGTTCTTTATTGGCTCCATAGCCCATTATCATTTCTATAATATTATTACCGCTTTCATTTGTGAAAACAAGCCAGTAGTTTATGTGATAATTATAAAATTCACATTTAACTTATGTAACAGTCGTGGCATCCCCCTCTCGGATTGGGGGAAGTTAAAAGGTGATAGCAGTGTACATTTCATGTAGTGGTCTGTTTAAAACTTTTGACATCGATTTGTTTACATATTTTGCTTAATCACATTGATGGAAAATTGGCTTAGGCAAAATATCTGCTTGGAATGCTCTAGTAATTAGAAAATATTTATTGTAAATTTATTACTTCATAATAAATGTCAATGTCATCGTACTCAAGGGGTGAGTGTGAAATATTCAAATTGCATTAAAATTTTCGAAACTGCTTAGACTTTTATTAATTTTTAAAACGATCCTAAACGATTTCTTAGACATTTCAGTAATGTTCTGATATTTGAATTTAACGGCTGGCAGGTGCTACACGTGTGTTATTCTTCGGGATTGCACACCTTAATCTTCATTGGCTGCTTGCATCGGACTGCACCATATTCGAGAATGTGTTGGTAACAGCTACACCATAGTTGAGAATGAATTGATAAATTTTTAATAATGTGCACCTCAGACTTTCGTAATTGAGATATTTGATTGAAGTCAGCTGATTGCTGGCAATATTTGTCCTTCACACTTACCTTTAAATACATTTAAGAAGTTTATTTTTCTCTCGAACCAGCAGGACTGATGGAGCAAGAGCTTTAGGATGCTTAAAAGCTTGATCAATTCAACGGCACAGAGCTTTCAACTATTTGCGTCCCTGTCATTTTGTGCTCTCCATTGAAGTGTCCAGCTACTTCCTCTTATTCAAACTTTGTTTGAGATTAACACTTTTAGGGTACCATTTAAACAAAGGCATTTGATTCTCAACATCATCATTACTAGAAGAGTTTTGCATTTCAGCATTCTTTGATTTCTATTAAATGTTATGCCATTAAGCAGTAAAAAACATGCTTTTAGTTTTAAACGCAAAACTGTCTTCCGCTAAATTGACCCCGTAAGAGATATTCTGCAATCTCTTGCTTGAGCCTGTTTAAATTTAAATTTCCAGAAATGAAAATTGAAACGAAATTGTCTACTTATAACCGGGGTTGATCATATTAAGCAAGAACAAATTGTATAAAAAGTTACATTTTTTTCATTCATGATATTAAATTAATGTAAAAATTCGTGTAAAAAGAGAATTTGGTGTAAATTTGCTTTAAATTATATAATGATATTCTAATTCAACCGTGCTGTGTTTTATGAATGTTTTTCTGTGCACCATATTTTGTGATATGGTTTATTTCACAAGAATGTGCAATATTAAAAGAATTAAAAATAATCATACACTGTATGCAAGAAATAAAAGAGTAACAAAAGGCGTATATATAATTGTCTACATAGGCGTAAAAAAGTGCAAGGATTAAGGTTAAGGTTGAGGTTAAAAGTTTTGTTCTTTAAAAATGGTGACTTCTATAAAAATGTCTTACTTTAAAATTAATTTTCAAGTATATACTCGACGTTTTAGATATTTCGAACAAAAATTGCATTTTATTATCAATTTGTTTTATATTTAGCAAGCAATATTTTTTGGCAATGAAATTGTATTTCATAAATTTCATTCGACATTGCTTAAATAATCGTGTTCAATTGAGAGGTGAAAAAATTGCTCATAACGTTTTAACCCGTTCGCTACCAACGCCGCGCATATGTGACGTATCAGTTCTTGCATTTGAACTCGACGCCGTAAATGTGCGTCGTGTTTACTTTATCAGTTTATGATAGGGTGTTGAACTATTTTTTTTCGAAAACAGATTTAATAGGTTATAAAACAATAAAATAGATCCAGAATGTTTTTAGCCTGGAGATAATTACATTTTTTAGACCATGAGAAGCATTCGATTTTAGCAGTTCAGTGTTACAAGTATTAAAGTCATATCATAAGAAAAATTCCCATAGGCTGTGGTGCAAGATTTTCTTCTCAAGCTCCGGTAGCGAACGTGATAAAAAAGGCTATGCTATAATATTTAGCTATACATCATTGTTTTAAAGAAATATTTAAAATTACGCTATTGATTCAAATATGGATCTTATGGCTTTGCTAGATAAAACAAATATCTTATAATATTTTTCACTGTAATGTTACAATTAACACAGCATTTTATAAGGACCATACAAAAAAGAATTCTTTAAACAATAATTTGACTGAATTTGAATTCTTTAAACAATAATTTTGACACTGTACACTTGGTTCGATATTTAACTTTTGTTAATTTTATATGGCGTAGTGACATACAACTAGAAATTTAAAAATAATTAATCATTTGCTGACAAATTACGATAAAAAATATCGAATATTACCAAAGTCGCTGCAGTTTTTGTGACTCCCTAAATGTAATGTCACCTTCTCTGGCGAAATACAAATTAAAAATTCGCGCACAAAATGGCTTCCGAAAGTCCGTTGAGCATCTTGAACGAATCAAACGTTTTAACATTTTTTTTCAAGGGACGCGTCAGTCGACTGTTTGACTTTCAACTGCGACATTCTGCCAGTAAACGCGGACAATAAAAAATTTATTAAAAATAAACAAGTAAATACGTGTAGATTTGATGACTTAAAAAAAAAATAAAAATATTTAAGTATAATATTTCGCGTAATTTGTCACTATGTTGGTGTTACTCCTCTGGCGTTTATGGTACCAAGGGAGATACATACGTGACAGGGAAATCTTAAGCATGACTTGTTAATTAAAAATTATAGTGATAAATGAATATTTATTGGAGAGCGGCCGAAATCCCCAATAGGATATAATCACCCATAAAATACCCAAATGTAGGATTATAAATAATTTACTTCAATTTCTGTATATGCTTGCTCAGAATTGCAACATTATTTCACTCTGCATGGTTTTTAAATTCCTGACTATTATAAAAAATATTCATTTATTTATGAACAATTATTTTTAGTTATGAAAGAAATTTGTTTCGATTCTAAATTCGTCAAGTAATGGTCAAAATTGGTAAAACGTAAGAAATAATTTTCACATGTACAAAGTAAAAATTACTGTATTATATTAATCCGTATAT
The DNA here is from genome assembly GCA_001932985.1 of Proctacanthus coquilletti. Lineage (NCBI taxonomy): Eukaryota > Metazoa > Arthropoda > Insecta > Diptera > Asilidae > Proctacanthus > Proctacanthus coquilletti. The sequence goes on from MNCL01000060.1 coordinate 572,034, forward strand.
AAATAAAAGTAAAAATACTATTATCGTGCAATATTAAAATATGTATGTTTATTCGAACAATTTCCAACTAACATTCAGCGTGCACTCGGATTTCCCTCAATCTCAGACTGTGTTCGAGTAAAAGCGTGCTTTAGAACATTGTGTTATACGAAGATTTACCTCAGTTGAAGCGCTTCTTAGGGCAAAAGGGTTTTTATAACTTCTCAAAGGGAATATACTTACCCTTTTAAAAAAGACCTTTTACTTTACAGATTCTGAATACGTTTATTATCACTATTTGACTAATTTTTTCCTAAATTTGTAGTCACAAAGAGCCTCTGTTATTTTGGAACGTGTAAATTTGCGATTGGTAACATTTTTAAAAGGGATTTATTATTTGAAATTACCTCTTCATCATATTAATATGAATATAAATCAACTGGTGGGCCCGTGTGAATTGTTCACGTTTTGCAACAACATATCTTTATATGACGTGATAGGATGTCTGAAATAAACAACGGGCGTAGGGTTGAAGTTTTTCGATGGACTGTAAGAAAATTAATTAAAAGTATGTACAGCATCACATACTTTCAGGGAACCTCTTTTTATACAATGTTCCATGTAACTACAGAATTTTCTTTCACCTTTTGTTCTGGGTAAGTATAAATGGGTCTGTTGTAATATAAATATGACATAAAAGCTATGTGCATACCTCTTGTATGTGTAGGTGATACGATAAATTTTATATTTACACTATAAGCATAGGAATCGTAGACACGATTGTGCCGTTGCACAATTTTACTTGATCGAGGGAGCCGTCTCCGGACTCCTACGATAATTTTGAATTTATACTACTTTGGATTGATGAAAATTTTTAAAACTTTATTTAGATTTTATTTAATTGTGAAATCATAAAACTTGAAAATAATACGATTCGGGGATGACACATGTTGTAACGTTTCAAATAAGTCATCATTTATGGTGTTTCATTGAAGTTTCCTTAGTATTAGCTTGATATAAAAGGCCCTTGTGGGGGATTTGTTTTTGTCATGTAGAAAGCAATACCAAAAACCCATAGAAAAAGATTAATTATTTTAATACTTTATTAAATATTGAAACGAAATCAATTTCATCCAGGAGACTATACAGTAAGATGATATCTGATCTTTTATAGATCCAATTGCTTTTTTCTATTTTCGGAAGAAGTAATAACCCATTTTTCAGAACTATGGCACGAGTTTTAGAAGCTGTTATAAGCATTTGACACTTATTTTTCTTTATAATTTTTAACGTATTCACACAAAAATTATTTTCTCTTTTCAGACGTATATTTTAACCGTAATATTACTACCCTTTCGAGTAATTTGCATATGTATATTTCTAATAATTGCCTGGTTGCTAACTTGTATTGGTTTATACGGATTGTCTTCAGAAGATCTGAAAACACGGCCTATCAGTGGATGGAGACGGTATGTATTTACATGTGACATGACAGACTTTATACAACTAAGCAACGACAGAACTTATACTCAACCGATTATTGCTTTATACGTATGTACATGTGTTCAATTTTTGTTGCTATCTTTAAATTTTTTGTTTTAAAGTTCTATCCTTTGTAATATAAAGTAAATTAACACGTTGCAGAATAAAAAATGCAATTATAGACAAACGTTTATCATAAAACATTTCGAACATCTTCCAAAAGATAAAGAATGCATTTCCTAAACTCAGTCAGACAAACAACATTCGATCAATAAAGCGAATATGTTTTTTTAATGAAACGAATGAATATATTTGTTTTATTCAATAAACAAATTATTAATAAATTGTAAGACAAGCATAGTTAATTAAACTATTCCAATTCCAATTGCATCCATGTGACTCATTCCGAATGGAATTTTTCTCTAACAAAAATATTACTATCAATCTCAAAACAGGCATAGGTTTCTGGCAAGTTGAATTGTAAACTATATTTGATTTAAAAATGTGTATTTGAAAGAAGAAAATAAAAATTATAAATTTTAAAGGTTAACTATCTGGTCTTCGGCTAATAATTGGTGTGAGTTGTATTGTAAATAAATCTGCACCATCTCAGTGATAGGACATTCCAAAGTGGATGAAAATTGATTTATAAGATTTTCTAACACACAAGTAAAGAAAATTAAAAGCATGCAAATATAAAGAATCATATTTTGATTGATATATCCATACAGCTTTCCAACTCTTTTAATCAATAAAGCAGATCAATGTTTTCAACTTTGCTATCTAGAACTACAGAGTAGCAAAGGTTAAGTTATGAATACCTTTACCACGTTACAGATTACATTTTCAAATTTGATTGAGGCCGAATTATTTTCTCACTTTTTAGTTTATATAGCAGAATATGTAAATATACAAGAGAGAAAAATCGCATGCTTATTGCATGTAATCATAATTTGATTTGTGAAACTTTGTGACGTGTAGTTACAATGATAATTTTATATCATTCTCATGAATATGTTGTGCTTGCAATAAACAAATAAAGAAGAAGTATTTTAATTAATTGTTTTCACATTTTTGTCACAAATCTATCGTTGGGAGGTCCTTATGAATTTATATATATAATACTTGTAAATAGAAATGTACTTTAAATGAATTCGTAAAATTTAGAATTTTTTTTATTTAGCAAACGCACTTAATTTTCTATTAATATTCTAATGTTTACTCTATTTTAATAAATGAAATTTACTATTGACACTAACAATATATTTTAAATAATTAAAGCTTGTGATGAGTAGAATAAAATAAATTGTTTTCTCTCAAACTGGCAAGTTGAATTTAATGGCATTTAAGTAACAAATATCTTTACAATTTTATGTATAATAAAAATATAAAAAGATATATAAAATATCATCGCTGTCAAATAAAGGGCTAATCAACTTCAACTATATCATGAAAGAATTATTGTATTATAGAAAAATAGGCCAATGTTAAAGCAAATTGTTTTAAGCAAGCTTCTAAAAAAATGAGTTATTTGAAGGCGATCAATTTTCAAATAATTCCCTTATTTTCATTTTTATTTTTGTTCACAAATCCCCCTCTTTTTGTAAAATATTATGATAAAGTTGTGTTATAAGCAAATAAGCTACAAAACATTTTCTCATTCAAATTTTGACTTCGTAAAACTACGTTATTTAAGAAAGCTTGATGCTATCAACAAGCAGGTAAACTTAATGTTGAGGATAATTAAACAGCACCCTCAATTTTGCAATTGAGGTAACATATTTTTCTAATTTTTTCACAAAATGTAGTGTTTAAATATATTTCATCAAATTGAATATTCTCATCCAATTTTCATTTTTGAAGTACGGCCGATTAAATATTCACTTGCAATTAATATTCAGTGTTCGTGGTTATTAGAAAATTCCGAAATTGTGTTAATTATTATTTTAAAAATATTTTAACAATATTGTAAAATTCTGTATGGCATAAAAGGTGTATGAATGTTGTGTATATGTTTTATGTATAGTATTTATATTTATATACAATACAAAGAAAGAAAAGTTTGCTTGCAAAGTTTTTCTATGTAAGATTATCATTTTTAAGGCATTTGGCCATTTAAAGTAATTGTAGATCACAACAACTTCTGCAAAATATACTGTAATAAATACAAATCAGACAAGCACGAATTTGTAAGTTTGTCGGGTTTATATAATGATTATATATAGTATGTTATATTAGGTGTATATATTTATAATGTATGTTCAAAACAAATCATCACAATCAATTGATGTGATTTAATGTCATTCGATATTAAAAATATTCTATACCAGAGAAGAAATTTCGCAAATTTAGTTGAAAACGACAGTTCTACAACGCAATGCCTTTTAAAATGCCGTTTAGAAATTCAAATGAACTGTCAAGAGTTTTCTTCACCCTTTTAAGGACGATTGGCATGTGTATCCAATTTTAGGTACTTTATACGTACTGTAGTTCATAAACATAAAATACATAAATAAGAAAAGACTATTAATGAACTATTTAAATTAAGGGAAGTACAACGTTTATGTCAATAAAATTGCGCTAAATATTTTAATTATTAAATACATCTATGTATTACCGCAAACATCTCTGTATTACGATTATCTTTTTTACTATTACTAATCATGAAATATTGTTTAATTGCTCAAGATTTGAAAATCTATAATACTCACAGTCGCGTAAATTACGTAATAAACTGGTGTATTGAATTCAAATTATGGACAAGAAATCAATCTGAAATCAGAACTGACTACTTTCAAAAAAAATACTAAGGAACGTAGTCAAATTGAAAATAATTGTATAAACACAAGTATTAAGATATAAAATTGAGATAGCCACTGTCGACATTAAATAACTAGAACAAATGAGTCAAAATTATCAGATTTACTTGAAAAATTAATAGCTATTTTTTCACAGGAAATTATTCCGTTCACTCCTTTCTCTTGATCCATCATTCCCTTTTGCCTCAATGCATACTCATATAATCTTTTTTGACTTTTGAGTGAAGCGATAATAGGAGGAAGTATTTTGGCCGTTTGAATTTACTTTACTGCCTAAGCCAATAGACCGACAGACAGTTTTTGTTTTTAAATCTTAAAAATTAAGGAACATGCCATAGAAAACACCTTCGAGTACAAAACAGTACTAAACACCTACAGTACAAAATGCCAATATTTTTGCGTGGACATTTTTCTAGGTTAATTTAAAATTTGAAAATGATTTAGCTCAAGTTTTAAGAAATATTCAACATATTTTTAAGCTTTTCATTTCTAAAAAAGCCGAAATATGAAAAGATTTTTAAAACATGAACTTAGATCACTTTTAAAATGAACGGCTTCATCAAAGAATAGTATCAAACATGTCAGAAACTTTTTCTTGCCTTAAATATTTTTTTTATTTGATTGTTAAAAGGTATATCTTAGGATATTAAAAAATAAGTATCATAACAAACCTAAAAGTATTATGGACCTGTAGTGAACCCTTTTATAGAGAAAAACATGTTTCAAGACAGCCAGTGAAACCACTTGATATAGTTTTTGGTCTGGTCTGACCCTTTTCTGGTTTACAACTTTGTTTATATAAAATTTTACTGATTAATTAATATTCATTAACTTTGATTGCAGTCTCTATTCATACCATCGATCTTTCGATTATCGGTTCGATCGATAAAAAAACCTCTTTTGTTGCTAAATTCGTGGCTTAAGCTAAATTTTCTTGATTTTCTCGTGAACTAATGCACTGATTTAGATTAAACTTTTCTGACATAAATCGGGATTTAGTCTTTTTGTTTGTTAGGACTTATCGTATGGCTCTAAAATAAAGTTAAAATATGCTATTAATTTGTGTGTTCGCTTGTCTATCTGTTTGGTATATGTCTTCATGTATGTTCCTGATGTTTTCGAAATCTGTTATACTTTTTAAGTGAAACATCAAACTACTTGTGCTATTGCTACGACATTTCGCAAGAACCATTTTTAAACATCTAAATACAAACTAAAATATATGCTCTCGAAGAACTAAAATTAGTTCACATTTTAGAAGACTAATATTTTGTTTAAGAGAATCCTTAAAAACCATAGTATTTAATTTAAACAAAAATATTATGGAAAATAATTACTGTAATCATTCCCATACTTGCGACGAAAAAACATACGACAATAACTGTAGAATGTCCAAAGAATGAATTATTTATTAATATTAAACTTATTAACAGGCATATTAAAAATATAGCGGCTCTTTCCATGCGAGCATTATTCATCGCTGGATCATTCAATTATATAAAGTACAAAGGGACTCAAGCATCTCCAAAAGAAGCTCCGATTTTGTGTGTTGCACCACATTCCTCGTACATTGATTCAATTGTGGTTGTGGTTATGGGACCTCCGTCGATTGTCGCAAAAGCTGAAACATCCAATTTGCCTTTTTTTGGAAGTATATAGAAATATTATATTTTATTTCGTTTATAAGAAAAGAAAGTTGTGAAGGTTTTTGGTTTAATTAAATATTAAATCATCATCAAGTTAAGTACTCATGGTTTACGCATTGGAAGTAGTGCAAATTTTTAATATTCCTTAGGAATAGAGGAATTGTAGCACTGTCATGAACTGCATTAATTTTTAGCGACAAATAGATTTTCAAATATTAGTGGTGGCCTGTACGATTGTATGCTTATCGCTCCTAATTAGCCCTTTAAGGCCAGGAAGTGTTACACAATTAGGAATCTTAGTGCGCGGGTCTGGTAGTATTGTTTCGTAAATAACGAATTTGCAGTGAAAAATATCATCATTTATGTAAGGTTTTTGAGAGAAGCTAACTTAATTATCGAAAATGTTTTCTTGAACAGCTTTAAAAAAATAATGGTATGTCTTACAAACTCATGAGGCTGTTTGAATGGAAAATTTTGTTTTGATGTATACCACAAAAGCTTAATAAAACAGAATTTCGGTTTATGCAGAGTTATGTAGATATAGCAACGCCGTAGCCAGAGGATCTGAGGCCTCAGGGTAACAAGTGATCAAGGTGCCTTTTATTTCACTTTTAATCCGTTTTCGTAAAAACAAATCCTTCTTGTTTAGAGTCGCCTGTACTCGGGGGCCCTTGGGCAGTGCCCCAGCTGCCCCGGCGATAGCTACAGACCTGAGATATAGGTATAATCTGTGCGTTCATACAACTTTGGAATTTAAGAAACATACCGTTATTTTCCTGCACATTCTGTAAACTATCCAAAAACATGTTTCAATATTCCAACCCTATTTTTCTCAAGAACCATACGTAGCGGATTAAGATCGATTATAACACATGAATTTCTAATCACATATCCCGATACCAAATAAAGTCCAAATTTTTTTGTTTTTATGTTATTTTATTAAAAATGTATATATGAACATTTGTAGTCAATATAACATTCTAAATTTAATTATAGTTTTACAAATAGCTGATTTTCTATATTATTTACTTATAATTGAAAATCTAAGAACTTTAAACGCTTTTTGTGTGCACTTTTTATTTTCAAATCAAATTCATGTTAAAATTATATACATTGAATTTTCTTAAATTTCGTGGCTTCAAAGGGTTATTTTTGTATTTCGTGGCTTCAAAGGGTTAAATATAAAATAAATAGAAGAAGAGCAGACAGCAAAACCATATTGTTACAATAATTAAATACTGTTATTTGCTTGCTTAAAAAGATTTCATTTTATGTTAAGGCGCTTGAAAAAAGTAGTCAGCACGCTTGGTATTTGGACATACCTCGCTGGCGGTGTTGCCATTGTAATTAAAGGTCGACAAGTTTCGAGGAAGGATGCGCCAATTCTAGTTGTGGCACCTCACAGCTCCTTCCTGGATTCCTGCATTGTTTATGTTACGAATTTAAGCAGTGTTATTGCGCGAAAGGAATCAATGGATAATTATGCAGGCAGTAAGTTTACAATTTCTACTACTAATAAATTTATAGTAATTTGGGTGATGGCCTTTTCTCTATCACAAACTACTTTTATTGAATTAACACCGTAATGAATTCTAACGCAAAAATTAAGTAATCCAATTGCACGCTCAGATACAACTTTCTTTTCTAAAAACGAATTTCGCTTAAACTAAATTTAAGATTTCATTTCCGCTTAATTAAATTTATTTAAATGAATTTCTTAAACTAATAATACGATAAAATGTTACTCAACCTCTTCCACAGAACTCATCAACTTCAGCCAGCCTATTTACGTCTTAAGAGAAGATCCAAATTCTAGACAAAACACAATAAAAGAAATTGTTGAACGTGCTAATGCTAAGGAAGATTGGCCTCAGGTAGGATCAACGTAATGCCAAAGTGCGCATTTTGCGCTAAAATGTTTAAATAAATAGGTTGTCATATTTCCCGAAGGGACATGTACAAATCGATCAGCCCTTATCACTTTTAAACCTGGAGCATTCTACCCAGGGGTTCCAGTCCAACCTGTACTTTTACGGTATCCTAATAAGTTGGATACTTTCACATGGACATGGGATGGACCAGGCGCGTAAGTCTTGATTTATTTACATATTTTTAAGTTTATGAAGTACTTTTTAGAATAATTGCTAAGTAGTATTTTTTATTAAAACATGGTTGTTCGATACGGATGTACGGTTTTTTTCGTAAATTCCACACACATAAATAAAATTGGTTCATTATATAGGCTTTTTGAAAAATACAGAGTAAAAATTCAAAAACTCACTATCTCTCATATTTTTTGTATAATAATAAACTCAGAAACTTCATTTACGACTCAAATACTAATGAAGGTTTCAGACTATTATCTTACAAGAACTTTAGGATCCATATCATTAATAACAGAAAATTTTATAAACAATTCTAGAATTCAGTGATAAAATATATGTCAAATTTCAGATTAATTTAAAGAAATTTTCTATCACACTTTTTTAATATTATGAAATTGATAAAAGTTTACTAAATGAAGCATCAATGAGAATTACATGCGAAAGATATAACGTTAAAATAAAAAAAAATATTGTATGAATGAGGTTTTGTAAAGAAACGAACTTTTATTTAAATGCACTAAAAAAGAAAAATAAGTGTCTTAAAATTGCTATCTTGAATGATATGTCCCTCAATAAAAGGGACTTATGATGACAATAATATTATATTATATATAGCAAAATAATTGAAGCATAGATCGCTCATTTCGGAATTCTTGTTTTATGTTAAGCGTTAGATGATTTTCGCTTTTCCCTTCATTTGCATATAAAATACGAAAATGCCACGCTTTTATATTTTAGGTAAATTTTAATAGAAATATCTGCCTATTGGAAAATTTCACTATATTTTCTCCGATCATGGTCATTAATTATACTATTATTTATATATATATCAAGCAGAAATTCTGTTTGTGGCTTTGTATCGTTCAAATTTCAAAATTGTTGTAGGCGTTCGTAGTCGGCCAATGTTCTTCAGATGGTCTGTTTTGCATGTTCAAAAGTGGGCAGCGAAAACGACGAAATTCTCTTGATATATGCACCTGAGGGTAAAACTAAAAACATCGTTTACCCAAAGGCACTACAATAACGGTGTAGCCAAGAATCAATTGCGTACCTTTGTCTTTCAGCCTTTGATAAAGTGACGCCGGGGAAGGGGAGTTAATAAAAAATGGCTATATGTGATGTTTTCTTTGTAATTATCCGAATTGTCTTGAATATTGTAAGGCCCTGCTTAGTTATTAAATTTACTTCATAGTTTTGATAGTAGCCTCCTGAATAATATTATTCTTAAAATTACTAGAGCATTTATATAAAACTGAACTTTGTGTTAAGGCGAAGACACGGATACCTGCTGGTTACATAATAAAACTCAAACAATTTTCATACAGGAAATATGATCGAGGATAACATTATTAGTATTTAGTATTCATCTTTCACATCTGCTATTTTTTTATATAATTTTATATTTATTTATTACCGTTTTTCGCACGTATTTTATAAAAATTACTTTTTATTGTAATAAATGGAAAGTGTATGGTTATCGATGAATAGGTTTGCAAAAATTAGAAAGAGAAATATCTTATGGGGTTACATACCCCTGCGCGCACCCGAAAATAGCTGAATTAGGAAAATGATTTTGAAGGTTGTTTTGTAAAAAATATATTAAAATGTTGGTTAGGCATTTTTAAATGATCTTAAAACTATAAAAAACTCATGTTTTATGCAGTCAACTAAATCCCCGATGAAAAACATGGCGCCTCCTTGTCTGCATCATAACTGTCGGAAAAATGATCGGATTTCTAAAAATCGAAACTAATTTTGTAGTTGCAAACTGTCGAGGGAGTTTTTGTTTTTTTCAAAAAATAAAAACTTCACGATATCCCAGAGTTGAATGTGTGTTTTCGACGAAAATTGCATGTTTTATTGTTTATGAAATATTATTGAATAGGAACTTTTAAAAAATGGAACGAGTTTGTAGAGAAACCGATTTTTGGGGTTGCAAAATCACTCGCACGAACTAACAAAGCAAGTTATACTCGCATAAAAGGCTGTAAGTAGTAGGGTAGAGCGGAGCTTGCTGAGCATGGGGCAAGTTGGACAATCGAAATATCTCGAAAACTACACATCGTACGATAGTACATCAAATTGTGGAGAAGTACGACGGGGAAGGGGAACTCATCACGTCACCGCTAGATAACGCACGGCGATTGAGTAACCAACACGGACTGTAATTACAAACAGTTTGTTTTTTTCTTATTGATAGTGGAAAGTATCAGAAAGTCAAGTGTTTTTCTTCTAGCGCTGTGCAGAATTTTAATATGGTAGCCAGATAAGTGCTAATAATTAGTAAATTCAATTGACTTTCGAATTTCAATACATATTTAAACACAAGAGTAACTGTTTTTTCATAACCTAAATTTTGTTTCGAAAATTCGGGGGCTAGTGGAGCAGGATGATTAATTTGTTTTGTTTTACTCTTTATCTTCATTTCATTTTGCGATCTCTATATCGTGGTTTTTTTTGCTCTCATACTACATAAATGTCAGCTAATTGTTAGCGGATATACAGAGTGGTCCAAAAGTTTCTTCCTTTCAATTTCTACAAAATAGACAGAAAATCCAAATATTTTTACAATTTAATTTAAGCTTCTTATTTTGTACATTTTATTCATCAAAATCAACTATTTTAATAATGAGAGTGGCTTCCCTCGGGTTTTATACACTCATTAGCTCTCCTTCCAAAACGATCGCAAAGGTTCCCCAATTATTCTGTCGTTATTGATTTCTCACTTCTGCCTTATTCATCGGATTAGGTCCAGTATTGTTCGGTTCGGTTTAGGACGCCTTATGACACTATCTTTGAAATAAGGTCAAAGATTCACAATAGGATTTAAGTCAAGTGAGTTTCCTGGCCATTCTTCCCAAACAGTCGGAAATGTGCTTCGTAACATGCACAATGTCGATTTTGCGGTGTGCTCTGTAGCGCCTTGCATAAAGATCATCCTCCTTCGAGATTGATATTGTTGTTATTCAAGCATTTTGAATATACTGGAATGATATGATTTTTGTAATATTCTCCGTTTATAGTTCTGGCCTCACTAACAAAATGAAGTTCGCTTTTACCAGGGGTACTTATTCTACCACAAACCATTATTTTTAATAAATAAATACATTTTGGCTTCGTTACTGCGTGAATTGTGCTTGGAACACTTCTTCTAGTTGTTTTGTCTGTTGGGCAGTGAATGCATTTCAATAAGGACTTTATCCGTAAACAGAATATTAGCCGTTTGAATTTGCTAATAGCATTTTCTTCGCAAAATGTTTCGTTTTTTAATCTTGTACAGAATACAATTCGATCACGAATGTACTTTTCCGAGAAAAGCGGTCTTATCCTTTGCTTGCAAGCATTTTACCCGAAGAAGTTGACTTATCATGTCTCTCCACTGTTAATCGTGAAACTTCTTTATTCCTTTGTAGAGAGACTTGGAAAGAATTTAATTACTTCGTAACTTTTCTGGTCCCGATACCATTTTTAGACAATTTTCTAGTTTTTCTCTTTGTTTTAGAGCACAACACCAGATGGCTAGATCTTTTTCCATCCGTAACATTTCTCTCAGGTACATCACGCCACTGTTACAGTCTTCCTATCAACATCAACTCGTCGAGAAATGTCTTCAACAGACATGCCTAATTTGTATAAAATTTGAACTTCACGTCGTTTTCGATCTCTTTCAGATTCCACCTGTAAGGAAAAAAACTAAAAACTATTTAACAGAAAAAATTTTATCGACCATAAAAAAAACAAAACAAACAGTATTCTAAAACGTGAATTGTTCATGAAAAAAGCCATAAAAGCCTACCTTCTTTTAGCTAAAATTAAAAATAGTTATCCGATCCGATAAGTACCCTCGTTTCGCATAAAACACAAATTATTATGCAAAAAAATTTTCTTAGAAATTCACTCAAAGACCTTAGGTTGGGGAAAACCAGGTACTTTAAATTTGACGCCTTGTTTCATAATCGTTTTTCTACTTTATTAAAACGTCTGCTCACTTCGAAAATCTGTCCTTTAATTATGGCATTCGTTAAGCCTTACTCTCAAGATGCAAATGAGCAATAAACGAAAATTTCTTACAGAATATGTTGAGAAATTTGATTGAATTAAAGCAAGTACACTTTTTACCTGGGCGGCGAGAAATTTTCAAGAGTTATATTTTAAGAACAAAACAACATGCGAAATGTAAGATTTGCTTGCTTGTTTTCCTTTTTTGAAATAGTACGACTTTTAATTTCATTGCGATAGGTGTTGACGTGTCAAATATATGTTTGATTAATAACTGATATTTATGTAAATTTTAGTGATATTTGTGCCTCTATTCGGTGTACTCCTCACCTTGCTCAACTTACTCTGCTATCGGAGCAAGTTGAGCAGCTCGGACCTTCGTCATTTAGAGGTCATTTTCTCCAAAACAAAATCGAAAATATAAATTTTGTCTGGAGGCGTTTTGTCTGGAGGCCGGGATAAATTTCCTCTCTACTAGTGTGGGCATCAAATAAATCGGATCTGCCTATTAGGAACTACGGCCCTATAAGCGAAAATCTGCTCAACAAGCCCCTCCACCCAAAACAACAATTATTGAATTCGTATTTCGTATACTTCAAACTATTTGCTAACTTAATATTACCTAGTAAATCTAGTCTTTATTAATTAATTTCAAAGTGTCTATATACCTCTGAGGTTAGTTTCTTTATTGTTATCGACTTTACAATACATCTTATCAATTATCATCTTATCAGTTCACATTATGACACCTGCGTTTTTACATTAATAAATGTCTAGAGAATTATACAATGAAAGCCTATCTTATCCCTAATTTTAATGTTAAAAAAATCAGGCTTCCTAAGGAAAAAAGATTTTGAAAAACTTAAAAACTTACAAAAACAAAAGCAAAAATGTATATACGTCTTGTGATCGTGAAAACTGCCTTAGCGCATTACACGCTGCACACTTCAGATAAGAAAGTGGATAGATATTGAAGGAACTCGCAATTTTCTCAAACTTATAAGTTTGTTTGCACTGACACAGCAGAAACAAGGCCGATAAGATAGGAGAAAATCCTCATTTTTATTCGCCGATATTCCGCAAGAGGCTTTTCCATTCCTACAGAAAAATATGAACCAATAAGTTTAATTTGCATAAAAAGAATTTAAATTAGCACGTCAATATTTGTAGTGTTGTCAGTTTTTGTTTAATGGAAGTTTTAACTACTAAATAGAAAACAATAAGTCTAACAAATGTTTATACAACTTTTAACACCTACTTGAAGTTTAAAGTATTATAACCGTTATCGTGGGATTGATAATGACTAGGTGGAACGAATTCTCGAAAGTAGGTTAATAATACTATCTCACGTGTTTATTTTCAGAAGAAGGAAAGAATGGTCCGTTTTAAAAATGTCTATCATATTTGCTGATTTATATATCTCCTTTCTACAAGTTATCAGCTTTCATTACCTCACACAGGCAAATATAACTTATTACATACAAAAGCCATTACAATCCATCCCTTTACTTGCTTTCAATCAATCATAAATTTAAGACTCATCACAAATTATTAACCTCAAGAAAAGTTCGTAAATAAAACAAACTCAAGTTAGGGTAAGATTTATTCACTGCAATCCATGTTTTTTATTTAAAAATTACTTCCTAGATTATAGATTCATTTTCAATCCTTCATCTGCGCGTCTCCGCAACTTGTTCAGTATTTCATATGGGACATAATCGTCCCCAGCCGTTTTTAGCTTGTTTAAAAAAACATAATGTAGAGGAAATTGTTGCATGCATAACGTATAACTTATTCACCATATTATTTATAAAATTGTAAATACAATAGAAGTTAAAGTTTCCAATTTGTGTTTTTAAGTACACTATTTCAATATATTTGACAAATAGTTATTGTTCAGAAATTTTGTAAAACAAAATATTATTTAAAATGTGCTTATTACTTTATATAATTCTATTAATAACTACATTACCTTAATAATTCCAGATTGAAATTGCTCTGGCTGACGTTAACGCAAATACATAGTGCATGCGAAATTGAATTCCTGCCAGTTTATAAGCCATCAGAGGAAGAAAAGGCCAATCCCAAACTATATGCCAAAAATGTGAGAGATGTTATGGCAAGGTAACAGTTGTAAACATTTTATGTTTTTACCACATTTATAACTTTGCTATATTTAAGAGCTCTCGGAGTACCTGTTTCTGATTTTACTTATGATGATTGCATAATTATGTCTGTGGCTAAAGACATGCAAATCCCATATTCAGCAGATATTGTAGAAATTGATCGGCTTAGAAAATTATTAAGGTATCCGAATAATATAAACAAATTGTTTTTATTCAGTTAAACATATTACTTTGAACAGTATAAACATTGAAGACAACATTTTGTCTGAATTTGGTGGAGAAGATGAATTACTGACCCTCAGGGACTTTGCCCAGAAACTAAAGAAATTTCCGGACGACAAAATAACCAGACAACTCTTTCATGTACTTGATGAGGTAATTGAAACTACAATAAGTGGTAAAAACAAAGCATTATTCGTATTTTTCTGCCAGAAAAATTGCGGCAAAATTAGTTTATGCAACTTTCTACTTTGTGTGATGTTTTTGTTAAAACAAGAGGAGCCTTTAATTGACTATCTGTTATCCGTTGCAAAGGTTTAGAATTTTATTTTCATATAATTTGTACGCTCTTAAAATTAGATATACTTTTAGATTTATAATTATTCTAAAAGGAATATGACTAAGGACGAACTTTACAATGTATTGAGACATACAGGAAGAATATCCAAGGAGGAAAGTGATTCCATTTATAACGAAATTTGTACAAGAAAAGGAGGTTCTTTAAGAATCGGTAAGTATACCCTCAACATTTAAAAGGTGAACAGATTTCTTATTTTAACCGATATTATATGTATGAGAACAACGGTTCAATCTCATTTTTAATTACACATGTACCTGCACATTGTCTTGGCCTCGACCAATTAACATTTCCTAAATTATAATTGGTTCTATCCGATCAATAAAAAGTAAAGTTTTTTGTGGAAACGGAATGCTACACCTAATCTAGCTAAAGAACCTAGTAAATTGTCGTTTTGGAACCGTTTATTAAGTATGATTAAGAAACTAATTTAAGATTTCTGAATTAAATCACAAACTGCCTATCTTATTTTGGTAATTCAAAATTCATATACACAACTTTATGATCTCATGCCAGTAGTTCCTTATACGTTTTGATTTTTAACCTCTGCGATATATTAAAGTAGTTATATTCGCAGTTAAACATTTTTTTATTCTACCCTAAATATTACATATTTTTATAAATAAAAGTTCATTATTTTCTCGGCTTATTATTCTGGTTCAATAAATACAAAACAACGAGAATATTGAATCAATTTTAAAATGATAATTTCTAAGGGGTTAGAGGTGTAGGTATAAATTATAAATTTTTTATATATATAAATTAAAAAAAAGCAAATGAAAAAGAACTTAATATACCAAAAACTTCAAAATATAAAAAAAATCATTTTCATTTTAGGAAATTCTGAAATGTTGGTATATTTCAAATTTTAGTATACACTGTGATAAAATTTAAAAAAGGAGAGTATGTAGATATTAATATAACCTTAAAAAACAAACATAGATTCAGAAATAGAATGACGAATGATTTTAGTGGCACATTTTGTTTCGTGAAAGTATTTCGTTAAAGTGCCTTTCATGCAGTGAGATAGAGAACGTAAAGAAAAATTATGACAATTTATAAACTATTAATTAAGTTATACTGCGAGTATTAAGTAAAAACATTACTAATAGTACGAGAAGTATTTGAAAGTCCCCCTAAATGTCTTGTTAGATTAGTTTTATACGTCGGAGACGAACAATAAGTCATTAATTGAAAGTTAAGACATATCCGTCCGGATGACGAAAATTCGTCATTTCACATTCAATCACCAGTAGCCAAATGACGAAAATTCGTCATTTCACATTCAATCACCAGTAGCCAAATGAAGAAAATTCGTCATTAGTGTACTGCAGTAAATAATTTATTCTTGTTTTTTTGTTTTTAAATCCAGATAAATTAAAACGAAATTTTTACCAAACAGATATAATTCAAAGTTTAAGGGCTTGAGTGTGCGGATATTTAAAAAAATTTCAAGGTTATTCCTGTTAATTTTCGTAACTGATATTTGCCAAATAATAAAGTATATCTAAAATGGAGAACGAAAAAGAAATATGTGCATATAATTTATATTCTACTAAAATAAAATACAAAAAATTTCTACACCAAGTTGCTATCGCTTGACTAACCGACCACAATAATTCCTATTCGGAAGATGAACAAATCAATCACATCTACTGCAATCCCCAGCACTTCAACTGCAATTCCCAGTACATAAACTGTAATCCCAACAAGTATTTAAAAAATATCACTATCAAAATCGATTTCAATAAAACTAACAAATCGTACACCAAAACTCGATCCACCTGGCAGACTCAACTTGGATTTACGTAAACATAAATGCTTAAAATAGTGACTGCAGGAAAGACAAAACATCCTTTAAAATATTGCAAAGCTACTACTATTAGCTACGTCTGTAACTTTTGCAACATCTCCCTTCACACTGGAACATGTTTCGAACAGTACCATTCGTTGAAGAAGTATTAATTATTGATAAAATTAAAGTTTTGAAAATAAATTAACTTATCTAATAAAATAATTAGAATATGAACTTTATGTTTTCACTAATTCATTTAAATTCATTTTATTTCATTTCCCAGAATTTCAATAAAAAGTACATGAGTATTTAAAAGTTATGTCGTTTTTATATAATGAATATCATTTCTACAAATTGTGTCAAGAAATGCCGGCATTTGGCCGATGCCAGCCGGATATGAGATCACATGTGAGTTCTTCAAAATAAAATGGAAATTATGTTTGGGTCTTTCTTATCTAACATTGGTAAGCATATGTAGCTTCAATGGAAAGAATCTTACGTACAATCTGTATTGCGTTCTATCACTTCTTTTTGCAAAAATTTCGTCTAATAAACCGCGCATAACTTTCTTATATGGTAACAAATAGTTTAATTTTTAACTAAATATTAATTTAAAGTTTTAAATGAAATGGGGTATTAAGCGTATTTTATCGAATTTTAATTACAAGCAGATTGATTCCCACAAAATCTGAAAAAGAAACAATAAATACCACAAACAAATGAATGCCTTGGTGTCATAATATTACATAAAGAAAATATACTTCGGTTACTCTTCTTTGAATGAATGAGTTTCTAGTTTAGGGGTTCCATGAAAAAAACATTGTATCAATCATATCACATAGTATTGGTAAATTGGCGTCCAATCAGTTGAAATGTGACTGTTATATCATAAGAAACATGTACATCATAATGTTTATATGTTAATCGATCATTTGTTAGTATATAAATTCCTCACATAATTTTCTTTTTCAGATGATTTCGTCGACTTTGTACATACAAAATTCGAGTACAACTATTTATTACAATCAGAAGGAAAACTGAAAAAAAATTAAATTTAGAATAAATAAAAATTCTCTAGGCCTAGTCTTACGAGTTATAAACATCAAACAATTTCTAGGTAATTAAAGCAATGCTGACAGCGAGTTAACGATAACCTCAACTTAACATTTAGAGTAGCAGAATACTATTAGCTTAAATTTTGATTCTGAGCAATTACTACTATGTAAGATATTAACATTATATCCTGACGAATCCCCTGAATGTGATTCTTGTATTTAAAGATTATAGATCTGCTACTAGACTATTTAGATATTGAACTGAAAGGAATCTGCAGATATTTTTAGAAGTTTTTACCTTATGATAAGTTGGAGATAGGATGAATGATAATATGAAGCTTGAATGAATGTTTATTTACTTGAAATTTTTATTGTACTATTTCATTCAGCACTGTTCAATAAATTATCATTTTTTAAAGTAGAAATAACGTAGGTGAGTAACTGTGAATATATTTCCTTATTTATTAAATTCCTAATTTGCGTTCTCAAAAGAATTGTAAATATGTTTTGATTAGTATGCTACTTTAACCCATTATATAAATCCTATATGCATAGATTAAGAAATACATATACCAAAAATTACTAAAAGCGAGTTTGTTTTACATGTATCCATAATTACCTATAACCAAAGCCCATATGAACTAAAGATCGCAAATATAAGTAGTTTCAATTATTTTAATATAAAAGAGCAACCGCATTATTGACGCCTGCTGCTGGGTTTTCCCTGTTTCTGGCGTTTTCGCTAGCAACATTTGATCGTAGTACACGACAAACGAAAAGCGAGGATACCTCCACTATACAACCTCTAGGTCAAGTGAGAGAACGAGAAGAAGTATGTTTGCAGCATCTCTATAGCGTGAAAGGGAGTGGCCAGTGGTTAAAGGTAGAGTAATGGATGAGCGTATTTGTGCCTCTAGAAAAAACGTGAGATCAATGACCACGATCTTTTGTAGTACAAATCACAAGAAGGCAATACAGGCTTTAAAGGTATAGAACAATCTAAAAATTGCTCGTTTACGTTTCAATTCTACGTAGAGGTCATAAACACTGTACCATGCAAGAAATGTGTCACATTTACGCAATCACATTTTTGAGAGTGCTTTTTTGAGAGTGAGAAAGGTCCTTATTTAAAACTAGATTTAACGCACGGTTTGCTTAGTGAATAGAACTCGCAACGTTTTGATATGTACTTAGCTATGTTTTGCTATGCTAGGTTTCGAGCGTGCCTTGTTTAACACTGAACCAGAGTAACGATATTAAGAGCAAAGTTCTATGTGAATAATATAAATGCATCAAGACTGATGCATTAACAATTATAACAATTATAGTCAAGTAACACTAGCTTAATTCCAGAGTATATTTAGCTTTAAGCAGCACTAACAATACTAATAGTAGCAGCAGCAGCACAACTGGACGTCCCGGCCCCTAGTCAGCTAAACGCAGAAGAATGCAGAGGGATCGCTAGATCTGGCCTGGGCTCGATCTAGTGGCGCGATTAAGGGCCAGCGGTGACCTATCGTCCTATTGTTCTAGGGCTATTATTGGTGTACTATTCTTAGTGTAAGTAGACGCTAAGACTCGAGCTCCCATATTAGGCTATGCTAAAGATCGCCTAACCCAGATTGCCCATACTCCTCACCGTGAATTTCGTCGTCACAGTCTCCGTCGTAGACCTACGGCTTCATGAAATGAGCTGATGATGATGTAACAATTTTAAACCGGGACCAAATTGTGTCCTCTTAATCGCTACTAAATCGTGCATGCACGCAATATAGGTGTACACCAATCCACTCGGGAGTCATTGCAGTAGTCTCAGAAAATATTATAATTCATTCTTTTTTATTATTATTTTATAATTGCGATTTCTCCAAAATATTTTATTCGACTTAAATTTCAGTAACGAGCTCAAACTCAGTCAATCCCTAATTCAATAGTCTGAGGTAAGACTTTTTGCATATGTCCCAATGTGTTGGAAAATTACAAACAATCCTGTACCTCAGAATACAGTAATTATACTTTTCAGGAAGAACCATTCTTCAAGCACTTATTTTTACCTTGAAGAAACTTATCACCTTAGGACGTACCCAAGTAATTGTTATTCTGTTAACTACATTTTTATTGAAGGAAAAACATTAAAATCTAGACGAAAAAGTTCAAAAAAGCTCCATGTCCAATCAAGAGCCTCAGACAATCATGGTAATATGTCGAGGACCCAACATTCGACTTGGTTTAATGTTGATTGTAATAATAATTTATTTCTTAATGTAACACAAAATTAAATACGGTATAATTTAAACAGTGCAATTTTTTCAATAATGCAAACTTTATATTTACATGTTGCATTTTCCTTATATTCGGTGCAGATTAGCTGCATATCCAAATTTGCATTCAAACAAAGTTCGTCTTTGTTTTTAAACTTGTAGTAATCTCTTGACCTTAGTTTTTAGACCAAAAGTACACCTCACAGAACATTTGGAAATTTATCACATTTTTTTTTAATTAGTTAATTCTCGAATTCTAGAATTTCATACCGAAAATATTCCTTTCCGTTAACAAAATATACAAATCCAATATCTATAAACAGGGTTTCTAATATTATGCTTACTAAAAAGTGTCTTTGAATTCCTATGATGACTTTTATCTCTCATTAAAAATATCCCTGTTTTACAGGCAAGACCTAGTCAATTCTATCTATTCTGAACCCTTGGTTTATGATCTTTATTAGATTTTTTACTCAAATAGTAAAAGAAGATACGGTGCTTTTACTATTGCTTTCTATTGCTATTCGGAAAACCTAATCCGTGCGCGCTGTGTAATTTTAAAAGTACAGTATTTTAAGATCAAGATTAAGATTCGTTAAAGTTATATTTCCGGCCAATTTGAATATGATTTCAGAAGTACTCAAAAATTTACTTAATATTCAACGGAAGAGAATAGAAGAGTTCGCTGTGGAGTCCTGTAAAATAGGACTCATGAATAGTATACCAGATAATGAAACACATTTTATTTTGTTCCTCAGACTCTAAGGCAAGATTTGAGCACAAAATCAATGTATCTAAAACTTTAATCAGTGTTACTTTTAAGCCGATCATCCACTCCTGTGATATGATCTGATCGTCAGATCAGGGAATTAAACCTGGCGTGACACTTCTACAATCTAAATACAGTAGAAATTTGGTACAACTACGAAAATTACAATCGGTTTTAACGACTAAATACGACTGGTCCCTTCAATGGCATTATAACCGATTTCTGCTGTATACTGAAATAATATTTGTGAATACTAAGGACATATATAAGCTCGAAAAATAAATTTGATATAAGATCTGTATACATGAATACCTCGGCTTCAATACAATCTAGCATATTTATGTATTTTTTATTTATTTATTTAACGCTTCTGCACATAAAGAATTACAGTATAAATTTCGCTAGCTGATATGTGCATCAGTATAATATAATACAATACAATATTTCCCGCAGATTTTTTTCAACATGTGCATTAAATTTATTTTTAATATTACAGTTTAGCGCATCATATACGCATTAGGGTAACATATACATTCCGGCGAAAAAGTCAGTGAAGGCAAAGTGGTTAAATCTTTAACCATTAACCTTTAATCTTTAATCATTAACTACACCTGACACTCTGTTAATAGGGGTATTTAGAAGCTAGGACCTATTTGCTGCCAACAGCTTTTATTAAATTAAGATTTTAATTAAAATTTTTTTTATATTAAACGAAGTTTCTTCAATAGCTGTAACACACGAGTAGTGAATGCTTGAAGAGTAACACGCCACCTACTTAAACATAACAGGCTATTAGCGCTTTCGAACGTCCATGAATTGCATTATAGAGACTTTTAAAAAAGTCCCATGA
This sequence comes from Proctacanthus coquilletti, assembly GCA_001932985.1. Taxonomy (NCBI): domain Eukaryota; kingdom Metazoa; phylum Arthropoda; class Insecta; order Diptera; family Asilidae; genus Proctacanthus; species Proctacanthus coquilletti. The sequence continues at coordinate 593,497 of MNCL01000060.1, forward strand.
CAAATCAAAGCTACGCGAAATCAGGAGGAGCAAAGTAGCAATTAGTAACAAAGTAACATTAGTAATAAGATCAACTGCTTTCTCCTGAGTTCGAAGGTTCAGAGCTCTGCGATGTGATTTAAAGAACGCTGTGAATAGAGCTCTTTTGCTATAACCTAATAACATTATTATACTGAGATTTCGTTACCAACTTTTCTAAGTACTTTGTATTTTAAGATTCCAGAGGTCATCACGGAATAAATACAGAAAAGGGATTGTCTCATTGAGACGAAATTTTCTTCTAAGTGAACCAAATAAACTTAGCTTAGGATACATATTAGTAAAATCCCAGTTCCAAGTAACATAAAATAGATGTAAGATCTTGTTTAGGGTACTCTGTAGAATTAATTGCTACATTTTGGAACACAATTTTATGCAATAGCTAGTAGATCACCGACCTAAAGCCTGATAATTGTCCCGCTGTAAGATATAATTCTGAACACCGTGATGTAGTTTAACGATCATAAAAATCACTTTCCACTGAAGTCAATAAAAACTCATTCTTAAGAACTCCTTATTTATTTCTTATAATAAGCAGCAAATCTACTGAGGTCTTGAACCACGTCCAAATCCGCCACGGAACTCTACATCTCCAGCACCAGGACCAACATCAGCCTTCTTGTCTGCGCCACCTGGAACACGTCTGTAAGCAGATCTATCCTCCCCGGTCTTTGTAGAATCTGATCGTGGGGCTGCGGTAGGTCTTGGACGTGCAGTCTCTGGTCGTGGCGGACGCTTCAGAGGTGCCGGCACAATTTCTGGGGGCAGATGCAAATAAGACCTTAGGTACTCAATTCCTTCGTTGGTCAAATGCCAGTAATAGTGCCTCCACGCAAATTGTTCAGCAACGTATCCACGAGAAGTTAATGACTGTAACGTTTTGATTACATGAAGATTGGGTATATTTTCCAACTCAGGGTGTTTAGGCGCATTGAAATCCTTCTTGGCAACGATAACGCCTTCTTTGAAGAGATATTCGTATATCGCGATTCGGTGCTGTTTTGGCATAAACATCTGGAAAACAATGAAGTAAATTCAAGATTAATAAGCACATATTTTTGACATTTAAGATGTAGTAAACAATCTAAAAGAATACGGGGTAATATAAAATGGAAAATACTACGTTTCCTTGGAAAATTTCACTCAAAAATTCTTCCGCTATTTGCATATAACAAATTTCACTATGAATTATCCAAGGAAACCTACAGATTTTTACAAATATTTAAGATTTTTGCTCGAGTCACATACTTTGAAGTCTTCACTTGACCTATCACCGGAAAAAGAGGGAATGACAGCAAATGTCAGAACATAAATGCTGTTTAGTTCTTATTTTGACATGAAGAGGGCATTATGTTAGTTATGAATTAATAAATGAAAATAAATAAATATAATTATAAAAGAAATGTTAGATGGACATACATTCAAACGTTTAGTTTAATACTTCGCTTCTCAACACAGGTGGTCTCAGTTTAATGAACTGCGTGTACTACATGATTTGTCTAATAATTTCATTTCGTTATAATTCAACACATAAGACCAAATTGAAAGTTTTGCCAGTCCCACAGGGGAAATGAATAAGATTTCATTTGTTCGTACAAATGAGGGTAGTTTGAAGAAATTTTGACTATTAGCATAATTTATTCTTAAATTTGTTTTGTTCAACAATTTCATGCAATTTTACTCTTTATCTTATAAGTAATATTACCTTTTACTTTACGAAATTAATTGTCGATATTGTTTTTAAGGGATGATTAGTCTGAAAAAGACTAACTTTACTAAATTTGCTAATATAATTCTATAGTTATTTGTAACAATTTTCAATTCTAATATATTAATTAATTATTATATAATTTTTAATTCTAGTACTTGGAAAATTTAGAAAACAAAAAAATGTTTTTATTATTGTATTTTGTTAATTTTATGTTTCACTTTACGAAAGAAAAAACGTATAACAATTTAATTCACCTATTTGAATATAAACAATAAAAAGACATTAGGGATAAACAAAACGTTTGAATTCTTGTGTATAAGTAGTTTAGTAATACGCTCTATCGTTTCATATTTCTCTGTTAAACCCAATTAAATTTTTCAGTATTTTTAAAAAACGTGTCTTCATATATCTTGAAAGAATAATGATAGGAATCTTGATATCTGGCTTCGTTAAAAAATTGTAAACAGAACAAAAATCACACACTATGCCTCCATTTTTAGCCATAAAGTACCTGAGAACCTAAAAAGATTAGATTAAATTTGTTTGCAAATTTAAGTAGCATTCTTTGCAATATTCACTTTTTAGTGTTAGTTCATAAACACAATATTTTGAATGCCGTTCCTTAAAGCGTTCTCGTTTATTTTCGACAGTTTGTAGAGAACGCACCCCGTGTTGTCACAGACCTTGATTCGGAGATATGTCAAAGTTTATAAGGTAGGAAATAACTCGACCGGGTTTTACATAGAACATGGGTCAAACTCAAAGCATAACAGAGGACTTGATACCGGAGACGGTAGACAACTTCCAGTTTGAATTGATGAAGCATGCAAGGGTTTTCTCCGAGATAGGGTCCCTGACATACGAGGATTTTCAAAAATGCTTGCAAGAACTTAACGAATTGTGCGTAAATGAAAACAATTTAGGTATAATCAATTTAATTAAAGTATATTTCAGGTCTAGGAAATGTTTAGATTCAAATGGCAAGCAGCTCGTGTTCCTTGTAAAGAAAGGAACCGATACATCATTGTTATGGAAGGCTACGGTCAAAATAGCTTGTGTTAAGGTCGATCCAATTACGAGGCAAATAGATAGCCACAAGTTCTTAAATTTGAAACAATTTTTATGTGTATTCAAGACGTTTCAATCACACCTTCAAACCTTAATTTCTAGTGAAGTTCACGTACGTATATTTTGCTTTCAAGTAGATTATTATGCAAGTGGTTTTAATAGACTGGATCGGGAACATTACTCAGGAAGGCACTATCTTATCTTGCTGCATTTAAAATAAAGTCGTTATAATATTTTCCGCGATAACTTCTGTTTCCAATAAGGTCTAGTTTACCTTAGGATGGTAAATGGTGGACTATTAGTAAATTTTACTCCAAATCGTTCTAGTTAATTAACATTAGCATAGAAACTATCTATACGAAATCAATAACTTAATAAAATAAGGCTCAGCTAAAAGACAAACAGGCGAAGCGGTTCGTGTTAGATTTAAAAATCAGACCCAGTTGTATGCGACCCAAATAAAATAGTATTTAAGATGCTCAATAATCAATTATTTTTCTAAAAGAAGTTGCAGAAAATGTGAATCGAATAACTAACTTTAGTCGTAGACTAAATTTATTTTTAATTTTCATTCCACGTAAGCTCACAAATTAGTTTAAAAATGAAATAACTCATTCATTATTTATTCGAAAAATGTATCCAAAGTTAAAATAGGTAATCACACTTAGCTTGGTTTAATATGAAATTAGTATAATTTGAACTTGAACTGTTGAATAAGGAAACAAAATATTTTGAAATGTTGCTGACAAATATTGTCTAAAAAATGAATCTATGACAGCAGGACAATTAAATTTCTGTGAAATTGAAGTCAGAAGATTAGATTGATTTGAATCATTAACCAAGTTTCTATAAATTCTGAGTAACGCTTAAAATATTTTATTACATTTATAATGTGACGAAGAAGTTGTTTTTACTATTTAACCCACAGGAACATGATGTGATGCAAGTTATGCTTTTCAAATTCGTAATACATGGGAAAAGTTATATTTTTATCACACATCAACTTCCCGGAAACGAAACTATTGCACTGCAATAAATAATTGCATTGATGATAGGATGTTTTCTAAAGGTTTAAATATAGCGCATGACATATATGCGTGTATATATAGTAATAATCCTCAAAGCCTTTTCAGACGGCCAAATTCTAGTACTTTTTTTAAGGCTTTAGTATAGTGCAGTTTTCATTGAAACATTTATCTTTGCAGCCCTTCCAAAGGCTATACACATTAATATATATTTTTCTATTTCTTTGTAGGGCCACCAGAGCATTTCTCCTGCAGAAGGAATGACGCCATCAATTTTCCTTAGTCATGTTAACAACATTACACAACCAAGTCCTTCAGATTCAGAGGTTTCTACGCCAGAGCAATTTAACGAATGTTGCATTTGCCTTGACAGAAAAACAGAAGTACTTCTACCCTGCGCGCACACATTTTGCTGTCCCTGCATTGAGCAATGGTAATGTTATTATTGTGCACATAGTATTTATTTATATGGTCATTTTGATAGGAATGTGAACAATAAAACTTGCCCTATATGTTCAGAGGAATTAGTCAGTACAGACGAAACTTGGGTAATGTCAGAAGTACCTGGCGTTGAAGAAATTAACGATAAAATCTGCTCAGAACTAATGAGTCTATCTAAAGAAATAAAATGAAATTTTTATAATTGTGTAAGTTCAGAACCTACTCATGCATATTTACCAAAGTTTCCTCATGTTGTTGTTACTATTTCTATTATATTACCTGTACGAAATTATGTTTTAAATAATAAAAAGTAACATGTCTTTATAATCTTGTCTATAGATTTCAAAATCCTGCACCAATATTTGCAACATATTGTTTACTAGTTGGACAATTTGATTGTATGGGTTCCTTCAAGGAAGGGTGCCAAGGAATAAAAATGTTAACCGCATCTGGAACGGGTAGAAAAAGAACATATTAACGTTGAGAGTTTCGACTTGATCGCCGGAATCTTTAAGAACTGTAAAATGGGTTTAAGTGCAACTGAATTTTTGGAAAAGATCAATTCAAATAGTATTTTACTCTTGAATGTGTTGCACTCGAATCAGGTTGGCGTCAGACTCCTCCATTAAAACTAAATTTCTAAAATTTCTATACCATAAAATCTCCATGTTATTTTTAACAGCTAATAATTACTTATATACTACTATTTAATTATTAAAAAATCATAAGAAAGAAACTGCAGTGTCAATTAATTGTCTTTTGTATTTTTTATCTTAAGTGTTTTCGGTAAGGCGTCTGGGGTGCATATTTCGCTACCGTACATGTATTATGATATAAAAACCATGGGCATTATTGTGGATATTGACCCCAATTGAATAGAGGAAGTCCAGCAAAGCTTTATTTCCTAAAAACTTCTGATTCTCGAAAAGAGAATTCTACAAGACTTTGCACTAGGCAACTAGGTTTATGATTTGCACCTAATTTTACAAGTTTCCCGGAACGTTAACGGTCCTACTCGATTTTACGTCTCGTTTTTCCGTTTACCCCAGGATTATGCTAAGCCCGTGCACAGAAACATCCCTGTACCTTCGACAAAATGAGTCACTGCTTTTTCAAAAACATATTGATAGCGATCCACTCATCCTATAATGCTAGTAGGTCCTGTCTTAAATTCTACAGGAACATAATATTAGGTAGCCATACCATTCCATTTAACAAATTGTTTTAATTCTTTTATGTTTTTGAGCCTTTTCTTCTTTATCTCCGAATTCGCCTAGAAAATCTTTCTTGACTTGACTATCTTAACGATTTCCAAGAATTGTCATTAAAGAACATTTCATTAAGGCAACTTTTGAACACCGTATGACACGCAGCGATAGTATGTTAAGCACAATTTTTTAACAGGAGCAAGAGACCTGAAGCATACAATTTTGCCGGTTACATAAAGGATTTGATGAATAAATTTCTGTAGCATGTATTGTTTATTAATTCATTAATTATTAAAAACGACTAGATCCTAACTAGGGGAAAATACCTAAATGTCTTTATTTGCTTTTTGAGAATGCAAGTTTCAGATCCAGTATAAAAGGATGGAGATAATTACTATACCAAACTAGAAATAAAACAATAGGAAGGAAATGCTACTAACGTTAATTAGCAAAGCAGCGTGATTTGTCTGTATTATTGTCCGCAAACTGTGCTATAACCAAAATCTAAAAAATTTTGTTTTAGAATAGGATTTTTCTACTAACATAAGCAAAGAAGAATCCCAAAAATTCGGATTTATTCAACAACTTCACCGATTTTAAATCACAATATTAAAGAATAAAGCTCAAATTGGTCCATATAAATCAGAAAAGAAACAAACAATGCCTACTACACATTGAAGAAATAAAAATATGTGGGGAAATTAAAAACGAGTGAAACACACACGAAAGTTATTAAGCATGAACTACAAACCCGGGGTCGTAACGACCGCATGCTCTTTGTTGCTAATTTATTTATCTATTCACCTACATACGTATACCTTAATAAATGAATAAACTTACTTCGTGGAAATCGTATAATAGGCACATATGTTGGTTATGTGAAAATATGTTCATACATTCTAGCTTCATTTTTGAAATACAAAACAGGAGCAGATGCTTAGAAGTCTAAAAATAAAAATGACATCAACTGTGCCTGCCTGTATAACAAAAAGAATAAATACTTTGCTGTATT